>JAQSVH010000013.1:14854261-14871644 GCA_029448705.1 Adansonia digitata
GAATTTGGACCTTTGGGTCAGATGGATCTTATTTAAACTTAAACAAAATATTTAAAAAATTTTATATCATGACTTAATCCAACCCATAAATAGTTATCTCGTAGACGTTGTTTTAATTGTTTATTTTCTTTATTGATTTTGTTGATTGCAGTCTCTAATTTGAGAATTGGTTCTTGTAACTTGCTAAATTTCTACATTCGCATTTCGGATCAGAACTTCAACTCGTGATAGTTGCTAAAGAATGAAAATTTTAGTAGTTTGACAAAGAGATTTATTTCTATTATTCGCCCGAAACCATCAAAATGCATTTTCCAATTTAGTATTGAACTTTCCTTAACTATTAAATTTGTATTTAAATTCAGTTGAAATGAAAGCAGCGCAGATTGTCTTTACCGTTTTATCCTTTCAAAAAAGGTGCCTCAATAAAAGAAGGGTGGTCATTGCTTTACAAGCTATAGTCCATATACTTGGCTAATCAATGTAAAATCATTGCCCCTCTAACACTTATCATCTAAGAGTCAAATGAATTTTTAATCCATTAAATTGATCATAGAATTACATTAATAAATTTTTGTTATGTCAACAATGAAACGTAAAAGGTGATTAACCATCCTAACAATTATCTATTAAAAGTGCATTAGGAGATAAATATATATATATCTAATATACGAACTTAGTTACAATGAACTTCACCGAAAATGTTTGAATTTTTAGTAGAAAACAAAACAAATATAAATTCCAAATTCGTTAAATAATGTATTCAAATCATGTTCGCATTATATATTTTGTTTAATATTAGCAGCAAATTTCTGGATGTAATTTCCATATTTGCTAGGTTGTTATAATGACATAATTTGATTTATTTGGTAAATTGTTTCTTTGGACATGTTTAACTAAAAAAAAATTTCACCTAAAAAGGTTTCCTTTTGAATCCTTTGCATTTATGACATTTTGTTGTCAAATAATTAATAATAATTGTAGCATGTGCTATATATGCAAATCCATATTGTAAATCTATGTATCATAGTATTATTGAATCATCCAAGTTTTTGTTTAGTCTCCCCTCATCACAGCCTCCCTCAGTCACAATTACAAGGTGTTTTTTTTCCTTTTACTCCATTTAACTTACATAAAAGTTTGTTGATTAGCTCTTGCATTTTAATATTTGTTTTATATTATTTTGAAAATATATATAATTTCAATTTGTTATCTTCATGAGTGAAATATTTTTATTAAAATTCTTCTTTTATTTATCTTTAAATTTATAAAATTTATAGCCTAGATGTTTACGTCATCATATATTACATAAAGTTTAACGGTCGAGTTTGAGTAGATAACATATTTATTAATGTGAGATTTAAAGTCGGATTAAATCTGATTTAACTTGGTTTATAAATACTTTTACTTTTATTGCATCGTTCATGCATAAATCTTTTTCAAATCTAAATTATACAAACATTAAAAGCTTTAGTTCTACCTTGTTAAAGGTATTTAAATAACGTGACTCCTATATAAACACCATTAATCCAAGTTTCTATCATTCTGAGATCATACGTATATTCATCACCATAATAATTTTTTTATTATTGTTTGGGTTTTTATTTGATACACCGTCAATGTATAAATTTATATCATGCCACCCATTAAAAAAATATAATTATTGTACTTATTTTTAAAGATTTTTAAAATTTTTTTATTTGTTTAGTCATAAAATGTCATAGCATGAAAGATAGTTTATAGGTCTAAACACTGATTGTGTTGATTGTGCATTAATACGAACCCAAACAACAATATGAAAAAAATTATTATACTAGTAAATCATTCATGATCTTTCATAGTGGAATTATTTTTCTTTGCATTTACATTAAATTGTATATGGAGAAAGAAGAGCAATTGAAAGGAATATAATAACTTTAATTTGAGTCTGAATGAAAACATGAATTAATTTTGGGTGAAATTTTCATTTCTATCTTTTTTCTAATTTAAAAATATTATCGTCGTCTGAACATTAAAGAAAACATATTATAAATATTAAGATTTAATCCTTTTAAATATATCCAGGATAACCAAACCGATAAAGCTTTCATTTTCATTTTTGTCTTTTATGTGTAACAATATTCTTAACTCTTATGGCAGAAAAATGACGATTAACACCGTTACCAATGGTTCCACTGAAAAGGCAAAGACGAAGGACAAGGTTATCTTTGTTATGGGTGCGACAGCCACAGGAAAATCAAAGCTTGCCATTGACCTTGCAACTCATTTCAATGGAGAAGTCATTAATTCAGATAAGATTCAAGTTTATAAAGGACTTGATATTATTACGAACAAAGTGACTGAAGAAGAGGCTAAGGGTGTGCCACACCACTTGCTTGGGATCGTGGACAGTCCCGAAGAAGATTTTTCCGTCGGCGACTTCTGTCGTCATGCATTGGAAGCTATTGATGCCATTCTGAAGAATGGCAATGTCCCCATCATCGCTGGCGGATCCAATTCTTACCTGGAGAAGCTGGTGGAGGATCAAAACATTAGATTTCGTGAACGTTTTGACTGCTGTTTTCTTTGGGTGGACGTCTCTTTACCTGTTTTGCAGGAACGGGCAAGGACAAGAGTTGATCAGATGGTTGAAGCCGGCCTTGTCGACGAAACTCGTGAGATATTCGTCGTCGGGGCTGATTATACTAGAGGACTCAAACGAGCCATTGGTGCTCCGGAGATGGAGCCCTACTTCATTGTGGAGAACGAGCCAACTTTTGATGAAGCGACGAAACAAAACATCCTTGCTAATTCCATCGAAGAGATCAAGATCAACACCCAGAAGTTAATAAACTCTCAACTTGGGAAGATTCGTCGTCTAAAGAATGAGCTTGGATGGAAGCTGCACAGAGTTGATGCTACGCCAGTGCATGAAAAATATGGGATAGAGGCCATTGAAGCATGGGAGCAGCTGGTGCTCAAGAAAAGTCTAAAAATAGTGGGGGAGTTTCTAAACTAATGTAATTGTTTGAATTAGAGATATATGAGTTAGGTCGAGTTATAATTCAAAAAATTTAATATTATTTATCCGATTTAAACTTAGACTGGTATGATTTGAAAGTCTGAATTATTATTAATAAATTAATATAAATTAATAAAATTGATTTGATCGAACCTTTTTGTCATTTTTAAACGTACGTGATGTTAAATCATATTTTAAATTGTTTAATTATATGACTTGACTAGTTTTTATTTATTCACAAGTTTCATTTAGCTCATAATCTTGGATGCTAAAAAGCAATATTTAATAATAAGGAATTTAATGGCGAGAACAAGTGCATTACCGAGCAAAAGCTAATTATATATGTTAATCATGCATTTGCATGTCCTCACACAAAAGTCCCAACTCCTAACTATTTTTATATTAATACTTATTTTTACTTATAATTAATTTAAATAAAAATTATTTTTATTACATGAATAGTAATTTGAATCGATCAAGTAGACTAAATTACTAAAAACCTTACCATGCCAGGCTTCCATTCGACTCATAGAAAAGTTTATTAATAAGATTCCTCAACTTATTATTTTCGTTTTGCTATTAGTTACTAGTATAACTAGATAATTACAAGAATAGATTAAAAAATATATGATCAATTGAAAATTTGCGAAAATTTCTTGGCTAGAATGTTATAACAAATGTTAGTTGAACTCAAAATGAACATTAGATATGGATATATGCTTGCTATAGTTTAATTTTTAAAATTTTTATTTTATATTTGAAAGATTTTATATTCTTATGATAATATCTATATAAGTGTTGAGGACAAGTATTGAATATAGATACTTTAAAAAATTTATAAAAAAAGCTGAATAATCTAAGTTATCCCTTTAACTTTGAAAATAACTAGGATGCATGTAATCTTACTTTCAAAATCAAATTGTTTTAAGCAAAATTAGCATCAAATTTAATTAATATATTGTAAATAAAGTTGAATTATACTTTTTCTTTTACAAGAGTGAGATGTATTATGCATGCATATATTAAAGGTGAATGGAATATGCTATAAACTTACATTATTGTATTCTTGATGCTACCAACTGACAATCCATATAGTAGTATTGTATTCGTATATTTTTATATATTATTGTAAATATCTAATTTTGTACAAGCCTATTATAAGCCAGTCGAGCTTGATTTGGGACCCAGGTGAGATGCACATATCTCTCATCCCTAACAAATTTCTGACATTCCGAGACTTAATTAGAAAGTGATAAAATAAAATAATAATAATAAAAAAAAGGGATAATTGCTGAGTGCCATGTCACCAAGCACTATTAGGCGATATGGCCGTAGGTTCAAAATTTTTTTGGGGAAGGTTTGAAATGCCTAGGGATCATATTGAAAAAAAGGTTAAAAATGTCATTTTCATGAAATTTCACAATGATGTATCAATATATTTCATTAATGTAATGATACATCATCGTGTTTTATTCGTTCAAAGCTTGGAACTTGCAATGTGTTTTGTATTAATACAATATTGAGTTTTCCAGGTTTTTGGTTCTGGGAAAGCACTTTTATCAATACAAACACCAATGTATTGATACTACATAAAATTTTCACCACAAACAAGCTTTTTCACCCAAGTTTTCCTACATTTCACCTTCCTAATGGCCTTGGATCACTTCATAACCATACAAAAGGTCTTTCACAAACATTGTTACATTGAAACACAAGTATGAAAACCACCCATATGGATTAAGCCATTAAAGTTTAAATTAGCTTAGGTTAAATAAGTTTACCGCTCAAAATATGCATGGGAACTAAATGAAATCTAGTTTGGTTGTTTTTTTTTAATGTTTTGAGTCTAGTTCAACTGAATTTCAATAGGTGCCTATTTTAAGTTAAATTTAAAACATCTTTCTTGCATGGAGCTAGGATATGGCCATTTGGAGTTGGGTTCTCTTTAAGGGCATGTAGCTAAGATTGTCTAGCAAACTCAATTGAAAACAATGCTCCATTTAAAAAAGTTTCAACCTTTGATTAAACCACCTAGCCTTATAAAGAGATTGCTTGGAAGCAAGCTTACTTAAGTTGTCAAAATGTGATGAACTTACATAAGATAAGATGATCGACCAAAGACGGGTTAAAAACACCTTGAGGACATTCATTAGAGTGGATCTCTTCAATTCTTGAGCTGAAAAGAAAAACAAAAAGCAAAAAGAGAGGAAAAAAAGCAAAAAAAAAAAAAAGAAAAAGCAAGAGTGATGGCTTTAAGTTTCTACATAAGGTGGTTTTCTTTCATCTTTTAATATTATTTTGCATTTTCATTTCTCCTTTCTGAGAGGTTGATGATCCTAAGCTATGGAGGATAATTTGTGCCTAGGTGTTAGAACTGAGTTATAGCCAAATCTTGAGCTATGACCTCAAATTACTATATTTTATTGATCTTTGGTGTTGTTTGTTAAAATTTCTATAAAAACCAAGTTTTCATGCAGAAAAATTATTTTCCAAATGTTTTATATTGATTTTTTTTTTGGTTTCATGTAAGTTTTCATCAGGTGTTCTTCCATATTTTGGTTAGGACTTTAGTCTTATGTTGTTTATGTTTCATGATGAGTATGATACATGCATATTATGGTATCCACATGCATTATTGTCATGATCTACATTTCCATGCATTTTCCATTAATATATTATGCTTATGACAACATTATCATGTGTATTTGTAAGTCAATGTATGTTCATTGTAATATGGTGTTTTGAAAGTAAAATCATGTATAATGCAATGTTGGTATGATTATTGGTGAAAAATTATGCTTAGCTATGTATTTAGGAGTGTAGGAAACTTCTAAAGACTATTTTATAATTTTCCCATAATGATTTCATGAATATTAAGGGCCATTCGTAACTTCCATGCATTTCTATATCATTTTCCATGACTTTTTTTTTTAAATGTCATTGAGGTCATTTGTTATGATCTATGGATTTGGGTGCAATTTAATGAACTTTGATGCCATCTAGTCATTTTTTATGACTTAGAGACTTTTACGATATTTCATACATTTTAATGTCATTTAGGTCATTTTTTATGATCTAAGGATTCTGGTGCAATTTCATGAACTTTGATATCACTTTGTCATTTTCTATTACTTAGGGAATTTTATGTCATTTTATGCATTTTAATGTCATTTGGGTCATTTTCCATAATCTAGGAACTTTAGTGCAATTTCATGAATTGTGATGTCATTTAATCATTTCCTGTGGCTTCTGGACTTTTATGTAATTCTAAGCATTTTGAAGTCATTTAAGTCTTCTTCCATGATCTAAGGACTTTCAAGCAAATTTTATAAATTTTACAGATACTTAAGTTATTTTCCATGACTTAGGAATTATTATGTAAAATTTCATGCATTTAAATCATTTTCTATGATTTAAAAACCACTCCATTATGTCCATGCATGCTCGACCCCTTTAAATTATTTTCCATAATCAAAGGGTCATTTAGCAGTTGCATGTATGTATTTTAGGGTCATTTTCATGATTTATGCTTTTAATTTAAGATGTTTATAGGTTAATTATAATATAATATTTTTCAAAAATCAAAGGCAATACCCCGAGTTAAAATAGTCTGCAGGTGCTTTTCCAGTATATGGAAGTCACTTAATCGATTATTTTATACAAATGAATACCCTCTTTAAACAAGTAAATTAAAATTTTAAATTTTCCCAAAAAATAAAACTTCCATATTTTTTCAAGGTTTTTGAAAGGGTGCGAAAAACATTTTGACTTTCAAAAAATATAAAAATCAGATTTCCTTACGATAAAAATAATATTAATTACAAATAATTTTAAAAAATTAAGAATTATAATTAAATATCTAAAAAAATTAAAACCAATTATAATTGAGACTTTAGTTAACATGTAATTAAAAGGTATCAATTTATGAGTGTCATGAAAGGGATCGATCCTTACTCGTGATTGTAATTACCTCCTAAACCCTTTCATGCAGACTCTAGTATGACGTAGACCTTGGAAATTGTTTTTTAGGGTTTCTTAACCTTTAAAATACAAGCCCTAGTAGGTGACCAATCTCATGTAGCGAAAGCTAGATTGGTGGTGACTTTGAATTATTTGGTCATTTTGTAATAACTATTTAAGGTTAAGTCAAACGCGTGATTCGTCTACAATTAAGTCCAGTCCCAATATGACAAAATAAAATTTATTTGTTTAGGTCTGACATGTTGGATACGTTCTACATGTTACAATAGTTATAATCATGTTTAAAATATTATATATTAATATAAATTTTGATATGTTAATAATTTATATTATATAGACGTTAACATATTCATATATTCATATCATTTTCATATTATTTTTATATATTATCATGTTTTATCATATTTTAATTATAAGTCTAGTTGTAGGCACTAGTTAAGGATTCTTTATTTATCATTTCAAGAAAATTTTTTGCTTTTAACACATTATTTTTATAGAATTTTGAAAAAAGTCACATAGTAGTTATATTTTTTTTCCACATGTCACCTTAACCATAGGTAATGTTAACTTTTAGGCATTTCCCTTTAATTATTTTTCATAATATATTTATTTTGTGCAATCGTATCATATCTAAAGTTATTAGGTCTAACTATGAATAGGGCTATAAATGAATAAAGCATTTAATTAACAATTCATGAATAATTCGATTTATGTTCGTCTATATTCATTTATCAAGCTAAATAAGCGATTACTAACAAGAATTTTAAGGTTGGTTTAAATGAATCAAACTCAAACACATAGCATGTTAATTCATTCATATTCACAAACAAGCTTATTTATAAATCATTTAAAATTCGTTTAATAAATAATTTAAAATTTATTTATTATTCAATTATAATATAATTAATAACATTATTATTTGTGTTTTATTTTAGTTATTTATAATATAATTAATAATATTTATTTTATCATTTTATATCTAAAACTAAGAAACATGTTTAATTAATTTGTTTGTTTAATTGTCTAAATTTATTTAGATTTGTTTGTTTATTATTCATAAAAAAATTTTAATTATTCACAACATATTCGATTATATGTTCATGAAGATATTCGTTTAATATTTATGAACAAGTTTATTTAATTTAAACGAACGAACTCAAAACACATCAACGACCCATTCTTGAACAAAATTTTGAAAATCTTAACGAACACGAACTAGACAGAAATAGGCCCAAAAATAAAAAAACAAACACAAACAAAAATATTTTCATTTAAGCTCGATTCAATTATCGCCTTAATTATGAAAAATAGATCTGAGCTAAAACGCCAACCTGAAGATAGGAATGAGTAACTTTGGCCATAACTAGATCACTGCATTTGACGGTAACTTGTGAATCTTATAATATAATAATCTCGTATCACCGAAAATAATTAGATCACTCCATTGTAAGTGATCTAAATCTCATCCAAATGCTGAAAAAAATTTATAACTGGAAATATATAGAAATATATATATATATATATAATATTCAAAATTATTCTAAGATTAATTTACTCTCGAAATAGTGCCACCAAAATATTTAACTCTACAAATTTTTAATTATTATAAGCATTCTCCGATAATTTGATATGAATATGTTAATAATTTTAAATTATACTAATCAGTATTAGTTATATCTTATAATTTTTTTAATAAAAAATTACATTCTTAGTTTACTAATTGCTTCTTTCATTGATTAATCTTGTCGTTAATAATAAAGTTATTTTGGGAGAGAGATATATATATATATATATATTCAATCTTCTTCTTTTCCATTTAATACTTCAACACAATGATTTAACATAATCTATAATATTATACCAAACAAGGCAAATTAAAATCACTAATGATCGAATCAACTTGGTAACTTTATCACCACAGTAATTAAATTATCACGATAATCTTTAAAACATTACCTAAAATCTTACTGATTTAAGCAATAAAGTACGCCCCCAAAATGCGAATCTACCGTCCTGTCCCTGCAGCTTCTATAAACCTTCACCTGACACGTCCAAGAGAACTTATTCAGCTCAACCACACCAAAAAACTTTAGAAAACTTGAAGTTATAAGACACTTCTTTAATCATATCAAACTTGATATGTTTGGAAGCTTAGAAAATAATATCAATAAGTTTTAGAATATGGTTCATCCAAAGGAATGCAGCCAGGATTTTCCAGTGCTATTTACTGGAAACACTGGCTACCATCAACCCTGCAATTCATATGAATCTACGCCAAATACCAAATTTCCTGCTCTAAAAATTGAGTCAGAAAAACAGAAAATGAGGTTAGAAATCTACAGCATTTCCTTCAGCAATCATATTTTAGCAGCCATTAAGCTCCATCATCAGCTTGATCATCTGTGGGACATTGCAACTTGCACAATCCAGTGAAGCAATTATTTTCCGAAGAATCTCTAGAAGGTGCGTCAAGCTCGATTTCCTCCGCAATCACCCTTGGCAACTTTCGTAGCAGTCGTTGCTGTTCGGATGATTTCTTAAGCATTTCTCTTTCATCCAGAAATCGTTCCAACGTATAAAATCAGGGGGAGTCAAGGTACAAACATTCATTAAAGTTGGCACAGAACCCTGAACACGGTGGAAACCTTACACATAAAATGTGCACCACTCAGGCAATACTTAATTACCTAACAGAAACATGAGTTGCAACTTATGTAACTTGGACTTCATTATGATTGTCGGTTATAGATATTATCCGACACAGGTATGTTCAATTTTTTTTTTTTTTTTAAGTTTAAAAATGTATTTGGAAGGTCCTTGGAGGGCCGTATAACCATAGCCATGTCCAGATATGTGTCGAACATGGATACTTGGATACTTAAAGAAAGATGAACAACACGGGCTGCAACTTAAAAGGATAATAGTTCCAGGCAATCTGTAAAAGTCTTTTATGGAACGGTTAGATTTGCATCCTCCCAGAAGAAAGTTTAAAGAGTTGGGTTCCTTGAAAGACATATTTAAAACTTTTAATTACCAATTTAAAAGAATCCACATATGGCTGATTCTATAATGTAGCTCAACAACGTTAAAAGGATATATGTATCTCCGTCCCTTCTCATGCGCAAAATCAATTTTATTCTGCAACCGGACCAATTCTCTTTGAATCCACTAGCAACAATATTGCAAATAAGGCAAAAACAATTAGAGAAATCTACAATAAAGTAAACTTGTAATGAGGAAAGTGGAAGGACCAATAAATAGATAAAGATATTAGACTAGAATGGAAAGCATAAGATTATTCGAACAAATATTGATATATGCCAATCAAAACTAAATTGATCAAATAAATCAATTTTCATTAATCATGAGCATTATCAACGTAGAAGAATGATAGGACTGACAGACTATATCATGCAAACATAAATTCTTCTGTGAGAATGACATGAAATATCTATTTCAAGTTGACTATACCAAACATCCTTTTAGACACAGCGACATAAACAATAACTAAATTCACAAAAGTAGACAGTTATACCAAAGTGCAAGCATACTGTTATAAGTTCATTTATTAGCATTGCATTTATACCATATTTCAAACTGCATGCCCCAAGAGATAATTAAGTGATAAAGCCTCCTCAAGTCAAGGAGCCAAGGTACGGGGAACTGAAATGAAAATAAAAAGTTGAAGACATAAAATTTCTAAAGTATATCAACAGAATCAGAATAATTACATACATTCTTTGTTATATCTTCATGCAGACTTTTGGCCTTCTGTTCGAGCTCTACCTGTCAACCAGAATATTCTGGTTAAAATTTTTAATAACCTTTCCCTACTTGCTATGGATTTTAATCAATCCAGATTCAAAAAATATTAAATGGAAATAACTAGGAATCCATCTTAACATAAAATCTCAAACTTTGCCATTTAACTCTGATTGTTTCTGCTTAGTGATGAAGAGGAAGAAATTTTTAAATAATGAAATGAAAAGTAATAACATCGAAAAATATGTTACAGTTAAGTGGTTTACTCGTGAAACTCACATCCATAAAAGTATTTCACCTTTCTCTTCAACTGAACTTAAAATTGTAAAATGGCAAGTGTAACCATATATAATAACCTAGTTATTCATAATCCAGATCTTGAGGTTAATATCCTAAACGCCTAAATCGATCTTCAACATCCAGCAACAGAGGTTTAAAGAGCCTTCAACGGGTTTGAGTAGCCTTCAACATGATGCAAACTTGACAGTGACTGCCATCAGGGGTAGATTAGAAACATTAATACATCTCTTGTACCAATTCTCAGCTTGTATGGAGGGACCTCGATGAACTAATCAGCAATAAATTCCAATGTCCAAACATGTTTAAGGAAATAAGATCAAACTGCGAAGTGGATAAGCTTTGGGTTACACAAAAATCTTTCATACTGGGTGAAAGGGAAATTTCTAATATAGAAGAAAACCAAAAGAACATTTTTCCAAGTTGGAAGAAGAGAACGTCCACAAGTCAAATTGAAATGATGTTTCAAAGCTGCATCAAATGTTTTGCTAAGTTTTCTTTTCTGATTCTTTAAGTAATCATCAATCCCTCAAATCTATGTTGCTTCACTCTTCATTTTTCTTGAAGTACCTATGTCTGACGCATATTCAGAGACGGATATGGAGATATGACCCTCCTAGCTCCTCAAAACACATGAAAACTTGAAAAAAAAAATTGAATATATCCGTGTTCGGCACATGCCTGTATCTGACGACACTCATACCCTAGTCTGAGTACCTTAGCTTGAAATGAATGCTTTTTAACCAATCGTTCAGTTTAGCACATCATTTCACCACGAGTAATAACTCCAGTAGCATTTTATGCCATCATTTCCTTTCCTTGTAGTCCTAGGGAATAATATCCTTTTAGTAACCTTACCAGTACATTAGCATGCGAGTGGTCACATAAACAAACAAGTAGTAATCACTCAAAAAAGTTATCCACTTAGTTGTTTTTTTTTTCTAGGAAAGTAAGATTTCTTATCGCATATTAAAGAACTTACAACTGTGGGTTTCCTGAGAAGACCATCTTTCATCCTCTGTTGCAGATCTATACATTCTTCCTGATAACACAACACTAAGCAACTAAGCATACAATGCAGAAGCTAACCAAACATCACAATAATAAACAATCTAGCGTGGAGATTTTCTAAGCAATAGTGTCCTCATTAACAGAAAATATATCTGTAGAATCAATCTAGGATGAAAATATCGAATGCAAAATAGCATTTAATAAAGGATATAATTGATATACATCAACAAAAGGCAAAAGAACAGAACTGCCACTTCAGCCTGGTGTGAACAGCTCCAAGAGAACTGATACACCATCAAAGCTCAAGCAGTTACCTGAAATCACTGAATCAAAATGGGGGGAAATGATGAAGATGAACACATACACACCTAATCACAATGCAAGCAAAAAATAGTTATATCATGAGAAATTCACTCAACGCTGGTATCATCTAACTATTTCTAGGAAGCCAAGGAAATTCCCTCAGCGAATTTAGCAGAGTCGCTTGCGTGAAGCATACAGCTATACATTGCCAGAATTTATAATTCACATAACTTATGCTATGTTAGGGAACATGATTTGAAAAATTGGATCTGGATTTCGTTTCGTGAGAATGTAATGCATACATTATGTATAAATTAGTTAAGGTTCAATATGATTATATATTTGAAAGGTATAAAAACATGAATTTCAAATTCACAAATACCTATAGGTATATCAAATTCACGACCAAATAGGCATCCAACAAATCCATGAATTTGATGAATGATACATCATGTTCCTAAATCCGTTGTTTGAAATCCAAGATCCTAAATGTAACCTAAATGAATTTAATAAAAGACCATACATAATCTGAAGAAAATCCTCAGTTGAAAGAATCTCTTTTCAAATACATGCAGAAAAAGATATGTTTGTTCAGACCAAATTACCTTCTATATGGGGTATATAAGAATTCATCATTTTAGTGATTTATATCAATATCTAATATTTTGGAAAAACAACAAAAGGTAAAAACTCCTAGATATCTGTTACCTCTGAGATGTCATCATTGTTAAGCATGTCGATAGGAATTTCAACTGGCATGCAAGAAACCTCAAGGAGAATCCCCCCGTTGTTCTCGGCATTTGAGGTTTTCTTTATGCCTGAGAAGTAAAGGATAAAAAATAATGAAAATTAACAGAATCTTGAATCATTTACGACAAAGATATTTATAGCTTAGATTCAATGCAAATAAGGGTTAGATTATAACGAAGGATTAATGAGACATTAGAGTAAAAGAAGATCTCTTTACAAATAAAGGAATACCTGTAACTTGAAGAAGCTGAAAAGAAGTCCTCGCTGAACAGTCTCCAGGCATTCTTTTCACTCTGACAAAACTTCCCACAACCTTGTCTTCAAAATTATCAGACTGCGTCAACAGCTCCTCCACTAAGCTCCTCCTTAGGTACACAAGTTTGATATTTTCAGCAACTATAGAAGCATAACAACTTTTCTGGACTGCATATTCCACCTTTTCCTCAAGAGGTACTTTATTCATCCTCAATGCTCTCTGCCTCTTGCATTCTGACACAAGCAGTTCATCTTCATTCATTGAACAACTTCCACTATCATTTTCATCCAAGATCGATTGTTCCACAGTATCAGCAAAATGAGTTTCCAAGAGATTGTATATCTTGTTCTTCTGCATCGGTTTCTTCTGAAAAAAAGAACAAATTTTCATCGCAAAGAACTGTCTTCATCAGTTCTTTATGAAAAAAATGGTTTTTCTCTAAAACGTATTTTGAGATTATTATATCTACGCCATATTGTGATAAATTTTCAGTTGCATCTATAACAATAGATTTCAGAAAATCAATGAGATGTTTCCATCATATTCTCTAACCTGAGACTTCTTTCTTTTGCCAAATGAATTACTTATTGAAGCAAAATCTGTGTCGCTATCACCATCTGATAGTGTGATTACAGCATCTTTGGCCTCAATCTTATTAAAATCTGAGCCACCGCCATAGTTCTTCCTATTAAGCCGAGCATTATGAAAATTATCAAACTTCAAATTTTCTTCCTCCATTATTATCTCCAAATATTCTTTAAACATGAACTCCTCTGTATTTGGATCTCCAAAGTCTAGCCTGTCCTGTAGATAAATCGAAAATTTCAAAAGCCTAAGCTCCCGAGAACAAAGAGCGAGAGAGAGAGAGAGAGAGAGAGAGCAATTAACAGAAAAAGGAAGACATGCTATATTTTTCTTCCACTGGCAACAAGGTGAACGTGATTATCAAAATTCCCATCATACCCTTCCACCCATACCCCTCTATGCTTCCCAATTGCCCTTTCTTTTTTCCTTTGATCTTCTAAGAACATTAAATTCTATCTACTTCTCTGAAAAACATTTCATGATCAAATAGCCTTGCAATATTAGATAACATTGCATTCAAAAAATTCGAAGAAAACATGATAAAGCCCAAGAGAAGAAGAAATGTTGGTCATAAATCCATCATTCAGCTTGTAAATTGATTAGCATACCCCTTCGGAGTCAAATTCCGCATTCTTTTCTGCAAGTAGTGCAAACTCAAAACATTCATCGCATAGTCCTTTATTTCCCTTAACAGGCACAAAGTCAGCTGTTCTAACACAGAGTGGACAGACAGCATTAGGGCAGGAAAGGCAATAAAACCGAGGGGGACCACCGCAACGAGAACAAGAATGCCTCTCTGGAAACACAATAATTGACACCAAGATTAGAAGTGGGGAAAAATGTAATGTTATGAATCAGCTTGCCCATATATGTCAATATGTAAAATCATAGAGATGGGGAACCGCATAGAACAGGTCTAAAAGAATTCAATAGATTATAACAGTGCAATCGCAAGAACATCTAGCAACAGTTGGCAAAAGTGAAGGAAGCCCCGCTTTGAGCTATTGAAAACTGTTCCTAAAAATAAAATAAAAATCGGCAGCAGAATCAAGGATTACTAAATAGCTTGCAATATAGTATCATTTGAAGTTAAGAGACTTACTGCAGGTCCAGCGACCTTCAGACTTCAAAATTGAATTCCTCTTATTCACACATGCAGGATGATAAACTTTTCTGCAACCCCTGGAAACAGAGAAGACAGGTATAATATATGCATATATTATCGGAGAATTAGAAAATAAGCATCTTAGTAATAATACATATTATTAGTTATTTACCATGTTACCAGGAGTTAGGGTAATCAACAACATGCATGTGTCCCACAAGTATGCTCAATTTTTCCTTAGTTTTTCCATATATTTGGAGAATTATACCTTACACCTATGTCCAAATATATGTAAAATATGTGTACTTTAGGAAAAATAAAGAGTTTGGGTAACATAGGTTATTTATGACCAAAACCCTTACTCAGGGTGATTGTTAGAGAGATGAATGTGTCTAACAATGGGTCTGCTCAGTTTTTCCTTAGTTTTTTGTATATTTGGAGGATTATACCCATATATATGTCCAAATATACATTGGATATGGGTAATTTAGGGGGGGGGGAAAGAGTCCAGGTAACAAAGGTTATTTATGAATTATGACAAAATTTTCAAACTTGAAACCTGAGTAATATAAGAGCATGAAAATCAATGTACATAAATGAAGTATGCAAGCTGAATAAAAAATCCAGCAGCCATTAAACTTCACCAAACGAAATGAAAAATAAAAGTAAATTCAAGAATTTAACAATGGAAACTTAGTGAGAACCCTTAAACATAGTTTTCTAATAGCATCATGCTTCTAAATTGTTTCCTGAAGATGTCAACAGTAAAACCCAATGCTAGATTTTCTTCTTAGGAAATTTACTTACAAAAATGTTATCTACATTACAATAACAGGACACTTAAATTTTACTTTACCTTTCTTCCTTCTTTTTCTTTTTATTATATCCTAATTCTTTCCCCCTTTCCCACTTTTTTTGGAACTTTTCCCTTTCTTCTCCACTATTTTTCTATTTCAACATTCTTTCCCTAATCATATAAAATAAGATCATGAATTTTACTTAAAACAAATTTAAAAAAAAAACCCCAAAATACTTGTTTAAAAGGGAAAACCCTAAGACTACCAAGAAACCCAAAAAAGGAAAATGGAAAAAAATATTACTTCAAATTTAAAAAAAAAAAAGAAAAAAAACCTCACTTGTAATCACAAAGAAGCAACGTCCCACCATCTTTACAAACAAAGCACCAATCTTCAGCTTCATCTTCTTGATTCACTTTTTCTTTCCCTTTGTCGATGCTCATTGACAATAAAAAAAATTCTTCTTTCTTCTTCTTTTTCCCTGTTCTTTACACGTTGAAGCTGCAGAGAGACAGTGGCAGAGAGTGATAAAACACCATGTCCTTTTGAGAAACCAAAGTAAAGACAAAAACAAAAAGGTATTTTCTCTTTCGGTTTTACCTTTTTGGGAAAATTTACTTCCGGGAAATAAGCGCAACTTGCAACTTTAGGGGAATTGCAAGGTGAGACGACACACTAGGACTATTTGGTGTCATATTTGTTTCAAAAAATTTATTATTATTACTATTAATAAAAAAATAATAAACTTAACATTAATAATTAATTAGACATTAATTGAATCACTAAAATGATAAAACATCAACTTAATATATTAATTTAGATAAAGAAAAATGCATTAAACATGCAATGTAATAGTTTTTCATAAACAAAACAACATCCATTTAACCATGGTTAAAAAAATCACTCTCCGTTTAGAACTTTTGACAGCCACTTACTCTTTGTTTCCTCTCCATGCTTTTTGGTAGCCATAAAATATTTTTTTTTTAAATAATTATTTATGGATAAATTAATCAACTCGAAAAATAATAAAATTACTTTTGAAAATAATTTTATAATTATAATCACTTTTACGTATTACATTTTTCTTTCATAATTTTTCAAGTGATATAATAAAGTTTTACACGCAAATGCACGTGTTTCAAAAACTAATATTATATAACGAGAGAGTAATGAAGTTTAGTGTTGGTTATAAATAACTCATTTAAAAGTTCGTCTACTTCAAAAATCATTATATTAATTGTCAATTTATGTTGGTTATAAATAATATTTAGATTTATTCATGATGTCATTAATGTGTGGTTATCTACCTTTACTCTTTATTTTTTTATTTTTTTATTTTGAAAATAAAATTTTAAAAAATATTGATATAAATTAAGGGATAATTATGTATTTTTTTATTTAAAAAAAAGTAAAAACTATCCATTAATTAAATTTTTTTAAAAAAATAAATTTTTATTCATGTTTTTTTTAATTACCCATTTAATCAATGTACCATGATCTAGTTATTATAAAAAAAAATGTAAAATTTTCTTATTTCA
>JAQSVH010000013.1:14882431-14893372 GCA_029448705.1 Adansonia digitata
AATTGTAATTTAATAAAAATTTCTTGAATGACTAAAGTGAATGCTACTTTCCATATTTTAATGTCATTTTATCTTTTTTAGTTCACTTTTTCAACCCTAAAGCTATTGCTATTACTTAAAAACTTTTTATAGTTCCAAGTGAACATATAAAATAAACAGACTAATTATTGAATTGTTACTCACACTTGGCTTAGAATATTTTATTTTTTTTAATTTTGTAGAAGTTATTTTAGATATAAATAATTAATAAAAGTATGTAAAAATCCTAATATTAATATGAACAACTAATGCATATTTTCTTAAAGAATAATTTGCAACTTTTAATAAAAAAATTTTTGTAAGAAAAATGTAATATAAATTTTTACTTAATGTCAATAAATTCATTAGATTCAAATTCTTAATGCATATAATTAAAATTAAAACTTAATTTATAATGTTGAAAATCAACTTCTTTTACTTTACAAAATATTTAAATAAAAAATAAAGAGATAAAATGGATTAAATAACAGAAAATACGATTATAATTGTTGTTTATATATGAAGGGTTTAAATGAATACATGAGTGTAGAATATATTGATAGGAATGATTTGAATTTAATTCAGTAATATTTGTACCATTAAAAAAAATACGAATATAAACTCAAAATATTATACTTAAACTTCAAACTTCAAATTAAAAAAAAAAAAGTAAAACGTAATAAAAACCCATGTTAAAAAAATCGAATCGATCAACCAGATTGATTAAAATTAAGAATACGTGAATTATCCGATTCGATACATATAAAAAATCAAGAAAATTTTAGAATAGTAATAATTAGTAAAAACTCATTTGAAATTTAAAATAATTAGTTTTTAAAGTTAATTTTTTAAAAATTTTATTGTGTATGATAAGACTTGAAATTTTAACTTCATAAATTGACCTCAAAAGATGATATTATTTAACAAAATATGTATTTTATTAAATATTTATTATATTTAATATTTATTGAATATTTAAAATTTTTAAAATAACCAATTAATTTAATTGATTCAATTGAATATATTAAATTAATGAAAAATCTCACAAAAAAAATTTAAAATCTTTGCCCAGGTATTTTTGCCTGACAGCTTATTTATCTTTGTTTCATTGTTCATCTAATTAAAAAATTAATTTTATTAATATTTATATATTTTATAATTAAATTTAAATAAAATATATTTTTTAATATAAAAATATTATTTTAAATCTAATAAATTTAAAATATAAAAATATAAATATAAAATTAAACTCGATCAAATTAAATAAATTATTTAACTTATAAACGGCCATACTTTGAGCATCAATTTGATATTATTAAACCTCCATTAAAAAGTTGAAAAAGGAGGGAGTGAAAGAGACAGCTTATAGTGATGCTTTAATAAAGGGGCAAACATCGTTTTCACCATTGAACTCTTAGATTCTAGCATTGCTATTATTTGAAAGAACGTTCAACTATCATATACAGCAACATTATTATATTAACTTGAGGCAAATAAAATAATTAAAATATAAGATAATATAGATTATTAATATATTAAAATTTATATAAATATAAAATTTTTAAATATAAATATAATATAATAAAAATATGAATATTTTAATTATCAATTATTGATGAAATAACTTAAAATACAAAAATAAATGAATAATTCTTTTATAGATTGTTTATAAAAAATAAAAATTTTATATGTAAAATTAATAAAAATATATATTTATAAAATATATTTTAAAAAATTAATAAATAACATTCATGTCATCACACTAATCATATGAGTTTTTATGCTTTATTAATGATTAATTAAATAATAATTTAAAATCAGGTAAAGTACAGTAGTGAGAGATGAATTTATTTTTTAAATTTTATTTACATCCAAAAGTGAGAGAGAAACATTAAGAAAGTGAAAGCTCAAACTTCTTTATACACAGTGTGTGTCTGTTTTTTTTTTTTTTTGGGTATTTGCGTGGGACAGAAACAGAAAAAAGTGTCCAACAGACCTTTGGCCTAATCTTACAACCAAAAAGATACAGACAGAGAAAGAGAATCAAAGTTTGAGTTTTCTTTTTTTTGTTCTCAGAATGAAGTTAAGGTTGTTGCAGAAGAAAAACAAAGGAAAAAAATACCCATAGTTTTCTTTTCTTTGCTGCTCTTTCATGGTGATACAGTAAAGGCCAACGCTTTAGTCTTTCTTTTTTTTTTTTTTTTCTTGCTTTTCTCTCTCAGCCGTCACAAGTAAGGTTAAAAGTTTCAGACTTCTTGTTGTAAGTGAAGTCAAGCTTTAGTTAACTCTCACAGTTTGTTTCTTCAGTTTGCTGGATCTTTTATTTAGGGTGAAAGGAAATTAGGGATTATATGAAGGCGGGGCTTGCTTGCAAAAGAGGATTTTTTGAAGGGTTGTTTTTCTGAGTTATTGTTTTTAAGAATTTGGGTTGTTGTCATTTTGGCCAGAAGGGGCTTTTGGTATTCTGATCTTCAGCTTTGAGTGGTTTCAAAGTTGATAGTTGGAAAAGTGAAAGTATTGTGTTTAATGAGTGATTTTGAAGGTTAATATAATTGCAGAAGTGTATTGAAGGGAATGGCATTTTCTAGATATTTCTTAGAGCATTTATGAATTGTTGGATTTTGTTAGTTTGGTAACGTTTTTGGACAGGAAGAATTTTGGGTTAGCTTTTGAAAAAGTTAATAATTTCTTGGTTCACATTTAATATTTGAGCTGGAGCGACTAGGAGTACCCGGGACGATGTCTTCCTTAAGTAGGGAGCTGGTCTTTTTGATCTTACAGTTCCTGGACGAGGAAAAGTTCAAGGAAACTGTTCATAAGTAAGTTAACTTGCCTCGTATTTGCCTGATCGATTCATGTTAACTTTCTTTTTTGGCTGTTGTTATGTTGTTCCGACTCTTCAAAATTTTTTTTGAAATATTCGGACAGTGTTTAGTGATATGACCCTCTGACTCTCCAAGTGCATGGAAATCTTGCAAAAAAATTGAAGATGCCATACCATGTCTGAGTGACATAGGGCTGTTGAGATAAGTTACAAAAATGATGGCATAAGAGTTGTTAGGCCTAGGGCTGAAAAAGGGAAAAACTTATTTCTATTATGTTCTGTTATTTGATAAAACCTGGTAGTTAATGCCTTTTGAGTTGTAAATGGTGAGAAATCATGGACATATGATTAGCATTTTAGAAATGTGCTTCATTAGTAGGTAAATAACATTAATTTTATTTCTGGAAAGCAATAAAATAACGTTTCAGTGCTTTCAAGAATCGCATTGGTACCTTTTTGCTGCTTTCTGTGTTTTTTAGCCACTTTGGTAGGCTTAAGTTAATTGACTTTGAATAGATGTCTAATTTCTGCTTTTGCATGCGTCTCTTATAGCTTTCTAATGTCTGCTTTTGCATGTGACTTGCCGATGGCGTGCTCAAATTCTAGGTTAGAACAAGAGTCTGGTTTTTTCTTTAATATGAAACATTTTGAGGATCAAGTCCAGGCTGGTCAATGGGATGAAGTTGAGCGTTATCTATGTGGGTTCACTAAGGTTGAAGATAACCGTTACTCGATGAAGATTTTCTTTGAAATTAGGAAGCAGAAGTATTTGGAAGCTCTTGACAGGTGAGCACTTAATTTACTGCTGTTAATCTCTTAGTTGCCAATCTATAGGATTTGCAAAACTATGTGAACTATGTGCTTCTTGCCACTTGTAACTTTCTCAAGCGAATGACGTCACGCAAAGGAACACTTTTTAGAACAATGGAGGTAGCTTTTCTTGAACTTACGAAGATGTTTCAGCCTGAGGCAGAATTGGCCTTTATTATGTGGTTTTCTCTCATGGTTTGTTTCTTAGGGTTGGATTAATCGATGTGTGCCTTTTATATTTATAGCCCTGTTATCTTCCACCAGGCAGGATCGAGCAAAGGCTGTTGAAATTCTTGTAAAGGATCTGAAGGTTTTTGCATCCTTTAATGAGGAACTTTTTAAGGAGATTACCCAGTTGCTTACTCTTGATAACTTCAGGTGTGTACTCTTGCTTTTTTTTTTTTTGTTCTTAACAGCTACTTGATTGAATTAAGCTAAATTTTCCTGTTTGTATTTTTGTTATCAGGCAAAATGAGCAGCTTTCGAAATATGGAGACACAAAATCTGCTCGAAATATCATGCTTGTTGAGCTTAAGAAGCTGATTGAAGCGAATCCCTTATTTCGCGATAAGCTTACATTCCCTGCTTTTAAAAGTTCACGACTAAGGACCTTAATAAACCAGAGGTTATTATTCATTACTTATTCTATGATTATTTTACTAATTCTTGGTCAGTATTCTTTGGTTCAATCTTTTCTTCTTTTATGCCTTGCGAAAGCAAAGTCTGGGCTTGAGTGTTTCAGTGAATACCTTGATACTTATATAAAGGGTATACTGGACAAAACTGATCCAGTCGAGTCTAGATTGGTACAGTCTCTGTTAGCTCATTTTCTCTGTTGAATTTTTCAGTCTAAATTGGCAGCATCAGCTTTGCAAGAATCCTCGCCCGAACCCTGACATTAAAACTCTCTTTATGGATCATTCTTGTTCTCCTACTACTAATGGAGCTCGTCCTCCTCCTCCTACTAGCAGTCCCATTGTTGGACCAATTGCCAAGGCTGGGCCATTCCCTCCTATTGGTGCCCATGGTGTAAGTATTTTGCATTAACTTATCTCATACAAAATATATGCAACATGCTCAAAAAATTCTTGGATGACTCTGATGTGCAGCCATTTCAGCCTCTTGTTTCCCCGTCTTCCGGTGCTATTGCTGGGTGGATCTCAAGTGGTAATCCTTCTTTACCTCATGCAGCAGCTATGGCAGCAGGCTCCCCTATTCTTGGCCAGCCTTCTAATGCAGGTAGGCTATGTTACTCTGAGTCTTACTTTTTCTTTAAATATCCGTGTCCGAGACCCTTTTCTGACATATTCAGGCATGGGTATGAGGATATCATCCTCTAAAAACCCTCTAAATACATGGAAAAACTTTAATAAAATTGAACATACCCATGTTGGATGCATACCAGTATTCGACACACCCAAATCCGATTAATATAGCAGGTAGTTACAGTGGCATTTGGTGTCTTTATTGGAATAATGCTTCAGTAAACTTGCCTTATTTAATTATTTTTGCTCTGTTGGTTCAGCTGCATTCCTTAAGCATCCAAGGACACCATCAGGTATGCCAGGAATGGATTATCAGTCAGCTGATTCGGAGCATTTGATGAAGCGCATTCGCACTGGCCAATCTGATGAGGTGCGGATAAATTGGGCATTTTTTTTGTTATCTTGGTTTCCTCAGTTATTTTTCTTTACATGAGATTAGTTCTTAAACTGTCTAGCTGGGACATGCTGTGCATCTCGTTGTGTTTGGTCTAGGTGGTATGATTATTACTATCATTATTTTTTCCTCATTTAAATACAAAGAATGTGTTGACATTTGGTTTCTGCAGGTATCTGGTATAGCACATAATCCAAATGTATACTCACAAGATGACCTTCCAAAAACCGTTGTGTGGGGCCTTAATCAGGGATCTAATGTCATGAGCATGGACTTTCATCCTCAACAACAAGCTATTCTCCTAGGTAAATGTATTTTTTATTCATGTCACTTTGCTATGAAAATTCAAAAAATTTGAGAACACATTTATTTCTTATTTATTAATGGTTTTATCTTTTTTTGCTTTTAGTTGGCACGAATGTAGGTGAGATCAGCCTTTGGGAAGTTGGATCTCGGGAAAGATTGGCCCATAAACGGTTCAATGTTTGGGATATCTCAGCTGCTTCCATGCCTTTGCAGGTACTGTGTAACTTCCTGTGGTTTTACCAATTCATCTTTTTCATTGACCAATTTTTCTTTTGTGGCTATGGGATTATATCTAGTTGATGTAATTATTCGTAGTTACCATGTAAAACATGGATAAAGATGGCTTCAAAATTGATATAAACATCTTCTTACCTGCTTACCCATGCACTGCCCGAACATGTAAATCTCTTTCGTCTAGTGCTGATGTTTTTTTTTTCTTTATTCTACACCAGACAGCTCTATTAAATGATGCTGTGATATCGGTGAACCGGTGTGTTTGGGCTCCTGACGGACTTATGCTTGGTAATCTGCCCTATGTTTTCTGCACAAAACTTACCATTTGATCTTCCTTTCTTCTCCTCTTTGTTGCTTTTATCTGTTATTGAATTAAATATTGCTTTCTACAGGTGTTGCATTTTCAAAGCATATAGTCCAGATATATCAGTATAATCCAGCTGGAGAATTAAGACAGCATTTGGAGGTAAGCCCATGACGATACTAATCAAATATCTTTTTAAAATCACAACAAAGAAGGTCATGAACAGCTTATTATATTTTGTAGATTGATGCCCATGTTGGAGGTGTTAATGACATAGCGTTTGCTCATCCCAACAAGCAATTATGTATCGTTACATGCGGTGATGATAGGACAATTAAGGTATTAACATTTGGCTATATTTAATTTATGTAAATTGAAGAAAATGGGTTTATCTGTATTGAAGTTTCATGTTTGGCAGGTGTGGGACACTGTAACTGGACGTAGACTTTATATTTTTGAAGGCCATGAAGCTCCTGTATATTCTGTTTGCCCTCATTATAAAGAAAATATTCAGGTAAACCTCATTTAGAAATTGTTAACACCTTCGTACTCTTTGTTTTCTGCTTCTAGTTCTCTCATGTTTGGGCTGCAGAATTTTGGCCTTTCTTTCGAAAATTTCATTTCCATCCTCGTAATATTTCTGAACTTTTTCTATATGAGCAGTTTATCTTTTCCACTGCCATTGATGGGAAGATTAAAGCTTGGTTATATAATTGCTTGGGATCTAGAGTGGACTATGATGCTCCTGGACTTTGGTGTACAACAATGGCCTATAGTGCTGATGGAACTAGGTAAAGACGTTAATTTCTTGGAGAGATGGCAGTTTTTTTTCTTTTTTTGGAAATTTTTGTTATGTTTTCCACATATATTATTTACATAATCATGCATTGAAGTGTTGGTATTTTAGATGCATCAGAACTTTTTCAAATTATGAAGATTGTAGTTTATTTTCCCTTGGTTCATCTCACCCTCAAAAATAGTCCATTTGAGATGGTGTCTGATTTTGTCTTAAGGTTAATTTTGGTGTAATTTGTGCAAGCTTGATATCTATATCTATATATATATATATATATATAGATATATGTGTGTGTAAGAATTATGTGCATGTCTATATGAACAAAAACTTGAATTTATTCCTGCAGGCTCTTCTCTTGTGGAACAAGTAAAGATGGTGAATCCCATTTAGTTGAGTGGAATGAGAGTGAAGGAGCTATCAAAAGAACATATTCTGGTTTTAGGAAGCGTTCTTTAGGTGTTGTCCAGTTTGACACAACCAGGAACAAGTTCTTAGCAGCCGGTGATGAATTCCAGATTAAATTCTGGGACATGGATAATACTGCCATGTTGACAGCGGTTGATGCAGATGGTGGATTGCCCGTTAGTATTGTTACATTACGTGTTCTTTTCACATTTAGTAGTTTCATGTTGCAATTATCCATTCTAATGCTTTTACAGGCCAGTCCCAGATTAAGATTCAACAAGGAAGGGTCATTGTTGGCTGTAACAACTAATGATAATGGTGTCAAAATCTTGGCTAATAGTGATGGCTTACGCTTGATAAGGATGTTGGAGAGCAGGGCTGTTGATAAAAATCGACGCCCTTCTGAACCTGTCAATTCTAAGGTAGTTTTGTGTTTTGATTTGAATTATTCCTCGAGTTCAGCAATTGGCTGATCTAAATAATGCCATTTAAATTCATACCCTTGTAAGAAGTAAACTATCCTAGAACTGCATTGCCCTGTTGGCTGGCTTTCTTAAAAGCAAAACGCAAAAGTCAGTTTACTGTGTGGTTTTAGGCAGGTTTGTTGAATAACTTTTGTTTTGTGCTTTCGGTGAATCTGTTGGTTAATTATTGATCAATTTTGTTTAGAAGATGTTCAGGTTGCATTATCTTTTGCGGTTTGAGATTTTTGAGTTGTGGCTGGTTGCGATCCATGCATAGCTCTTTTCTGTTATAATGACCATAAACATAGACACTTTATGATTCTTTCAATGCTTTATAATAGAGAAAATTTATCTTTACTTTAAGGATGGTGTTACTGCTATCATATAATGCATTCACACGGAGTAACATATTATCTTTGTTTTGACCATACAATAATCCAGCAGTATATCAAAATATACTTGTTGCTAGTGTTGTGACTGCTTAAAGGAAGAAATTCTGGACTGTTTAGATACAGATGGCTAGCAACCTTTTATGGATGGTTTATTTTCTATACTTTTGCATTTCGCATATCTTTTCAGCCTTCATTGCATGTCTTTTTTGTGAATATCTTTCTATGTTGCTCATAATGTTACTTATTAACTTCTTCTGGAAAATGTTTTCTGCAGCCATTGATTATCAATGCTCTTGGTCCTGTAGGCAATGCTGCCCTTGCACCATCCCTTGAACGCCCCGATAGAATCACTGCTGCTGTATCTATTAATAGTCTTGTAAGTTCATCCAGTTGTTTCAGTTGCATTTTATCTTGGTGTTGAGGGGTTACTAATTTCATTTCGATGTTCTTGGCAGGGTACCATGGACAGCAACAGGCTTGTTGATGTTAAACCACGAATTTCAGATGATGCAGACAAGATGAAGGGCTGGAGAATTCCTGACATCATCGATCCATCTCACCTGAAAGTCCTGCGATTACCTGATGCCATGACAGCAGGAAAGGTAGGTACTTGAAGAACATGATTAGTTGTTAGGTTTTGGTGCATTGTTGCTTTGGAAACAACAGACTTGCATCATGGCAATGTTGTCTTCTTTCCTTAGTGGTTTTAATTTGTAATTTTTTTGTGGGCGGTAATCTTTTCAATCTGCCTTTCGATGAGATATTTCGCTGCATTTGAACTTTGCACCTAATGCAATATCTAAAAAAATGTAAATGAGGGGCAGGAATTATGAATTGTACCTTATGCTATATCTTTGTTCTTAATTATTTTTCCTTTGCTAGATATTGGATTCTAAGCATAAATGTAATCTTACTGGTTTGTATATTTATCCTGTTGTTACATCCATTTCATGCACGAAGGGCCGGAGGTACAAACTTTATCTTGTGGGACGTAAGTAACTACCGAAGACACAGTCTTGCTCATAGTTTAAAAGGAAATTAGTTAATCCAATATAGGAGGAATAATGGGGTATTTACTCATCGATACATTGTACTCTTGCCAAAAACACATGCACGTGGATAATAGCGATACATGTATCATATAATTTAAAAAATTAGGCTGTGAATATATGTAATATATGCATTCATTTATATTGTTTTCTACTTAAGTCGGTAGTGAGAAATGAAGTTAAATTGTAATATAGCTTAGATGCATACATCCTTAATCTTGTGCATTAGGTGTAAGTTTTACATAAGTATAAACTTGGTGTATTGAAAGACCTAATTGTTCTGTATTTTTGGTCCGGCTTTTAGATTTTTCTATTCCTATAATTGAGGGTTAGCAAACTTTAATTGCAGGTTGTGAGGCTGCTGTATACCAACTCTGGTCTTGCTCTTTTGGCCCTTGCTTCGAATGCTGTTCACAAGCTTTGGAAATGGCAACGTAGTGAAAGGAATCCCTTTGGCAAGGTTTGTCTTGCTATGTTGCCCCAGCTCTTGATTTCTCTTGAAGTATCCGTGCCTGACACCCATGTACAACACATTTGGAGATGCGTATGGGGATATGATCTTTCAAATGCATGTTAAAACTTAGAAATAATTTACTATACCCATGTTGGACTCAAATCCGTGTTCAACACTTGTACCCTTGTCCAAGTAACATACTTGTCTTGTGTCTTTAAATGTGAAAATCTGTTTTTTTTTTTTTTTTTGATTATAAACGTGTAGTTTCTAACAGTTGTCCATCTCTTATCCGTCAGGCTAGTCCGTATGTTGCACCGCAATTGTGGCAGCCACCTAGTGGTAGTCCTATGACAAATGATATAAGTGACACTAAACCTGCAGAAGAGTCTGCTGCATGCATTGCGTTATCTAAAAATGATTCTTACGTTATGTCTGCATCAGGAGGGAAGGTGTCTTTGTTCAACATGATGACATTTAAGGTCTACAATTGCAGTTTTCACTAGTTTCCTGTTCTTGATTTTATTTGTTCATTGAAGTTATCGGCGTTACTTGGGTTAATTCTTCACAGGTGATGACAACCTTTATGTCCCCTCCTCCCGAAGCCACATTCTTGGCATTTCATCCCCAAGACAATAATATTATTGCTATCGGCATGGAAGATTCCACAATTCAAATTTATAATGTCAGAGTCGATGAGGTGAAGCATATTTTTTTAGCTTCTTATTTCCAGTAGAAACAATTTTGTTTATAGATGCGGCTGTTAGGACAACTGTGTTGAAGTAGGAACATGCTTATTTCTTGCATTTATCAAACCCATTATTTTCTTAGAATTTATTACTAAACTCGAATACTATTTTGTCATTTTATGGCTACATGCTCATGCCAACCCGATCTAGCTTATCACCATTTGGCATTATTTAGTGTGTCGATTTTTTATATGCATCATAACAACCATTATTGCAAGTTAAAGTTGGAATGCTAGAATCATTATGGCACATGTAATATAGTTGGTGGCTTCTTGTTAGCTTCATTCCCCGGTGTATGCAAAGAACACAACAAAGGGGGGGAAAAAAAGGGTCTTGATGAAATGTATTAGAATCGTTTGATCATTTAATGGTTTAAATAGGCTAACGTGTTTGGCAAGGAGCGAAAACTCATTCTAGCATCTCCTTAATAAAGCTTTTGACATGACATTTGGCTTTAGAAGCATATTCAAGCTGTTGTTA
>JAQSVH010000013.1:14893472-14904637 GCA_029448705.1 Adansonia digitata
TGTGTGTGTGTGTGTGTTTGTATGCTTGAATGCTTTCATGCATGCCTTATGTATTTTTGTATTTGTTAGCTCATTTTCTATGTTGAATTTTTCAGTCTAAATTGGCAGCATCAGCTTTCCAAGAATCCTCATCCAAACCCTGACATTAAAACTCTCTTTATGGGCCATTCTTGTTCTCCCACTGCTAATGGGGCTCGTCATCCTCCTCCCACTAACAGTCCCCTTGTTGGATCAATTCCCAAGGCTGGGCCATTCCCTCCTATTGGTGCCCATGGTGTAAGATTTTGCATTGATTTATGTGAAACAAAATATATCAGCATTCTCAAATAATTCTTCTATGGCTTTGATGCGCAGCCATTTCAGCCTGTTGTTTCCCCATCTTCTGGTGCTATTGCGGGGTGGATGTCAAGCGGTAATCCTTCTTTACCTCATGCAGCAGCTGTGGAGGCTGTCCCCCCTGGTTTTGTCCAGTCTTCTATTGCAGGTAGGTATAATATTGCTGTTTTTGGTGTCTTTGGTGTCTCAGTTGTAATAATGTTTCAGTAAGCTTTATTTGATCCATCTTTGGCCTGATGGCTCAGCTGCATTCCTTAAGCATGCAAGGACACCATCAGGTATGCCAGGGATAAATTATCAGTCAGCTGATTCAGAGCAATTGATGAAGCACATTCGCACTGGCCAATCTGATGAGGTGTGAATAAATTGGGCAATTCCTTTTTTATCTTGCATTTCCTCAGTTATTTTTTGTCAGACGAGAATAGTTGCAAACCTTCTAGCCGGGACATGCTCTGCATCTCCTTGTGTTGGTCTAGGTGGTATTATTATTATTATTATGTTTTCCTTACGTAAATAGAGAGACTATGATCACATATGATTTCTGCAGGTATTCTTTTCTGGTATAGTGCACACTCTCAATGTCTACTCACAAGATGACCTTCCAAAAACCATTGTGCGGGCCCTTAATCAAGGATCTAATGTCATGACCATGGACTTTCATCCTCAACAGCAAACTGTTCTACTAGGTTGATATATATTATTTTTCTTATTATCACCTTGCCATGAAAATTATAGGAAAATCTTAGCACACATTTATTGCCTTTCTGTTTTTGATGGTTTTTCCTTTTTTCTTTAGTTGGCACAAATGTTGGTGAGATCAGCCTTTGGGAAGTAGGATCTCGGGAAAGGCTGGCCCATAAACCATTCAAGGTTTGGGATATCTCGGTGGTTTCCATGCCTTTGCAGGTATTGTAGCTATGTTCTGTGGTATTGCCAATTAATCTTTCTTATTGAGCCTTACCAACTTCTCCTTTTTGGCCTTGGGAAAATTTAGAGTTGATAGAATTATCCCTTGCCATCATCTAAAACAATGATAAAAATGCCAACAATATGCGATCCAGACATGTAAAAATCTCTTTGGTTGAGCACCGATCTCTCTTTCTTTATTCTACACCAGACAGCACTATTGAACGATGCTGTGGTATCAGTCAATCGATGTGTTTGGGCTCCAGATGGACTTATGCTTGGTATGCTTGTCTATCTTTTCTGCTCAAAACTTAAATACTGTTTGATCTCCTTGTATTCCCCTCCCAGAAGTTGCTTTATCTGATCTTGATTAAATATCACTTTCTATAGGTGTTGCATTTTCGAAGCATATAGTCCAGATGTATCAGTACAATCCAACCGGAGAATTAAGACATCATTTGGAGGTAACCCCATCACAACACATATCAACTCTCTCTTGAGAATCACGAAAGATAAGGTCATCAACAACCTATTATATTTTGCAGATTGATGCCCATGTTGGAGGTGTTAATGACATAGCGTTTGCACATCCCAACAAACAATTATGTATTGTGACATGTGTTGATGATAAGATGGTTAAGGTATTGACTTTTGGCTTGGTTTTGCTATTCTAAATTGAACAAGTATTATTTTTCTTCTTTATATTGAAGTGTCATGTTTTGCAGGTATGGGACACTGTAGCTGGCCATTCAAGCTCCTGTTTATTCTGTTTGCCCTCATTATAAAGAAAATATTCAGGTAAACCTCATTTAGAGACCATTATTAGCTTTTTTTTGTTTTTGTTTTTTTGTTTTTGTGTTTTCTGCTTCATGGTTGGGCTGCAGAGTTTTGGCTTTTACTTTTGAGATTTTTCATTTCTCTTTCTCATAATATTCTAAACTCTTTCTATATGAACAGTTTATATTCTCCACTGCCATTGATGGGAAGATTAAAGCTTGGTTATATGATTGCATGGGATCTAGAGTAGACTATGATGCTCCTGGTCTTTGGTGCACGACAATGGCATACAGTGCCGATGGAACTAGGTAAAAATGTTAATTTTTTGGAGAGATGGCAATTTGTTAGAATTTATTTGGAAGTCTAGGTATGTTTCCACATAATAAATTTACATAATTATGCGTTGACATGCTGGCATTTAGATCATCAAAATTTGAAACTGTTTAAATTAAGAAGATTGTAGCTTATTTTCCCGTGGTTCATCTCACCCTCACCCTTAAAGGTTAATTTTGATGTGCAAGCCTGATATATATATATATATATATGTGCGTGTGTGTGCGTGTATCGAATTATGTGTATGTATATATGAAAAAAAAACTTGCTTCGATTCTTGCAGGCTGTTCTCTTGTGGAACCAGTAAAGATGGTGAATCCCATTTAGCTGAGTGGAATGAGAGTGAAGGAGCTATCAAAAGAACATATTCTGGTTTTAGGAAGCGTTCTTTAGGTGTTGTCCAGTTTGACACAACCAGGAACAGGCTCTTAGCAGCTGGTGATGAATTTCAGATTAAGTTCTGGCACATGGATAGTACTGCCATGCTGACAGCTGTTGATGCAGAAGGGGGATTGCCTGTTAGTATTGCTACTTGTTCTTTTCACTAGTAGTTAAGTTCAAGATGTTGCAATTATCCATTCAAATCCTTTTACAGGCTAATCCCAGACTAAGATTCAACGAGGAAGGGTCATTGTTGGCTGTTACAACTAGTGATAATGGTAACAAAATCTTGGCAAATGGTTCACGCTTGTTAAGGATGTTGGAGAGCAGGGCTGTTGATAAAAATCGAGGCCTTTCTGAACCTGTCAATTCTAAGGTAGTCTTGTGCTGGGATTTGAATTATTCCTTAATTTTGGAAACTGTTTTATCTAAATACTGCCATGTAAATTCCTGCCCTTGTAAGAAGTAAACCATCAGTATAACTGCATGCCCTGTAGGCTTGGGTAGTAACTTGCTAGGAGACAATTGGGAATGGCCTTCTTGAAGGCAAAAGTCAAAATATTAATATATAAGGCATGATTTTAGGCTGTTTATTGAATGAGGAATTCTTTGTTGCGTGCTTTTGTTGAATCTGTTGGTTACTTATTGTTCAATTTTGTTTGGAAAATGTTTAGGCTGCATTATCTTTTGTGGTTTGAGTTTTGGCCAGTCGTGAACCATGCATAGCTCTTTTCTGTTATAATGACCTTAAATGAATATGATTTTTTCCGTTGATGATTCTTTCAATGCTTTACAATAGAGCCCATATATCCTGAGTTTGAGGATGGTATTTTTAATGTTACTGTTATCATATAATGCATTAATGAGTAATATATTATCTTTGTTTGATTATAAAAGATCCAGGAGTATTGCAAAATTTTCTCATTGGTTGTGCTCATAGAAAGACAATTGGTTCTTTGGATTCAAATAGCTATATATTTCCCCGTAACTTTTCTTTGCATAACTGTATAGTGTCACATTAGACAGCTGTTTCTAGATGGTTTATTTTCTTTATTGTCTCCTATTTTTTATGGCAAACTCTGCATGTCTTTTTAATGAATATTTTTTCTATGTTGCTAATAAGATAATGTTCTTTATTTCACTTCTTCTGGACAATGTTTTGTGCAGCCGTTGATTGTTAATGATCTTGTTCCTGCTGGAAATGCTGCCATTGCTTCAGCCCTTGAGCGCCCAGATAGAGTCCCCCCTGCTGTATCTATTAGCAGTCTTGTAAGCTCAGCTGTTTCAGTTGCATACTATCTTTGGTGTTAAAGGGGTTCTCAATTTCATTTGGATGTCCATTGCAGGGTACCATGGACAGCAGCAGGCTTGTTGATGTTAAACCACGGATTTCAAAGGATACAGACAAGATCAAGGGCTGGAGAATTGCTGACATTATAGATCCATCTCACCTGAAAGTCCTGCGATTACCTGATGCTAGAACAGCAGGAAAGGTAGGTACCTGAAGAATGGATTGGTTGTGGTGTTTTAGTGCATTCTTGGTTTGGAAGTAAATATACTTGCATGATGGTAATGTTGTCTTCTTTTTCTTAGTGGTTTAATTTGAAATTTATTTGTGGGTGGTTATCCTTCTGAATCTGGCTTTGGATGAGATATTTCGCTGCATTTTAACTTTTATACCTAATGCAATATCCTATGAAGCACCGACAAGGAGGAAATCTCCTCATACCAGTGGCTTGTCCACATGGACATGACGTTGACATGCCGGAGTACGTACTGGACACTCCCGGGCACAGCAAAAAAATGAAAATCACTGGGTACATGGACGGACACAGTCAAGACACGGGAGGGTCACAGGGTGAAGGATTTTTACCGTTCTGCTGATTCGATATACTTGGTTACTGGCTGATCTCACTGAACCGCTCTTTCCTACAGCTCCTCCCTCACCGCCACAAATATCAAGATTTTTATTAAAAGGACAAATACTACAAAAGATTTCCTTACTAAATTTTTGGGAAATTTTGTTAAAGGAGGAGTACAGTTTCAGAACCACGCGCAGGGTCATTGGTGATGGAGAGGTCAAAGTGACTATCAAACCATGCGCTTCTAAGAAGAGTGGTTAGGTGCTTGAAATTTCAGCTTAAGGCAAGTATGTCTATTGGGCCTAAGGCTGTTCTTTTAGTAAGAAATAAGGATGATAAAATTCACCTGTTGCCCGAAGGGTATTCATCTTAAGTGGAGTAATTTTTTTTTTTTTTTTAAATTCTTCTTAAAGGGGAGCAATTCATTTTATTTTATGGTACACATGGCCAATGCCATCCTCCCAGGCTAATGCTATTATTTTATTTTTTAAAGAAAATTTTCTTATTTTGTTTTAATATGCCTTTTATAATCACATATTTTTATTTGGTTATGTTTAAATATTTTGGATTGTAAGTTTATTTTACTAATAATTTTTTTTTTTCATTTTAAACTCTGATACTCCTATTTATCTTGCAAATTAAAATGTATTGTTCTTTTTTTGTTGATATTGAAGGAAAAGTTTGTTACATTAAATATTTTAATAATTCAATTAAAATGTTTATATTGAATATTTTTACATAAATATATGTAGAATTTTTATTGCCATGTCCTGCCATACCATATACTTATTTTTTCAGAAATTGCCGTGTCCATTTCATAGCCATATTGGGTGTCCATGTCCGTGCTTTATGGGCAATAATTGTAAATAAACTTGGTGTACCTAATGCACCATAGGAATTTTTTTTTTTTTTCACTATGCTAACTTTGTTGGATGATAAAGAATAGGATTTTTTTTTTTGGTTCATCTTCTCTTTAAACTTGTCTTGATAATAGCACTTTCATTCTGGAAATAGCCAAGAAGTCAAATCTCACCTAAGATCTCAATAGTATATTATATGTTTCGGAAATGCAAGTGTCCTTGGTTGGGATGAAGTTGCTGGATGAAATTAATTTTTATAGTGGCTGATAATTGGTTTTATATTTTTTCTCCTTTATTATAGAAAAATGTACAGCAAACATTTATTTTATTGTGCTACATATTTAATGTGTTAGCCTATCGTCTGCAAAAACAAGCAATGTTTTTCTGCTTACTTGAGAGAGAAGTTTTTTTTCCCCTTTGATGCATGCAGAGGATCAGTTTTTTGATACAAGTATTTAGTAGGGGAACGTATATGTTTGTTTGCTATTGCTTGAAGCTGTAAATAAAAAGGATGATATAAGCACATTTGAAAGAATATGAATTTAAATCATTTTTGCAACTTGAGAAAATTGTAAATGAATGAGTAAATATATAGAATTTTATGCCATATCTTTTTTTTTTTTATTTAAATCCTTTTCTTTTTCAGATATTGAACTATAAGCACAAAGGTAATCTTTACTGGTTTGCATATTTAGCCTCTTGTTACATATGTTTCATGCAGAAAGGGCCAGAGTTCGGAACTTCCTCTTTTGGAAGCATAAATAACTTTTGAAGATATAATCTTGCTTTAATTTGAAAGGAAATTTTGAAAATAGGAAGAATAATAGAGTACAGGATCATCCAGTCATTCTACAGTTAACAAAGAAACACATGCACGTGGATGGTAAGAAAACACGGATCATGTGCTTTCTATTAATCTGGTTGTTAATATATTTGATATATGCATTATTTTGTGTCTTTTTCTACTTAACTCATTATTCAGAAATTAAGATCAAATTATAATGTAGCTATCTAAGATGCATTGATACGTTTGTGCACTAGGTTTGAGTTTTATGTATGCATAAACTTGGTGCATTCAGATTCAGAGATCTAATTGTTCTATATTTTTTATCCGGTTTGTTAGATTTTCTAAGCCCGTAAATGAATGTTAGCAATCTTTAATTGCAGGTTGTGAGGTTGCTGTATACCAACTCTGGTCTTGCTCTTTTGGCCCTTGCTTCAAATGCTGTTCATAAGCTTTGGAAATGGCAACGTAGTGAAAGGAGCCCACTAAGCTAGGTTCGTCATGCATCTCTAAATGAGAAAATCTACGTCTCTTAGTTTTTAACTGATATCTTCTAATAGTTCTCTTAATCCTTCAGGCTACTGCATATGTTGCACCGCAATTGTGGCAGCCACCTAGTGGTACTCCTATGACAAGTGATATAAGTGACACTAAACTGGCGGAAGTCTCTGCTGCATGCATTGCATTATCTAAAAATGATTCTTATGTTATGTCTGCATCAGGAGGGAAGGTGTCTTTGTTCAACATGATGACATTCAAGGTCTACAATGGCAATTTTCACTTGCTTCCTGAACTGTTCTCTATATTGTTTATGTTCATTTGAAATTATCCACATTACTAACATGGGTTAATTCTTCACAGGTGATGACCACCTTTATGTCCCCTCCTCCCACATTCTTGGCATTTCATCCCCAAGATAACAATATTATTGCGATTGGCATGGAAGATTCCACGATTCAAATTTATAATGTCAGAGTTGACAAGATGAAGCATATTTTTTAGCTTCAATTGGCTATAGAACATATTTTGTTTATATATGTGCTTAGGACAACTTCGTTGAAGTAGGAGAATGCTAATTTCTTGCATTCATCGAACCAATTATTTTTTATTTTTCTTAACATTTATTATTTATTACTAAATTCAAACACCATTATCATTCAATTGCTCCGTGCTCATGCCATCTTGGTCTTGCTTATCACCATTTGGCATTATTTATTTTAACTCGGAATGTTAGAAATTATGGCATCTGTTACATAGTTGGTGGCTTCTTGTTTACCTCCTTCAGTCCCCTTCATATGCGAAGAACACGAATGAAAATCAAAAGAAGGTTTGTGATGAAAGCGATTTGAGCCATTTGATCATTAAGTGGACAAGTGAAAGTATTATAGTTGCCTTTTTTTTGAAATGAAAAGTCTAGGATATTCCTTGAGAAGTTAAAACTCGTTGTAGATCTCCTTGACAATGTTAAGCTTTTGGCATGACATTTAGCGCTAGAAGCATATTTAGGCTTTTTTTTTTTTTGGCAGGTTAAAACAAAACTCAAGGGTCATCAGAATTGGATAACAGGACTTGCCTTTTCCCAAAGTTTAAATTCACTGGTGTCTTCAGGGGCTGATGCACAGGTTAATTTTTGATTGAATGAATATTATACGATGCAATTTTAGTAGGTGTAGTGGTAATTTTTTGCTGTCTTTCTATTAATGGTCTTTTAATTGTCTCACTGGATTCAAACAATTTTACTGAAAACAAGCTGTCTATTTGATAAATGATGAACTGAACTAAAAAAGTGGGGGAAAAAAAAAAGCAGGCAAGGCATGATAAAAAATGATAATCTCGAGTTTATAATTTTCTTACATTATTTAACCAAATAGTTGTTCACTATGACTTTATTCATTTGCAGTTATGTGTATGGAGCATAGATGGATGGGAGAAAAAGAAATTGAGGTTCATACAGGCACCCACTGGTCGTCAATCTCCAGTCACAGGAGAAACAAAAGTCCAGTTTCACAATGACCAAACTCACCTATTGGTTGTCCATGAAAGCCAAATAGCCATCTATGATGGCAAGCTTGAATGTTTGCGCTCTGTAAGTTTTCTATTCTACAATCATTTTCCTTGTTGTTTTTTCACAATATATATATATATATATATATTGGTAAAACTTATATGGGAGTATGACCAACTGGGGAATAAAGGTAAGGTAAACATCAGTTATTACTATCATTGGGTCCTACTTGGCCTGAAATTCCCAACTTGGATCTGTAGTCCAACAATATTTGCCTATATTATAGAAGCTTATCATAGCATGATCCCTGGTATCATCATTATGTGATTTGTGCTTGAATTTGACAAAGTAGGTTTTAAAGAGTGATTTTTTCAGATGGGTTTATAAGAGGGGTATGACGGCCCTCTCTAACAATAGTGAAAAGGAGTGCCCAAATTCCCACATTCTTTCTTTTGGAACCTAAGATAATATTTTCTTTTAAACGTTATACCCTCCAGCCATAAGAATGCTAGTGCCACATGTTACCATGCCATGTTACATATCTTCAAAGAAATACTGCTAACAGCTTGTCAAATGATGCAGATATTCTGGTTGCCAAATCGATGAAAACACTGCCAGATGCCAATATTAGGAGCCAGAGTTAATTTTCTGGAGCCTTGTGTCTATCAATCTTAAAATGAATATAAAATAGTTTAAATGCATTAGCTTAGCTAATATTGAATTTGAAATCACGCCGTAATCATAAAATTGTTTTGCCTGTTTGCAACATGATACAAGAGCTCTTGAGAGTTTTAGTTGGCCTTGTCCCACATCAATTAAGTGGTCTTTGTTGTGGCCTTGTATTCAGTTTGGACCTTTTTACCAGCTATTGGTTTGTTTTCGGCTGGATGATTAAAATATTGGATCCTTACATCATATTTTCTCAGCTAAAATCCCAGTCCACATGTTATCAAGTGCCAACAACATGAATTGAATTCTACTTTTTACCAACTTTTGTGCACTATCAAAACTGCTCTTGAATTGTTGATGGTGGAGGAATTTATTTCGGTGTTCAGTGCAATAGATCAGAAACTCGTCAATCTGAGTTAACTTGGCCAGACCATCTGTTTCTCTCCTAAAGTTGTTTGACAGCATGGCCTATTGCTCTTTGGAAAAATCTTTCTTGCCATTATGGTGGATTAGTCAAGCAAATGGTTATTTGCTAGTGGAATGCTTTAATTAAAAGAAGATTTTGCAGAACTGTAAGAGTTTTAGACTACAAAACAGTGGTTGCTGGATTTTAGCATCGGTTCATGTATGTTATTTTGTTTTATTTATATATATATATATTTCTTTTTATTATGACAGGATTTTTAATTTTTATTGGGCATATATTTTTGGAATTGTTCCAAATGGTGTGATTTTGTAGTCAGTTTCGCTGACCCTCATTCTTGCAGTGGTCTCCAAGAGATTCACTCAGTGCTCCCATTTCAAGTGCAATATATTCCTGTGATGGCTCACTGATTTATGCTGGTTTTTGTGATGGTGCTGTTGGGGCCTTTGATTCGGATAACTTGAGGCTCAGATGTCGAATAGCACCTTCCGCTTACATACCTTCATTCTCTGTTAGGTGAGAGCATGAACATCTCTGACAATTTTGCATGACGTTCAAATATTTCTACGTACAACTTAAAAACACGGAAGAACTTCACATTCATTCTTGAAAAACTTTCTGCAGCAGCAACAGTGCATATGCTGTGGTCATAGCAGCTCATCCATCTGAGCGTAACCAGATTGCGCTTGGCATGAGTGATGGAGTAGTACTTGTGGTGGAACCCAGTGATGTAGAGCTGAAATGGGGAACCCTAACACCCCTTCAAGATAATGGATCCCTTCCGTCAAGTTCATCACATCCTTCTCTAAGTGGTCAACCAACAGAGCTACCTTCTATGTGATATAAGCCAGTGTAGATGAAGTAGATGTTACCACGAGTATATACAGACACTTTTATGAGTAATAGTAATATGGGTTAACCTGTAATCACTTGCCTCTTATTTAATATTCGTTGTAAATCTTCTGTTCGTTTTTTCCCTCCCCACTTTGGCTGTTTTGCCTTCTTGCCTGTTTTTTAGTACTACTAGTGTATTTGCTTTCGCTATCAAAACTTGCAAGACTTCCGCAGCCGAAAATTAGTCCTTAGGCCACACCCATACCCACACTCTACCCTTCATTCCATTGCACTTTCACATTTAATATTTTCCTGAATAATAAAGTGCATTGTTTGTTTCACTATTTTCCTTTTACCGACAAAAAAAAAATTGCAGTATTAAGGAAACGGGAGAATGAGTTATAGATGTCGAGATTTGAATTTTAAACTTATTGTATGTTTTTTTTTAAGAGTAAACATATAAATTGTGGTAAACTTTTGGTTGTTGTCTGACTAATGTTTATTAGCAAGTTTTTCTGTCTTTTTTCTTTCTTTTTTTTTTTTTCCTTTTTTAATATTAATGGAATAGTGGTTTAGGGATAGAAAATAATACAAAAAGAAATAAGTTTGCTTGATTATCTTATAAATAAATTAACTTTGATTTCAGTTAGCTTTATTTGTGGTGATAAATAATGCATGAAAGTGGGAAAGTAAATGGGAATAAAACTTGCTTCAAATTACTTAAAACATAAATATAGCAAAGATCAAATTCCGCTATTAAAAACTCCCAAAAGTTAAGAATGCTAGTGGATTTATATTATGTGGATGACATAAAGTTCATATATATATATATATATATGTAGATATATATGTTACTTTTTATCATTTATCATACTGTAAAGGTTAATGATGCTACTTTCTGAACTTAATTTGTTAGCAAATAATTCACCAATTATGAGGTTATAAAAATTGAAAAGAAATATTAAAAATGAAATTGAATCTAGTTGGAGCAATC
>JAQSVH010000013.1:14910996-14929090 GCA_029448705.1 Adansonia digitata
GTAAGAAACTCTCAGGTGGTCAAAACAGGCTGTGCTATTAGCACTGACATTAGAGTCATTAAATGAAATTATGTTCAATAAAATTGCAGACACAACCAAAATTTAAATGAATTTGCCAAGTTTTGATTTTTTGTATCCTTCAAACTACAGCGTACATCAAAGACAATTGCTTACCTCACTGTTTTTGCCAAGAGATCCATGAAATAAATATAAGTTTCATGAGGAACAGTCTGTCTAGCACTCAGCACACGATTGTAAGCCCCTTCCATAAATGATTGCTCCAGCTCCACAGCATGCTTGATACAAGGATTCTCCAGAGCAGTGGTTGAAAGCAGTTCCAGTTCGGTGTGGAACTCAGCAATTCTATTCTGGACAAGAAGCCTCAAGAGATTAAGACCTAAAATTGGGTACTCTTGAGGGGATGGTGGAAGACGGCTACTGCTCCATCAAAAGAAAAGTAAAATAATTAGCAGCACTTCCCTAATAAAATGATATGCTTCTAGATAAGAAAATAATTAGCACACACAAGTAAACACATTGTAAGTCATGAAAGTTTATGGCACAGGTTTAACAAATCAATTTACCAACATGCTAATGCAAGATTGAATATCCATTTTGGTTTCTTTACATCTTAAGTCTTAATTTAAAAAAAAAAAAAAAAAAGAGATGGCTCATCAAAATTCTAAGCTGTGAATCACATCCGGGGGGGGGGGAGGCATGGAACCTATATTGAACTTTGATCAATATAACTGATTGTATCGAGAAGTGGCAAAAGGTAAATAAAGAAGGGAATATTTAGAAGAGGGTAAAAAAGGAGTTCCAATACAGTACCTCTTAGGTGATTAGAAATGTAGAAGACATCCTTTATATACGTTTCCATATAATGTGCAAGGGTTGGAAGCATAGAATTTGGAAAGTGGACAACAAACTAAAATGAAATAGGGGATGACTCCCACTATAATTCTTCATGACACTAGGTAGCATTATTGGCTGCTTGATGCCATGCAGATTGATTGTACAACCAAAATGGCTATTTTCAAGTAAGAGATACTACCTATTAACATTCACAAGCAACATATTCACTTAATAATATTAAAGAACATGCTAGCCATCAGGAATGTCTTCAGTAATACATATACTCATTAGGCCATTCTTAAATTTCACTCCAGAACAATTGAACATACACATAGGAAAAACCTCTTCAATTTTTTCTGTCATCAATTTCTTCACACAATTCAGAGTTCAAACCTACAAGTCCTTTTGGATTATATCTAGCTTCATATTTCGAATTAGACGGGTTGTCATATGCACAGCTTTCGAATGCACCTCTGATATATTCAACTACCTTAAGACACAGGAAGGGGATGAAATTACAGAAACAACAAGAAGAAGAAAACTGAGCCCAGATAGACAATTATGCATACAGGACAATAGAAACACTAAGGTGACAAAGCATAAATCCCAAACTAAACAGCAAAACTTTGAGCATAGCTCTGAAAGACAAGCAACTAACCCAGCATCTGTATAATAGGGCTTCAACTGGAAGAAATCCCTCTCAAAGGCATCTTGATCCTCAATCTTCACACTGAGGACAACAGCGTGCTCATAAATTTCCCCTGAAATTACCAGTGTATAAAACACGAGAAGTAAACAACTGATAATTTAGAATCTGCAAAAAGTAAAGACTTGAATTCCTATTTGTATTCAAATGGGTTAAAACAGCTTTCACATACCAGCTGAAACACACTCGAACCATTAACTACATATACACTCCAAAAAGGATGCCAAATGATTCTTCAATGCCTTTTTTTTCCGTAACAAGTTTACATTTAGTACCCATAGGGCTCCATCTAATAAGTTACAGTATACAGTATTGAGGTCTTTTTTCATATAGCATCATTCAAAATACGCGACAGCTAGTGCTTCAATTGAAGATGGACCAACATAAAAAACAAAAAACAAAAAAAAAAGCCATTCAATTGAGTCAAAAGAATTACTTGCTAACAGCAATTCATTGACCGCATTGGGCGTATTTTCAAATAACGGAGGAAGGCTCCTGAACTTTGTCAGCAACACCTGCAATAATAAACATGAATTACCTGAGCAGAGTTATGATATCAACACTTTTGAGAACTATAGATAAAATAGTACCAAGAAAAAAAAAAGTAGGTTTTTTAATGGCTTCCTATGGTTCCAACCAGATCCATTTCATCTATCCAATTTTTAGGCACAAAGAAAACTAATTCATAATTGAAACATCCAGCACGAAACCCTTAAATTCCTAAACCCTAAAATATCAACCTCTAAAGGAACTGAAGATCTACAAGATGGGCCCGATCTTTTCGAGATGAAAGAAAGATGAAAACCCTAGAAATTCCGCCCCCCGCCCCCAAAAAAAAAAAGAGAGAGAGAAAGAGCTTAGGATTTGAACAAGTTCAAAAACCTTGAGCTGAGAAAGGAGATTGGCGCAGGAATCGTAATCTTTTCTGATAAATGCAGCTTTGAATCGCTCGAATAGCTGCGACACTTCGGTTAACTGTGGATCCATTTCTCGGTTCTTTCGCGAGCTTTTCGTGTTGCTGAAACAATGAAATATGTTTTTCTATTTTTTTCTCTCCTTAGCCTACAGTAAATATACATATATATATATATATATATGAGAGGCAAGAAAATGTCTTTTTTCTCCTTCTTTTTCTTATCCTTATTTTTCAGCATAAGTAGATCCTAAATAATCCTATGAATTAACGATTAATCAATTAATTTAAATATATTATTTAAAAATAAAATAAAATAATTTCAAGTCAATTACGATTTTAAATATACTTACGAGTGAACGTTTGAATCAATTCTTTCAAATACAACCTAAAAATAAAATTAAAATAATTAATAAAATTAATTTTTTTAACTTTTTTTAACGAATTGGGTATAGATCTTAAATCGACTCGTGAGTTAACGTGTAAATCAATCATTTTAAATATATTATTAAAAAATAAAATTAAGTAATTAATAACATAAATTTATTTTGTAACTTTTTGGGTGTGGGTTATATATTGATCCTTTATCAACTGGTGAGTTAATATTAAATACATTATTTAAAAATAACATATAAATATAAAAAATTAAAAATAAAAATAATTAATAAATTAAATCTATTTTTATATTTTCTTCAAATGAATCATATATAAGTCTTAAATTTACTTATGAGTTATCATGCATATCAATATAATTAAATTAAATTTGTTTATAGGCCATGATGAACCTAGATAAGATATTAATATTTTTTTTATTTGCTAAAGCCTGAAATATGGATTATCTTATGTGACCAAGCCCAACCAATATCATAAAAGAGATTTCCAACCCCGACCCGTCCACCCAAATTATGAAAACAGAAAAAAATTAACGTAATAGGGAAATTGTTTGTCGACTTTGATCTCAATGTATTTGAAATAGTAGAGGAATAAAATAGCTATTCGATAAAAATGAAATAAAAAAATTAAAATTATATTAAAAAAACAAAAGGAAGAAGATTAAAATGATTATTTTAACCTTCAAGTTAAATAATAAATTTTTATTTATAATATTAAACTTATTCTATTAATCCCTTAAATATTTTAAATATAAAACATAAAATTTTTAATTACGTAATATATTATATTTAAAATATTTAAAAATAATGTTGTAATAATTAAATAATAAATATTTAATAATATGTCATATATAATATTTATATTTATATTTATATTTATATTTGTATTTATATTTATATTTACTTTTATTTTTATATAGTTAAAAAATACTTATGTCTTAAAATTATATTAAATCTTTTAAAATATAATTTATAAAATTTATTTATTATATTTTTAAATAAAACTATAAATAATATATAATATAATATTTAAATATTTTATATTTAATAATATATTAAAATATAATTTTTAATTTCTCTTTCCCATATAAATATCCTTTTTTTTTTGTCTCCTCCTTCATTCTTTGTCTGTCACCATAAGACAAGTCCTTGTCCCTAGGAAAGTCAAACTCTCCCTGAATACATCAATGGCAAAACCAATCCAGCGAACAACCTGAATCATTTTCGAGCATTTCATAAATTGCGTGATGTCCCAAACACAGTGTAATGCCGCATCTTCTCAATGACATGTCCGGCCTGGCATGCACGTAGTTGTACTCCCTTAATCAAGGCTCCATAACCAACTTCAACCAATTGGGCAGGAACTTCCTCGCCTACTTTAGTAGTTGCAGGACAGCTACCAAGACTTCTGCCAATCTAGTGGTAGTAAAACAGAATCCTGAGGAGACCATATAGGATTAAGTCAAGCATTTTAACGCTATAACTCTTGAAGTGTGTGATCTTAATAACGAATGGGCTATACAGGCCTTCATAGTAGGTGTCTGGCACAAATATTTGAAGTATGCCCTCACCGATGCACAAACAACTAAACTATATCAGCTTTAGAGAAGACACAGAAATATGCTAAAGTTGAAGAAATTGAAATTGCAAGTAGAAAGGCTGAACAATGGGACAAGGACTTACAAGACGACCGAGGCAACAAACCTAACAAATAGGTCGATCGCCATGGTCCTAGACACTTAAGAGATGCCCAACTAAGCCAATGACAAAACAACTCTCAAGCTAACAAGAAACATGCATGGACACCACCTTACACAAGATACAACTCATACACTCCCCTCACCGCCCCTAGATCTCAAATCCTGAACACCATCGTGAGAAATGGCCTAATCAAAAGACCCACACTGATTAAAGGCAACCGTAGTAAGTGAGATATCAAGAAATGCTGTATCAACTTCAAGAATGCAATTGAATCGCTAGTACGGAAGGGAACGATTATAAAATTTTTATATATAGAACATAAAAAAATATTTTTAAAAAACAATTATTTTTTCAAAACTACTTGATTTAATACTTCAAAATTAGTTTTGCTTCCAATTTTTCTTAACTTCTTCAAACTATTATACAAATTCATCTTCTCTATCTACTCCATTTTTATTTTTTCATTAAAAAATAAATTTTATTCAAATAAAAATATTAACAGTCATGACATATATGCATAATGTCACATGACTAAAAAAATTAATACTTATATGAATATCTCGTAACTTTTTAACTAATAAGTGATAGAATCTTTTGAAAGATCGTAGATATTTATACGTTAAATTTTTATAAAAATAAAATACTAATCAAAAGTCAAAGATTATAAACATAATTTTATAAGTAATTGATGAAAATAAAATAGTAAAAAAAGTTTTAATGATAAATCAATTTTTTAAAAGATATGAATAAAAATGATATATGGATAAAAAGACATGGATTATCAACGAGTCTTACTTTTTTTTTTTATGTTAGTTTTTTTTTCATGTTAACTTTATTTTTCTTGTAATTGGAAATTAATAAACCTTACTTACCTCTAATTTAAAACTTAAAACACTTTGTCTTCCTTTATGTGAAATAACATAGCATATATATTATCTAATTTTAAATTGAAAAAATTGAAATTCAGGCACTTCCTCCCAAAATTTTTGAAAGATTTCCTCTTCATTTATACAATGATAGTTAAAAAATATATATATATCAAATTTTGAAGTTAGTTCCTCTACATTACTCAAATTTAAGCTTTAGTCCCTATACAATAATTTTCATAATTGAATTTTTTATATCTTTGTTAATTTGCAAATTGAGTCTAATTGATAATGGAGTTATCTATTGTTAACTTGCTAGCGTAGCTTTTGACCATAATAACGTGACATTTTCTTCTGTGGCATCTTACTTTGTTGATATGACATGATTTAAGTGTTGACTTTAATTTTTATATTATAAAAAATTGTTAATTAAAATTTATTAATTTAGTCCTTCTACAATAATTTTTATAAATTTGAGCTCTAACATTTTTTATTTTTCTAAATTTTAGTTTAATAATTGATAATGTTAAATTTCTTTCGTTAACTTTGATGTTAAATATGCTTATGAAATTTTTACCGGAATGATATAGCATTTTTATATAATTTTAAAATTAATCATATGTTACGTGAAATTCTAAAAATAATATACTTTGAAATAGTATCAAGATGACACCATTTTTTTTCTAACAAAAACATTTAAAAATAATGTCAAAATTATAATTAAAATCAAAACCAAAGTATAAAATTATAAAAAAAATCAAAATCAACAATCGAAAGGAAAAAAAAAAAAACTAGATCAATGCAGAGCATTAAAAATTTTTTAAATAAAAAACAAAATTTAAAATATCAAATTAAACTCTTGAATCAATTTTCCTTTTTCATTTCTTTTAAAAATTAATTTAAGCATTTGATTAGGGTATAAGGACCAAATCACTTTCTACTTTTAGCTTTTTTTATCTAGTTAAATATTAAAGTAATAAAGATTTTTGGATTCTTCCTCAACTTCCCCCTTTTAATTTTGCAATAATAGCAATAATTAGTTCCGGTAAAGCTTTATTTTGTCTTTGGGTATGTTCTTTTAATTTTAAATGGACATGTTCATTAAATTGAGTGAAAAAAAGTTTTTATAATTTTCTTTTCGGATCATTGTTATAATTGTCAATTGTTTCTTTGTGTTGATCTTATGTTCTTAAAGGTAAAAAAATAAAAAATAAAACAAATAAATCAGTGAATAATCAAAAATACACCAATAAAGTTAACACCCAAATAAGCAAGTAGACATGTTCATGTATTGGACACTGATTGAGCTCGGCCTTATACTGGGATATGAGTATTCTTAATCAAAGATGACTTTAACTATCGTGAATTATTATTTAAATAATAAAATATTAATATAAAAATATTATTTTAATTTTTAATATTATTTTAAATAATAAAATGAGTTTTCATATTAGTTTGTGTCCAGCCCGACATGGGCCTTTGATTCTCCATATTCATTAAAGTTGAGATAGTTTATCAAGAAATACAATCACGGTTCCACTCCTTTCAGAGTTATTCTTGCATTTCTCCTCCTCTAATATTAGGATTTTCTTTCTCACGCTACCTTATTTATTTGTATTGTTTAAATGATTTTAATTCTTTAAAATATTTATATTTTTAAACATAAGTATAGATTTATGTTGATAAAAGTTTAATCTAATTAATTCATGTAGTTGTACTTAAAATTTGACATATAACAAGTCTAAGATTCAAAGCCAAAAGTGGGCATGTGTGTCCGACGATACTGCAAAAGACACAGCTGTGGAGGTGTGGAAGATAGACAAGAAGAGAAACAAAAGATGGATAATATTGATATGCAAAAATTGGTCTGTCCCTCTTACATTTTAGACTCATTATTAGCAAAATAATGGATGAAAAAAAACATTATTTTGTCTCTGGTAGCAATAGCAAGGGCGGCAACCAAACCAAGGTTTGGAAATCCTCCTGTCCTGTCTCAATGCTTTCCTTCTCAACTTAAGTTTCAATTTTGCTTGTCTAATTCTCCCGTGCGCATACAATTCTGTGGCAGTGTTTGCAATGCTGGTCTGGCCTTCCCTAATCCCTGCTGCTCATAAATCAATAAGAGGAAACCAAATTAGTAAATCTGAAGCATTCAATATTCACAAAGACTTTGTAAACAAAGACGAGTAGTAAATAATAGTGACATCTGTCAACTACAATTTAATCCCTTGAGTAGTGTACCTCACCTTACTGTCAATCTTATCTTCTTTGTTCTTCATATTGTCAGTGATCTGTAGTTTCTCAAACATCTTGTTCAGCTTCTTTAGATTCCTTAGGCTCATACTTTCCAATTTCTGCATGGTTTCTTCATCAATGATGTTCTTGTTTTTCTTCACCTTTCCCAGGCCTGGCTCCGTTACCTCTTTTGCACCGCTGTTGTCAACGTTCTCCTTATTGCTGTTATCTGAAACTTGGGTCACCTTTGGAATTGTTGTCTGTTTCTTGGTTGAAGATTTCCTTGGTGTGAAACGAGTTGGCTGAGAAAATTGAGCTGTCGTCAGTTGTGGCAATTGTATTGAAGTTGTAATCCCACTCATTAGCTTTGTAGCAGTGGGAGTCTTCTCCTCTGGAAGGATTTCCTTGGCGGTGTTGTCAGCAAATTCCTCTGCTGGCTTTACACATACATCAACCAATGCTTCTTCATCACCGTAATCTAGCATCTTGGGAACCGGGATATCATCATCCACAACAGATTGGGGAGCATTGTGGAATGAACTCACATGGATTGTTTCAGCATCGGTTACATTTACTTCAATTAATGCTGCTTCATCCACCACATTAGTCATTGGATCCTCAGAGCTGTAGGCGGCTGTTGGAATACAGATGCTGTTTTGTTCACATGAAACTTCCTCTTGTTGTTCATCAGCTAAAGAACATTTGTCACATCCTGTGTCATCATCATCAATGTCTGAATCACCAAGGAATGCATCAACAGTATTTGACTCAGGGGCAATATCATCTCGTTCACCATCAGATTCTTCATTTCCCAGTTTTTCTGAGGAACCCATATGACCATTCCGGAGAACTGAAACACATGGAAATACTTTGCCTTCATCACCCCCTTCAGCCACCGGAAGACCATCATGTAATGCATTGACATCACAATTGTCAACTAATTTCTGGCATTCAATTGCCTGTGCAAATGAAGAATGATCCAAGACCTTTTCAGATATATCCTCAAAGGTATCAGCAGCCAGTACTTCTATTGACTTGGTCTCATCAGCATGAGAGCCCCCATTGTTATCAGCTGCCAATTCCTCATTCAAGTCTTCAGAGACAGCAACATCATGAGATCCTGCATTGTGACAAACATCATTTACCGAGAGAACATAAAATGGCTAGAAAAAAAACAAAATGCATAAAGAGGTTGGTATATTTCACGCAACGTTAAAGAGGAAAAAACTAGCTATCATAATCATACCCTTTGGATCTACGATTTCATTAGGAATATCTGCCTGCTTGTCTTCACCTTCTGGCTCATCAGTCTTCCCATTAGGGAAAGAATCTTTTGTATCTACTGCTGCGAGACAGTCCAAATCATCAGATTTGTCAGAATCAGCTTCAGCTATCACTGTGCAATCATTTTCACCGTTGTTACATTCGTTGTTTCCCTGAGTATCATCTTTCAAGTCACTTTCATCTTCGAGGGATGCACTTAAATTTCGGGCCAAAGGTACTTCTGATATAGCTCCTGCAACATATATACACTAATAAATCCAACTTTTCGACAATGAGATAGTGAATCAAAAATCTGAAAATTGAACGAAAACTCAAATTTATCAACAGAAAGAAGTAACCGGATTGACCATTCTTGCCATTTCGAGCTGCATCCTCCACCGTTTCATCAATTTTCAGAGTCTCCATTCTTTCATTCCCCTTCAAACTCAACCCAGCCATGCACTTCTCCAGCAACCTTACTGACCGCCTAGTACCATAGCTCGGCTGCATCCCTTCTTCTCTCTGAACTTCAACTTTCCTCCTGGTAGATCCCACGCCAGTCCTTTGCCTGCCACTATGCAATGCTGGAGTTTCAATCTGATCACTCTTTTTCTGCTCCTCAACCTCAGGCTTAGTTTTCTGAGCCCTTCTTCTTGTAGTAGTCGTCGTAACAGGAGTGTCAGGCACATTCACGTTCTTGTTTTCTTCATTCAATTCCATTGTTTTTCTTGTCGTTCTCCGGGTTCGGGTTGTTGGTTGAATGCTTTGAGGTTCTTCTTTGTTAGTTTTTCTCACAGTTGACGGGATTTCTTGAGATGATTTATTCATGATCTTTTCTGGGGATTGAGATTGATTCATGAATTCATCGAGTCCTTCAACCTGATACGACAACTTACAAAGAATGTTACTACGAGGGAATTGGATTTTGTTTCTTAAAGAAAATGAGTACTTTTTTTTCCAATGAATCTTTAGTTTCAAGAAAATGTCTTTTTCCTTAGAAATCTGCGAGTTATTCAGTTTCAAGAGAATGTCTTTTTCCATTGATTTTAATGCAAGGTAACTGGGTTTTTAAAAACATGGTTATTTTTTTGTTCAACAAATTTCTTTTTCCTACGTTTTCTTGGCAACCAAACAGGACCATTTCAATAAATTAAAGAATCCAATAATGGGTATACTATAAATTTACTAAAAATAAATTCTTCGAAGCTGTCGACGCATAAAAGTCTAGAAATCGCTCACATAAGAGATATTTAATGTTCTCAATTATATATAAATAAAGCAATTCAGACACGAGTTCAAAATGCAGTCAATTTATTTCCCTTTGATTTCCAGTTTCCCAACAACCAGCAAAATATCAAGACCAATTACAAAATTGGATATTTTAGTGATTGCATCAAAGAAAAACAAAGAACGCTTACAGTCTCAAGAGCTTTGAGAGCATCAGCCATGGCAACATTGGTAATATTTGCTGGGATTTTGTTCTTCTTGCAAAGAATCTGGAGCTCTTTCCTTGTGAGGCTATGGAAATCCATTTTTTTTTGGTGAGTTCACAAAGGAAACAAACGGAGATAGTTTGTTTTTCTTGCTTGGTTACTGAGAAAAAGATTGCTTTGTTTTTTGTGTCGTAGAAACGAGGGAAGAAATGCGGCATTTAAAAGAGTAAACGAAGAAAGAGACGTTGGAAGAGAAAAGAAAACCCTAGTGAATATGACCGTTGGCAGCGGCTGGATTTGAAATTTGAATTTAGGATTGCCGATTTATTATTATTATTATTATTATTATTGGTGAAGAATTCAACAGAATTTTCAAGGGATTAAACTAATTTTCCCTAAAATATACATGGCTAAAAAACTACAAAAAAATCCTAAACTACTTATTTTTTAAATAAGCCTTTACATATTTATTGTACCAAATAAGTTTTTATCTTACTATTTTTATCTCAAATAAGTTGTAATTTTAAATAAAAAATTAATTTATATTAAAAATTTATTTAGATATAAATTAAAATAAATTAATTAAAAATTAGAGATCTATTTAAGTATAAACTAGAAATTAGTGATTTATTTAGTTGTAAGTTAAAAGTTAAAAAATTATTTTAGTACATATTGAAAGTTAATTATTTATTTTAATGTAATAAAAGTATAATAATATTTAAAGTATAGAGGTTTACTATTATTTTATCCAAAATATATTTTTTTACTGAAAGGAATTTAGTAATTAGTGTCTTTAGGAGACTTTTAAGGATATTACATATAATAATATTCTTATTCAATATGTTAGAAAAGTTATCAATCATTGCATTTAATATATAAATTTTGTTAACGAGTATTTTAAAGGTGTGTTTGGATAAGTGATTTTGAAGAAAAATTTCATTTGTATAGAGATTTTTAGAATTATAAAATAAAATTTATTTGTTTGGCAAGATAAAAAATTTAAAATTTAAAATTTTTTTCAAATTTGAAAGAAAAATGTTAGATGGCTCAAATTCCACCTTTGAGGTGGAATTCTTGAAATTCCTTTATTTTTTTGCTAAGATATTAGGATGTATTATGTTTCAATTTTTAACATGATTTATTATTTTTTTCGATTTTAATTACAAAAAATCATTTTAAAAATTATATTTTATTTTCAACGTTATTAGGAATATCTACACATTTTTGTAAATCTAATGACATTCATATTTCATATTTTTCTTATTTTTATTTTTAATGTTATTATTTATAATTATTTTTTATTTCATCAAATTTTAACTTCAAAATTTCTTTCTAAAAAATATTTACTTAAACAATATAATTACAAATACTAATATTTTAAATTGCTGCATTTAAAATTCTTTAAAATTTTAAAATTTCTCCTCTATACGCACCCTAAGCCTAAGGGTATTTCTAAGGTTAATATATAGTAATTTCTAAAGGCATTGGAATTGACGAAATAAAGTTGTAAACTTTTACAGTTAATATAATATTTATTACTATAGATAATACATTAGTTAATTTTAAAATGTGTTTTAAGGATATTCGTTAGTAAAGCCCTTATGCAATGTTATTATTATAAATAATATATTAACTAATCTTAAAAATAGAATTGTTCATGGATCGAGTTGGGGTGTGATTCAAAATTTTTTGGGTTAGGGCTTAACTGGTCATTTACTAGTTAAATAATATTAAAATATTTAAAAATCATTTTTATTTTAATATTTATGTATTTTATTATTAAATTTAAATAAAAATATATTATTTTACTATTAGATAATAATTCAGATAAAATTAATTTAAATTTTTAAAATTATTTTCCAAAGCCTAAGCTATTTTAACAACATTTTTTAGCGTATATTTTTTGGTGTCTAATTTGATGAGGATTAAGATTGACCAACTTTAGACATAGTTTGGAAGGGAACAAGGAAAATTAAATTTTAATTAAAAAATTGTTATAAAAATAACAAATGTAATTATAAATTCTAACAATTAGATTAAAAAGGTTTTCTTTGATTATTATTATTATTCTTCTTCTTTCAAACAGTGCCTTATGCATTTAGATAGTCATGGAATTTTTTCATTGCGTTATCCAAAATCCAATTAAAATATTAATGTTTGGATTAAACGTGAAAATAAATAATACTTCAAATAATTGACAAATATCGCATAAAAAGTAGTTTTTTAATTATCATGGAAGTTGTTAATTAATAAAACTTTTAAAAATATATATTGGTTTTATTAAATGAAATAAATAACTTAATGCTAATTGAATAAAAGAAATTAATAATTAAAAACAAATACTAAAATGGGTAAACTAAACAACTTACCTCATGAGTTGAGCTTTAATCCTTGGCCAGCTTGTCAGCATGTTTCAACTGTTGCTATTCTCAGACGTTGGCTCACATTATAACAGGTTAAAGTCCTAATGAGGTCTTTCTAATATAATATCTAGTGCAAATTAGTTTCTGTTTTAAAAACGGAAGTTGAAAAGTAAAATTATTAACTAATGTAATGTATACTGTAAAACAAGTTAACATGATATCCAATATCTATTAATGTGCTGACATAATATTAAAAATATATATTATTTTAAAGTAACATGGACAAAAAGATTTAAATTATTGAAAATGCCACATCAAATCTTTTAGCTAATGACAATTCGAGAATTATTTTATGCGCCCTTCTTACGACATGAGCTGTAGACACCAACTAATTAAGTTAGTCCACATTAGAATTTTTTCCATGTCATACTTGAACGCAGGCAAAAGCCTCCAAATCAACCTTCAAATCACTCAATTTATTTTTCTAACCAGATAGAAAACGGCAAAAAAAAAAAAAAGGAAAAAGTTGGGGTTTGATTTGCTCTATGCTGTGGACTCGTTCTTTTTCGATAGTAAGTTTAGCGAATTAATCTTGGAACTGTTCCATAGGACCATGGCAAATCTACTTGGAGCTCTGAATAAATCATCTTGGCAGGTGAGAATATAAACAGCTGATGGAGTTACAGCGGAGCTGGAGAAATCATACTTGAGAACATACAAGCTTCAATTATGGTGATCAACACAAAAAAGATTGCATTCCCTGAACTTTTGCTTGGAAACATGATTTGCAATGGATATAAACTAATTGGTATAGTGGGTTTTCTGCTAGCAATTTCCTATATTTCGCTCACCGAGAAAATCAATGGACTGCTTCAGGAGTCATAATAGTGGCAAGATATCTATCATTATTGAGAAAATCAATGGACTGCTTCATGTTTTCTATATTTTAAAAGACATTTATCGCTATTTCTTTATGGTTTCTGATTAAAGAGAGAGATAATAAGAGGGAAGACGATTGATCAGAACTTTTATTCAAATCTTTTTTTCATCTATTGTTTGGTGCTTTTTTCAAGTTTTAGGCCAATAAAACAACCTTGCTTTCCACTAGAATGTCTGAAGTTTATAAGAAGGTAGTGGGATATTTGAGGTACCTTGGGCCTCAAGTTATACTAATTTGATTGTTAATTTAATGGGAATCTATTTATTTGGTTATTTATTTGCTTTATATATGTTTTCGTTACTTTGTTGCGACAATTTTTGGTTTTAGAATTGATGACATTAAGTTTAGTAAATCTATTTGCGTCATTTTTCCTAGACAATTCTTCTGTTGTATGAAAACGTTGTACCCCTTTTGTATGAATACCTAACTCCATCAAGATTTTTTTTCCTTGCCAATCAAGTTGTACCCCTGTTGATTTGGAAATTATTAAAGTTTTGTCATTGTGGTAAATTTTTGTGGAAAATGTGAAAGAAAAAAGAACTTTTCGACTGGTTTTGATTCCATCTGTTTGCCACTATTCTTCTATGGTCATTTTATTTGGAGAAATTCATGAGACTTCCCTTGCTTTATTTATGCCTTCTTTCTTTTTAGGATATAGTCTCTATGATGCAGAGTAGGAAAGATGGTAATAGCGAGAGAATGAAAAGAATTGAAACCGTTGAGAAAGAAATAGACGTTGTTGAGAATTAGGTTTTGAACAAAAACCTTTTGATAGAAAAAATAAGAGCATAAAATTGAATACATTGCAGCAGTTGCCTAAGTGCATATAAATAGGCTAAATCTTCTACTCCTGCAGGACTTCTTGTTTCTCGTAGAATAATAGTTAAAGTTAATCATAAAACATATCCTAAAACAAAATAAAATTTTATCATAAATAGATATCTAAATGAATTAAATTTTATTCTAATAGAATTTTAAATGAAATAGAAGTATTAATAGTTGATGCTCCTGCATCATTCTCTTAGTTGAAAGATGGGCAATATCTTCAAAAAAGACCTTAGCTGCCTCTTCATGCATTTCTGGATCAACCTTCATCAAATTTTCCTCTGAAATCCAAGTACATTTACAAGCTGATTTTTCCAACCACTTTGTTATGAATTTTTTATAGGTGTTTCCCCTTTTAAACGTTACTTTCTTGACTTCAAGGACTTCTTGAACAATATCACCTTGCTAGGTAGAAAGCTATTCAACTTGTTCAGCAATTATATTTGGTTCTTCCCCTTCAAATCCCTCAAATGGCTATAAATATGAGATACTAAAAATAGGAATGATCTATAACTCAATAGGCAACTTTACTTTAATAAATTGGCCTTTGATCTTATCTTCTTTAGCACCTTACATGGCCCAAACTTCTTGAACTTTAACTTATGGTAGGCACCTTTAGGAAACCTCTCTTTCCTCAAGGAAACCAACAACTAGTTCCCTTCTTTAAATTCCTTAATACGCCTATGTTGATTAGATGCATTCGTATATATTGCATTGTTAGCTTTCAATGCATCTTGAACTTCCTTATGAATGCCACAAATGTGTTTAGCAAAATCTTCCCCATCATCACCCTAGCTGCTTATGGTAAAGGCACTAAGTCAAGCACATGTTGGGGTTTAAGGCCATAAGCAACCTCAAAAGGTCCCTTTTTAATAGTTCGATTAATTGAACTATTGTAAGCAAACTCAGCTTGCAGAATAATTGAATGCCAACCCTTCACATGATTCCTAACCAAACTCCTTAGCATGTTCCCAAACTACGATTAACTGCCTTAGCTTAACCATCTGTTTGAAGATGACATGGATTGAAATATTTTAAATATATCCCTAATTTATGCCACGAAGTCCTCCAAAAATACCCCACAAACCTGATGTCTCTATCAAAAACAATAGATGTTGGTGCCAATTGCAAATGCACCACTTCCTTGAAAAATAAATAAATAATGTGAGAGGCATCTTTTGTTTCATCTTAGAGAATCTATCTATTACTACAAAGATCGAGTGATATCCCTTTCAAGTCTTTGACAAACCCAGCAAAAAATCTATACTTAAATGAATCCAAGGCAAATCTGGTTCTAGTAATAGAGTATACAGATCGATATTTTGAGAACTTCCTTTACCAAATTAAGAAACAGCATATTGCCCTACAAACTTGCTCACATCTATGAACATATGAGGCCAAAAATAGCGATCTACTACCAAAGCCATTGTTTTGTCTCAACCAAAATGCCCACCTAACCCATTCGTATAAAGCTTTTCTATGATTTAGTCTCGAAATGATCCTTCAGGAATGCATAACTGGTTGCCCTTGAATAGATAACCTTCATGCAATTTGTAAGGCAGGTTATCTATAATTTTTAGTCCTTATAAATCTTTCATCACTTGATTGAAATAGGGATCTATTTGCTATTGATTTTTTAACTCTTTAAATGTAACAACTTGAAAACTTATTAAAGTCAAAGATCGTTTATCAAGGCATCCGCAACCACATTCGTTTATTCTATTTTATATTTCAGAGAAATATTAAACTTAACGAAAAAAGAACTCCGTTTAGAATAATGACCATTAAGTTTCTTTTGAGAGCTCAAATACTTCAACGCTTGATAAAATGTATAAATAATAAACTCCTTATAAGCCAAATAATGTTGCCGGTGTTGGATCACTCAAACCAAGGCATAGAACTATAAATCGTAAGTAGAGTTTTTATGCTTAGAATCAAATAACTTCTCACTAAAAAAATTCAAAGGCTTCTTAACTAAGAACAACCCTAATACCATTTTGAAAAGTATCAGATTCAATAACAAAAAGTTTATTAAAATCTAGTAGTGTAAAAATAAATGCTTTGGTCTATAGGACCTTCATGCATTCAAAAGCCCTTTGGGTAGAATTGGTCCACTCAAAACTATCAATCTTTAAAATTTCAATCATAAGACTCATAACACACTGGAATTTCTTATAAACCTTCTAAACAAATGAAGCTAACCTATGGAAACTTCTAACCTCTTTAAAAGACAATGGTGCTGGCCAGTCCTTGATCACTTGAATCTTTCCACGGTTTGGTTTCATCCTTTTTTTAGAATAATGAACCTTAAAATCATAACTTTATTTTACAAAATGGGCACTTTTTTAAATTCACAAAGAGCTTTTCTTTTTGCAATACCTTTAAAACTTGGCATAAGTGCTGTAAATGCTCTTCCTTATTTTGACTATAAATTCAAATAGCATCAAACTACATAACAATAAAAGATTGCAAGAATGGTTTAAGTACCTTGGTCACAGCTTGCATTAATGTACTAAGGGCATTAAATAAACTTAACTGTATTATTAGCTATTCATACAAGCCTTCAGGAGTCTTAAAAGGAATCTTCCATTCATTGCCCTCTTTCAATTAGATTTGATGATATCTGCCCCTTAAGTTAATTTTAGAAAATACCTTGGACCTTGCCAATTGATCAAGCATGTCCTCTAATTGAGGAATCCGAGACTAATAGTTGATCATAATCTTGTTTCTGGCTTAGCTATTAACACATATCCACCAAAAGTCATTTTTCTTAAGGGTAAGTAAAACTAGGCATGCACATGAACTTTTGCTTTTGCGCACTAGTCTTTCCCTTATCAATTCCTTAACTTGTTTTTAAATCTCTAGCTATTGAGCTGGCGACATTTGACATGCTGGCAACTTTATTAAAGATCTGCCAAGCACTAAATCTATAGTTGGTGGCATTACAATCTTTATCTTCACACCTAATACATGCCCTAAAAATACTTTTCCTCTACAGTTCTCTCAATCATTTTGGCTAGTTATAGTTATTATCCTTTTGACAATCAAAGATTCTCCTTGTGCAAGGTTTATGTCTATTTTCTCCTCATTTTTTACGTATGCATCATAGACTGTATTGGATTGTAGTTGATCTTAATCATCAAGTCTAACCAAATTCACCTTTGTTTTAGGTAATTATAAAAAGCACGCCCCCTTTCTCCCTAATTAAAACATCTAATTTGAGATCTCTTACTCACTTTACTAAGGTTGGGTTACGTATGACCCTGTATTTTTTTCCTTTGTCAACCATTTTGGGTCCTACAATATTCCCCCACTAACTTTGGTGGTTGAAGAACTAACTTTTATTGTTAAAAGTGTTTTGAAAAGAGTTAATTGTTTTATCAAATAGAGGCTTCCTTGTACCATAATGCAATAACTGTTTTTCAAGTTGTAAGGCACATTGGCACATATCCTCCAAGTTGAATATACGAACCAACTTTAGCTCATCTCTAATACCTTGACCTAAACCAACAATATAACAAGAGGTTAGTTGCTCGTTAATCTCCTTAATTCCCACTCTAGTAGGCAAGTTATTGAAATCAGAGGAGTAGTTTTGAACCATT
>JAQSVH010000013.1:14944023-14954715 GCA_029448705.1 Adansonia digitata
AATATTTATAATAATTTAAAAAATAATAAACAATGATTTTATGAATAAAATAGAATAGAATGAAATGAAGAAAAAATATATATTAAAAATGTTTGACTGATTAAAATCATATTAAATAATATCTAAAAAATAAATGTAAAATATTATTTTATCTTTTAATTAAATAATAATATTTTAGGTCGAATTGGTTCAATTGAAAATTAGAGGACCATTCGATCCAATGCTGTATGTTGAGCTAAATGATGATTGAATTGTTTTAAAAACAATTCAACAAGTAAAAAATTATTAAAAATCAAAAAAAATTATTTGTTAAAAGTTCAAAATTTTTTTAAATAATATTTTTGTAAATAATTAAATTTAAACTCGTAACTTTTTAAAATTATAATAAAAACTATACAGCTAATATAAATTCATTTTTTACCAATTATTTAATATATTATTACTCATTTAATATTAAAAATATTTTTTAACATTTAAAATTATTATAATTTAAATCAACTGATTTAAAATCAATAGATAATCAAAGGTAACATCATTTTAAATTTCGATCCAATTTTTCATAAAGTTGGTTAAAGGTTAAGGATAATTAATTTTTTTTCAAAAAGGAAATAAGCCTTTCACATAATTCCATACTTCAAAATTTTCCTACTAAAACAATTTAAAAAAAAAAAATCATATATGCATGTTCTCTATAGTTTACCTGCCTAGATTATACACTAGCATTTATTGCATCTATTTTGTGAATGAAAAATATCTCTTAAAAAGTAAAATATGAAAAAAATTGAGTGGTTTTTAATGAATCATTATTTTTAAATTAACGATTTTTTAAAAATGATATAATTTTTAAATTGATTTTTTTTTTTACAAATCAGAATACTTAAATACTTTTAATTTTATTTTGTTATTATAATTTTAAATTAATTTTTATATAATTCAATTAACTAATTTAGGATTACTTGATTGGTGACATCAAATTTAATCACACTTTAATAATAGCATAACGAGATATTAAGGAAAAATTCATTTTCACTAGGGCCATGACCGGGTGATAAAAAAAATCTCTTATGCTAACATTTTTAACCTAAAGTTTCGTTCTTTTTGTCATGGGATTAACACACATTTTAATATAATAAAAGTCAATTTTTACCCTACACTTTCACTCGTGTAATATTTAACTCTTGTGCTAATAGCCATGCTAGCATTTTTTTAATGGTATTACCTTTTTTTTTGTCTAACAGTCAAATCACAAAAGAACAAATGTTAGCAAAAAAATAAGGATTAAGTATCATAACAGAGAAAATACAAAGCGAAAATGAACTTTACCTAGATGTTATTCCTTAAAGGACTAAATTAATCTTCTCAGAAGTTGAAGGGTATGACAAGATATAACTCGAATTTCAAAGGCCACCGTGTAAATTATCCAAAAATTTTTTTTTTTTAAAAAGAGAAATTAAAATAAATAATAAAGAGGGGTAAAAACAACATAACACAGTCTCGCGGAACTTTGAACAATTTTCCCCGTTTCTCTCTCTCTCTCTCTCTCTCTCTCTCTCGCCCTAAAATTTCTGAGCTTGTTTGTCTACTAAATTTTCAATTTTTTTTTTTCAAACATGAGCGTCACCCAGTTCGCCATGGTTAGGTTCCCATTCTCAAACTGGTTTTGCTTTTTTCTTTTTTTTTTGCATTGAATTATGTCAAAATAGTTTAGGTTTTTTTTTTTTTAATCTGAAGATAATTTGTTTGAAGCACTTAATAATCATCCATTTTCGCTTTCTGGTAATTTTCATTGACCCATAATTATTGATTTTTAGTGCTCAAAACTGAAATTTCTGCTTATTTATCCATTGTTGATGTAAAAGTCAATTATCTACTGAATAATAATGAGTAAAGTGGTACATTTTACTATCTTAGAAAGTTTTCAAAGTTTCACAAAAATTATAAATATTATTTGCTTTTTTTTTTTTTTTTGGTTGGGGGATGGGGGTTTTCCGAAATTAAATTGTAAGTATGCAAGGTAAAAACTATGGTGGACTGATATGACTACGATGCAGGTGGAGGAATTGGCATTTCTAGTTAAGGACAATCTTCCTTGCAAGCATCTAGTGCTGTCAATGGAGGAGGCTTTCATAAATTTCATTCAGGATGATACAAGGTAACTTAATAAACCCACATTCAAATTCAGCAAATTCATGGGAATTTCATTTTTTTTTTTAACATGATCATTATGAATGATGAAAGTGTTGGATTCCAGTTCAGATGGGATCCTAGAGTTGGAACCTATGAATTCGTACAATCGACTTCTCCTGCATCGCCTTGCAGATATTTTCGGGTATTGTTTTTTTCCTCACTGGATAGGCAGATTAATCATTTGAGTTGAATTTGTAGCTGTAGGGTTTTCTGAGTTACCTTTTAATACTGATGTTTTGTCAAACTATACTAGATTTGCTCATGAATCAATAGGTGAAGGAGACGATCGGCATTTGGTTTTGCAACGATGCTCAGAGACATCAATGTAAGTGCTTTTTATCCTTATTATCGGGTTTTCCAACGTTTAGTTGTTATGGTGCTCATAGCCTGGCAGCATCTTGTCGTGCAGACCTTCCATTCTTGTTAGTGATATATTATGGCAGTGTGATGAGCCACAGTCTCTCACTGCATCATGCCATATATTAACAAGAGAAGAAGCTACACCAGGTAAAATTCTTCCTGTTCACTTGTTTACGGCACTGTGTTGGCTATTGGTTCACGATCTTCCTATTGAAGCTAGAAGTCACTTGCAATTTTTAAAAATAGCATGTATAGCTGAGTATAACTTCTTTTCTTTACGCTTTTCTATGTATTACTTATAGAGGACTGAGAAGCATCTCATGCAAGTCATTATGGGGTCTTGCCCACTTGGGAACTACAGGGAATAGGGATGGGGAAATTAATGATGCACACAGGGCGAAAGAAACAATCAAACCCCCTTCTCTGGGTTGCTTAAAAAAGAAGAGAGAACTGAAAGGGAGGATTAGGTTGCCAATCTTTTGGTTAAAGCATGAAAGGGGAGGAAAGAGTAACGTATAAGTTTCTTTATGATCATGTCCCTTCTATGTTGAAAAGAAATGTTAAATAAGGATGGGAAGGATTCCCAGATCTTGCAAAGTTGGAGGTTGAAAAAATGGGGGACTAATGGAGGGTTTGGGATGGATACATCTATCCTACTAGTCTGATGCCCTCCATTATTAAGTTTTCAAAACAAGGGGGAGGTACTCCTCCCTTCTTGAAATATGCCTACCGATATTTTTCTATTATTGTGTACATTTTTTGTCATTGTGTGGAGCCCTGCTTCTATTTGTCTAGATGTAATCCAAGTGGATTTCAAGTGCTTGAAGAGCATATCTCCCAAAACGAATGTAATTACCTCGATAAATTATCAGTTCATTCGTCGTCTATTTTATTTACAAAATCTGATTCTCTTTGGGATATAGCCAATGGATGGAACCCAATATTTGCCTATCCATTTTATTTACTCCTTTACTAGTTAGTATATTTTCCATTTTTCTTCTTTGTTATTAGGAATATAGCTAGACATGTTATATTGAAACTCAGAAAAGAAAGAAGGAATTTATTGTTTTCTCTTCAAGTGCATGCTGCATGAATAATTTCTCTAGCTATATGAAGTGTAATAGGTTGTGATGTAAAGAATCTGTACTTTTTAACTAGGTACTTCCGGCTGGGCAGTGAGGAGACTGTTTGTTCTTTCTTGGGAAGCCTTTGACGTTAGATTCTTTTACATTAAATCTTTCTATCTAATTCTAAAATTGAAAGGTGCTTGCTGCAAACAAGGTTAAAATTTTGTTAGAACTGTAATGTAGATATAGAGGAAGTAAGATTATGGGACGTCCAAAGAAAAGACGTTGCGTTGGACATTCCAAAGTGGAATCTTAGACATCCAACTAGAGGATTGAGAATGAGCTAAAGGGCTAGATTGTTTCTTATTAACTCCTAAGATCATATTTTAAGTAGGTAATGACCGTTTTTAGTTTTAGCTTGTGACGAAAATGAGCTAAAGGGCTAGATTGTTTCTTATTAACTCCTAAGATCATATTTTAAGTAGGTAATGACCGTTTTTAGTTTTAGCTTGTGACGAAAGTCCTATACATTATTCTTAGGATAAGAAAGTCCTGTATATGAGAGATCCTCTCTTTAAGCACTTGCAACTTGGATGCTAGAGGGGTTTCTGCTGATTATTGTGTTATTCATATACTTTTTATCATTTCAGAAGAACATCAAATGCCATTGCGTAACTCACTTCTTTTTATCATTCATAACATCAAATGAATGCTGGGCTTGGCATCCATTTTCATGTATTCAAATCTAGATTCAAACCCATTTGGCATGAAGTGCTAATCTATTTTCTAATCCCTTTCAGCATGAAGTACTAATCTATATTCTATCCGTCTCTTCGTGAAGTACTATGTTGCCCCTTTATTCCCTTTTTATTTGTTTCCCTTGTCATTTGGCTAACTGTTTGCTCTGAATCTGTTCTTATTTTGTTGGAAAAGGCTGTCTTTTGTCTGGCATTACCTTTTATTTGATTGAACTATGATTTCCCTTATGGAAGTAGCTGTATGCACAGAATTTGTTAGTGCATTTTCGAAACATGTTTAATTAACATGTTGCCTCATTATTCCCTTTTTATTTGTTTCCTTTGTCATTTGGCTAACTGGTTGCTCTGAATCTGTTCTTATTTTGTTGGAAAAGGCTGTATTTTGTCTGGCATTACCTTTTATTTGATTGAACTATGATTTGCCTTATGGAAGTAGTTGTATGCACAGAATTTGTTAGTGCATTTTCTAAACATGTTTAATTATTTAGAGGTCTCTCCTGGATTTAAGTGATCCTGGATCCTGATTCATATACGATGCCACAGGAATGAGTAGCTTTTGCTTTCTTCTTGTCATATTCTCATATATATATAAAAAAATTTCTGGATATATTACAGATACTCTCTATATTGATTATCTAGTAGCATCAAGTTGTTAATTGTTAAGACTTGAAAAGATTCTTTTCATTTTTCAGTAATGGAGACAAAGTTGCCTTCTTTTGAGCTTAGTCTTGAGGCAAGAGAAGCGGCTTACATGGCTGCTCGTGAGCGGATTTTTTCAATGGATGTTGGAGAGATGCAAGAACCTGTTAAGCGGAAGCCACGAACCGTTCCTGTTGTGGCTCGTCGAATGATTGCACATGCTTTGGGTCAAAAAATCAACTCATGCAATCAAGATGATAATGCTGGCGATCTTAAAGACCAAGGGCAACCTAATGAACTGAGCATTCAAGATAAGGATAAAGTTGATAATAATTTGAGAATGGAAACTTGTCAAGATACTGTACTTGAACCTGGCGAAGCTGTGGATGAATGCAGCAAAGCAAATAGTAATTCACATAAAGACAATGCTTCAGTAGTTAGTGAGAGGAATGTTTCTGATGAACTGGCTCAAAAGAAGCCTCCTGATGCTAGCATACCAGAAAGAAGTCGAAATAGAATTAACAAAGAATACTCAAAAGAAGAACATCTAGGAGCTGCAAAGAGAATGTTTGCTAATGCTTTAGGTTTGCGATCAGCTAAGGATTCGAGAGGCAGTGAACGAAGACAATACAGTAGAGACTAGAGCTCCACGGTGATCCTACAGTCGGAAAGAAGAAAACAGGTAAAGCGAATCGGCTCGATTGCTTCTTGCCTGAGTCTTTCCAATTGCATCTGGCGACATTGCCATGTTTTTAATTGCAGCAAGTTTTTTCCATGAGAATTGATGAAGTTCTGTAAACCGGTTTGCATCTGACCAGAGTTACAAGCTCTGTTTTCCATGGACTAGAAGATGCATCTAAGCTGTTCGGGGTTCACATTTGCAGGTCGAAAACAGTCAGTCTCCCATTTAAGATGTGTGAATCTGTACTCTGGGTGGGTGCTTGTAGATTTGGCAATTTGCGTATTCATGTCATTTCGTGTATTTTGTTATGTAATAATTGTGTTTAAAATATTTTATATTTATATAAATTCTAATGCATTAATAATTTGTATTATATAGATAATAAAACATGTATTCTTGTTTTTTTTCATTTCTTGTTTTAATTATTTTTTTCATATCATATTTTTGTAATCATGTTTAATATCACTAGATCTAGTTGCTTGAGAGATAGATACTGTGAAGTTTGTGAGTGTAGGAAACTATGTTATAGAGACAATGAATTAGTTGTATCATATGGAGAATAAAAAAACATTAACTGGGTCGCATTCTTTTAGTAAATTACAAAATCTCAGTTTGCTTTGATGGTATTGACTGATTATGTTATTTAAAAACTACAGTTTCAATGGCTGATTTGGTTGGATTTTATCTGTTATTTACAGCAATTACTTGGATTGCATGTGAAGTTCCAATATCTAGCTATAAAATTCCGTGGTGATTCACTGTATAAACTGTTTCTTCTGTTGAAAAGCAATATATTTTAAACTAAACTTGGATTATTTTGGAGATGATATAAAAACACATCACGGATATGATATATTTAATAAATATGAAAATAATACAATACATACAAAATGTTTAAACTTGCAAAAGCAATTAACAAATATAGCACGTTTGATAAACACAAAAATGACACTAAAAACACTACTAATATAATATATTTAATCCATGTATTATATTTTTATTTAAAATTTAAATATTTAATAATTTATATTATATTTACGATTACACAATTGATACATAAAAAATACGAAACACAACTCACATGTATGAATTGTCATATCTACCTAAAAACCCACTACATGGTTAAATGAAACTGACTATACTATATCATATATGACAATTCCTTTTGAAAGTGATCAGTAACTCTCTTGGAATCTTCTTTCGGTTTTATGATGGGCATCTTAGAACAGAAAACCTGGGGCATTTAGGTTCCAATGAACATCCCTTACTGCATTGAGCTCCATTAGAAATCAACATACTGCAACCATTTCCACCACCCAAACTGAAGTAACACAGCTATTCCTTGGATACACGTCCTTGCTTCAGCAATCAATTGCTTCAGCGGTCTTGTCTAGGGTTAGTTGAGCTGAAAGAGATGCAGAAGACAAAGAACGAAAGATGTAGGATCACAGCTAAAACACACTTCTTCCAGAGACCACGACTTGAAAATACGGAGAATCGCAAATGCTGAAATCCGAATCCAGGATCTGTTGGATGCCGCCACCTGTTTAGATTGACTGCATGAACCAACTCGACTAAACTAAAACACGCCTTTTACATCGATGGGAAAAGGTCTGAAAAAAGACCCAGAAAATCTAAAGCAATGAGGAGAAAACACTTTCAATCGGATAAATTCGGCAATGTCAAGTTTGGCTTTCTGTTCTTGGAGATGATGACTTAGCGACCAAAGCATGAAGCAAAGATTGGGTGGCAATGTACTTCTCTCTGAGCATGACATTGTAGTCATACAAGCTTTGAAAGTTCTTCTGTATATCGGACAACTCAATCTCCGAATCCGACTTCAATTCTGCATCAAGGGGAAGAATTAAAAAGAGAAACTGTAACATAAAATACGTCATTAAATTAAATCCGTATCAAAGGTTTTCGAAGAACACTCCACAAAGGCATACAGTTTCAGGTCATCATACTGAAAAAGGTCTATGTTTCGTAGGCAATTTCAAAATGGACCTTCTGCTTATTTCCAAGAACATTAATTTGAGATAAAAGTGCAATAACAATGAAGTCAAGACCGGTAGTCTGTGTAACTAGGACTCGGGTGTGAGTATCGGACGTAGATGTGTCTAACATGGGTTTATTCAATTTTTTTCTAAGTTTTTTTCTTGTATTTAGAGAGTCCTTGGAATGTCATATCCCCATATCTATATTTAAATGTGTCAGATAAGCTGCTTCAAAAAAAAAAAAATGAAGAGTCGCAGCCGGTAATTAAGGCATTCGGATTCATTCTAGTAAATGTTAAGAGTCTTTTGTTTACACATCCACAATCTTTAAATAATAAAGCAGTGGTGCGCCACTTCCAGGAGACTGAAGATCCATTATAATAAAAGCAAACAAATTCAAAATCTAATTCTTACCTAGCACTGGTGGCTGGGGAATTATATCATCATGAAGAGTAACTGCTTGATGCTGGACAGCAACTGCATCATTCGAACCAATACAATGTTTTCCCTTCCCCTTTGCAGATCCGTGTATATCACGTTTGAGGGCCTGCAGATAACATACACAGAAAACTTTGGATTTAGAAACCTATTCGCACAAGCTATGCATTGTTTGGGTTCAAAAGTTCATGACAGGGTTGCCAACAGTATTTGCATAAAATGAACAGCTAAAACTTGCCTTAACTTTGGGTATGAACACATTTCTGAAATAAAGTACCACATAAAGGAAGAAAACGGAGAAATACTAATTCCAACTCTTTTCATCAACTAAATTCCTAGATGATAGAGACATGGAATAACCACTAAGCCATACGACTTTCACCTGATGATAATAAGAGTTAATATAAATCTGGAGCTCAACTTCAAGTGAATCACAGAGAATGTGGGATATCAATTGCCCTAGGAAATATCAAACACTAGAGTATAGAACCTTCCTTCCCTGCATCCTGCCGTACGAGATTTTACATCTCGAGTATGCGTCTGTTCTAGAGTGGGATTCGACAATACATAGAATTTAACTAATGAGAGCCATCCAGCCACTTTCATAAAGAAATTGATAGAACCTACCTTTTGCTTGCTAAAACTTATGTCCATATTACTTAGCTGCTTTCGGTTCCTTGATGACCCACCCCCACGAGCTGATCTGTTACCATGGGCCAATGGAATCATGAGACACCCAGAACCTGGTTCCTTTTTAGCGTGGTCGTCAACATCCAATTTGTAGCAACCCCACGTGTATATGACATATTTTCTCACCTGGTTAAGAAAACAACAATACCCCAGCTCAATTAAACTAGGGAATAAATCAGAGAGAGAGAGAGAGAGAGACTTGAATTGATCAATAAAATATAGGCTATATGCTCTTATGATAAAGAAATAGAAATTACTTTATCCCAATGCTCTTGAGCTTTTCTTCTCTTTCTGATGTTCCGTAAAATGCTATCTTCATTGCGGAGCCTTTTTATTCTGAACTCACACTACAAACCAAGCAGGTTAGGAATATTGAATACATTGGATTAAAATTTTTTCAACTTGAAAAAACACTAACAAAAGATACTAAAAACTTAGGGACTGTTTCAAGCAAATGAAATTTACTTACTATCCTGGGATAGTTTCAGAACCTAAAGAAACTTTTCTGGCTGGCAAAATTGTACCTAGACGATTACTCGTGCTTTCCATGTTCTGTACAGAAACAGGCTCCATATTTTTTAAACATATTAAAACCATTTAGGAAAAGGGAAGGGAACTTAGAACAATTACTTAAGCAAGAACTAAGACAATGATCTCTTTTATTTCGTCGTGATATTCAAATACTGAGAACGGGATATTATTAGCTTTTATGCTAGATTAGATATTATCATACATCTATAAAGAACAAGAAACATGCCTTCTTTCTCCATTACATTAGAACAAAAATTTGTGGGCTGCTAAAGAAGCAAAACTAGGATCCTAGCTACATTACAATTAGTTTGAAACCTACCTACAAATCTCTATGTTACTCAGACTCGAGTGTAAGTATGGAATATGGGTATGTGTCTGAGACAAGTATGTTCAATTTTTCGTAAGTTTTCCAATGATTTGGGAGGTCCTTAAAGAGTCATATCTCCATACCCATGTCTACATATCTTTTAAATATAAGTGTCGAACACAGGTACTTCAAGAAAAAAGAAGAATCGGAGCAACATAGATGTACAAAAAATATGCATATGCCAAACCATAATGTGTAGAACTTAGGTGACCTAGTGGAAGGGAAAAAAAAGAGCACGTACAATGGTAAGTTGCAATTTGACAAGCGCATTGCAATGGCCGAAAAATAGTAATTCTTTAAATGTGTTGTACCAGACAATAACATGTAATTACAAATTTAGGACTATAAAAGCTTCAATCCTTAGATTGCTAAAAATTCAAAAGTGAAGAAGCCAACCACTCATTTTGGAATGTTAATAATATAACTCGAATGTGCAATGCTAGATTTTGATGGCCGATTGATGTGGGTTGAATTAGGTTTTCTGAAAAGGATTTTCTAGGGTTTTAGAAGCTTAAAGTCTAATTAGTAGTCTAGATTTCAAGTTTGAGTGCTAACAATAATAATAAGGACGAGAAAAAAAAAAAGTTAATACTTGGCTTCACACCTTGTTTTATTGCTCTTTGTTTGGCAGTTTTTTAGGGGAAAAAAAGGAACAGTACGGAGAAAAAGCAAGGAGAGGAAATGCAAGTACCAAAATTTCCCTAATTTGAATGCTTTAAAACAAGTGGAAAGAAAATGTTGAAGACGGAGATTTGATTTGTGATTTGACAAGTAAAATTGTTTATGAGTATGCCAAACACAAACGTGTGTCCTTTCCTACAAGCAATAAAAAATGTTCAAAGCCTTTTTATTTAATCCATACTAACAAATGGGGTCCGTCTATTGTTCCTAGCATGACCGGTTCAAGGTGGTTTGTCTCATTTATTGATGATTGCACTAGGGTAACTTGGATCTATTTACTTAAACACAAATCTGA
>JAQSVH010000013.1:14962617-14976195 GCA_029448705.1 Adansonia digitata
AATTTACACATGGTAATTTGTGATTGGTCAAAATTTTTCTCTTTCTACAATATGACATTTCATAATTATTACATCAAGAAATACTAATAAATAAACAAATGAAATAAATCAACAAAATTAACTTTTAAAGTTAGATGTATAACAATGAATTAAAAAAAATATGATCTTTGATTATCTTTCTCATTTAGACCCTATATGTTAAAAAAAATTAAAAAACGATTCTAGAAGGGTTAAAGTGTTGAGATTTAAAGAAAACATATGAATGTTTATGGAGGACGACTAAGGTTCGAGTCTGTGTAAGCGCTCTCTTGAGGAGGAATATTCACATATTCTCAAATAGGATTAATCTCAAATTGTAAAAATGATGAAAATATCTAAGATTGAAAATATATATATATATGTGTAAATATAATTAATTCTTGGAGAGACAGATATTGCAACCTGCATAAATTAAACGTAAACAAATCAACATGTTCTAATTTGTTTGACAAGGGACAATGAAGAGTAGGAATGAGAAAAGTTTGAATTGAGCAATTAATTTTTGGATCCTAAAGCACTAAAATTAACTTCTACAAGGGAAAAACCTTTGGGACAATTGATTAATGTTGATGCATGGTTCTTCAATTTATATCATCGTTACTTCTATTTTCGGAACAGGATTTACGAAATTAAGGTTGGATATGGACTGTACTGGATCTCTAGTAGAGACCAGGGCGAGCCATCGGAAGAATTGAAGTCAATTGGCCTCTCCACCATTATGTACTAAAGAGTCGATCAAATTTGTCAATTATGATCCAAATTCAAACCGAACGTTTAAACAACTTATCCATAGCTAGTTCCTCGTGTGCATCAAATCAGAAGCGAATTCTACGGGAAGTAGAGCCGCGGCCATTGATCCCCCAAAACTTTTTGTAATATAATTTATTATATATGAGTTTTATTTTAATTTCATTAATTTAGAACCTATTCCTCATTAATATCGTTGATGTCCTTTAGGTGGTAAGCTGAGATGCCCGGTGACTTGGACTCTTGTAGAGATGGTTAAGGAAGATGGGAGAACCCAAAATTTGATGTCCGAAGCGTGCTCCAATGCTGAAATTAATGTACTAAGGAGGCAATAGGAGAGAAAAACTGTGGAATGACGGAGGTTTGTGCATATAGAAGGCATACCTTGGATCAGCTCTTATTTGTTTATTCATATCTGTTTTAAGTATATATGCAATCTAAGGGGGAAAACATTTAAGAACCATAAGAACATTGAACCATATCATCACATTAAAGGGGAGGAAACCATTGAACGCTTCCTAGCTCTTACCACATCACTCACAAAAACAGTCTCCGCAAGCAAAGGGCATTGAACCATAATTCAGCATTTTTTTTTTTTTTGAGGGTAATGTACTTGAATTGAGCTTTTTACCCAAGAAAGCAAAAAGTATGTAGAAACAGGCAGATAATTTTTTAATTAAATAATTTATTTTCTTAACAGAGCAAATGAATAATGTCACACTCAGTTTGTGGATATGATACAGTTTAAAATACTTGTAACACGTCATATATATATATATATATATAAAACCCAGAAAAAGAGGGAGAAATATGAGCATGGTACAAATTCGCATATAAGGTTCAATAGGGACCGATTTTGCACCTGAAATGCATCCTTTCACTTCAGGCATCAGAGACAGAGTTGGCAAATTATAATATACCAAAATCTTGATGCCAAAAAGTGATAGGAATGCCGTTTGCATATGCAGAAAATGGTACCTTACATTTCGATGTCTTCCAGATCTGGAAGTGGGAAACGAAGGATTGCTGCGATACCAGTGAGCTGCGCCAATTCTGTATATGGATGCAAAAGTAAGTGAGGTGATTTCGTAATAATAAAACTAAAGACCAAATCCAGCAAACTGATACTTACGTTCCCCTGACACGTGCAGAGATGAAAAGACGTGAGCAGTGCCCCCTGAATCCTTAACTGAGTTGACCAAATTGACATACTTTTGTCTTGTGACTACATCAGAGTTCCTGAATGCCAAGTCAATAAGAACAAATAAACTAAATCATCACAGGCCTCTAATTGAGAAACTTCCACAAAAAACTGCCACTAACCTAGAAAGAGAAGGGTAAAAACTATACAAAATAGTGAACAACACTTCTAATCCTCTAAGTCAAATAAATATAAACCCAAAACCTTATTAAATGAGTCAAAATCCTAAACAGGAATACAATACATGTGTTGAACATGTTGTGGCTTCAGGTCGTGTCCAGAATTGACAAGTCTAACTAATAAGCTCCACAAAAGTCATCCAATAATGTGCTTGATGAATACATAACGATGCTTTCAGCAAGTAGATAAATTGAAATGCACTGCAATTTGAGGGGTGCAATCTCACAGTAGCGTTGGCAAAACAACTACGTTAAATGAAAATATAATCACGTGCTACTACATCCCATTTAATCTAAACGAATATCCAAACATACTGAACCGATCATATGATACCAACCTGAAGAGATCGTCTGTAATAAGTAGTGTTTGAACTGCCATGCGCTCATGGGCAATCTCCACATGCTTTGGTCCATAGCATGCACGTGCTGGATCCTTTATAATAAAACTGAAGCAATTATAACAGAAGAATATAGCCAAAAAGAAGTTTTAAGCAAAGCAATCAAGCCATTGTTTATCTGGCCAGCACATCCCAGTTCCTCAACCTCTTCCTCAACTAATTGATACGGGCATGCGAATTAAGTTGTATACATGCACTTCAACGTGCATGGCACATGTATGTGCATGCATGCATGCAACTGTGACGCCCTGAACATCCATTATGACTCATTCCTGCTGCATCTTCATCAAAGTCTTATCCTTTAATTTATAATGATGTAAAGCCTAATAAATACCTAATACAATTCTAAATTATTAACAAAAATCATTCTATTGGTGGTCTAAGCTTCCAGCAGCCAGTTCATTAACCTGCACTGCTCTATTGCCATCAAAAGGCTAAAACCACAAATTAACACACACCTCATCATTAAGTTACTCTAGTCACTTATCTGGCTCTGCTTCATAGCTAACCTTCACATTCATCACATATTAAAAGATAAACCACATTTCGACTTACGTTCTCTTAAAACCAAAAATTATAAATTAACATAAATCACAGTATAATTAAGTTATTCTAGCCACAGCATATAACCAAAAATTAGTGTGGAAACACACAAACAAACACACCCCCGTACATCTATAAGTTAGAACCTGACATTTGAAAGCATGCTGAAGAAATCCTTGAGAGCTCGGACCTGGTAAAATTGGGCAAAAGGAGAATAAAAAGCTGTTGTCAAAAGAAATAAATAAAACAAGAAACAATCAGCGAGTAAAAATAAAATTGTTAGCCTAGTTCGGTTTCTACGATACCTCTTGGGCTGCTTTGGTGTCCTTTATCATGTTCATGACATTTGGGGCATCCAACACTTCTCTCAAACTATGCCTGGATCATAATATGGTCAAGTTACACTAAATTCCATATTTGTACTAAAGCTCCAAAATGAAATAGCATCAGTTAGAAAAATTATCAGTGCATCCAAATCACAAAGGAATATAGATAAGACAAAAGAAGCCACATCAATTTTTCTAGACTGGTCCCCAGACCAAAGCATTTCAGAATTACCATACTTTTTGAGGCAGCGGCATTGGTCCCCCCTGGCTCCTCCAAACTACCTCGGTTCTCAACAATTTTCTTAACCCAAAAAATGGTAAAAACCTATTTTGGCCTCCCAAAAATTTATAATTTGATTCTCTTTATCCCAGTCCCCACAACAGAAAGTTCTTGGCTTCACCCCTGCATACTTTATTAAAGATCACAAAGCAGGTGCATATGGTTCTGTAGTGTTCTTAATGTGTAGACTAGTATATTCTAATGCCACATTCTTCAGAATAGACTTACTCTATGCAATGTAAGCAGGTAGGGAAGCAAAGAAGATATGGTCCACTAATAATATACAACAAAGAAATTCTCAAGACAAAGATATAGCTATCAATATTAGCTATATCAACATTGAGCCCCTGAATAAATGGTCTTCCACAGGAAAGGCAAATTTACATTGTGCATTACAGTTAGCAGAGTAAAAACAGAAGCAGAAGGCAAACATACTTATATCCAGAGCTTGTATGAACAAGAATTATTCGTGACTTGTTCTCAATAATTGGTCTCAGTTGTCTTCTTTCTGCCTCCAGTAAAAGATGACGATGAAACTGGTCCTGACACAGATCAAAGAAATAACACAATAATAAAGCCAAATGTAACAGATGGTGTAAAAAAATAAATGCTCAAAACGTCTCTTTCCATAAGCAGCTGTCAAAGAAAAACTAAAATAATCATAGAAGCAAGGCAAGCAGACAAGAAAATAAAGTTAAAAATTTTTGTCCCAGACCTTTGTGAAACCAGGACTAGCAATAACAGCACAGCGAACAACATTGAAGTCAATATGTTTGAGGAAAGCCTATCACAGATGCACAAAAACCACTTAGAAGCCACATAAACTCACTTAATATCTTATAGAGAAGTGGTATTAAAACTTAAATATAACTGACCTGTAGAACATTCTCAAAGAACTTCTTCAAAGCCTGTAGAAAGTTAAAAAAGAAATCAACAATTAAAAAAAAATTAACAAGGTATACGACAGAACCCAATTTCATTATATGCTTTCAAAATTCAAAGGTAAATGGCTCTCTAGATCAGAAATAAATTCAAAAGGTAAAAAAAAAAAAAAAATACATACTGATTCATAACCAGCAATGGCAGGTCCATGCTTACGAGGAATTGAAGTTTCAATCCGTGAACGAGTAGTAGTCATACTGTTGTACATGCCACAGTAATAATACTTCAGTTAAAATTTTTGAACACCATTACATGCCAAAGAAATTGACATTTTAAGATAAATATGTAAGCAGTAGACAGGAACTGGATCTAGGAGACATTATGTAATAGCATATTTCCATGAATGATACTTTGAAATGGACATTCTAATCTGAAGGCTCCTGTACTTCCTAAATCTGCAATCAATGATTTCATTTTTCAAACGATGAAAAAAGAATAAAAGGAAAAAAAATGCAACCAATAAATTCTACTACCAGCAAGGACTCATCACTTGGACCCAACATTCTTCACCCTTCACCCAAAAAGCTTTTGCAGACGATTTACATTGACAGAAATTTACAAAGACAAAAATACCTAATGACCACATCTTTTTAGGAAGAAAATGTACACAGAGGCATTTAAACTGTCTTCAATTCCACACTACTACAAACCTGAAGAGATACTCGAGTTATTTCTCCTTAAATGACTTCTCCAACCAACCCAAATCCTCTAAACTAGCCAAAAGAAAGGAATGACATAAATTCTAAGCTTCTACTGCAAAAAATTATTTTTCAAGCGTCATGGACAAGTTGTTGATTTTTCGTTTAAAACTGTACATGCTGAGCAATTCCAGCTTTTCAAGAACCCTAAATGAAATTAAACCTATTTCAATTTTCACATGTTTAGGCAATTAACTTCAACCAAGATAAATTCAAGTGACAGTGCAATTGGCATTCACACCAGCTACTTGCCCATCTATTTCTGTTCTACAATGCTTTTTTCACCATGAAAGGAAAATCCCCTAATTTCTAGTTTCCTATCTATTTCCCAGAATTTGTGTCTGACAAGGACTATGGAGAGTAGCATATAACTTGGTTGTCTGTTTTTGGGTTTTTCACCTTCAAAGTTTCCAAAGTTCGTGAATTCTAAGGATTGTAGGGCCACAGCCATAATAGAAAGTTTAATGATAGCTGTTTGTTTTTCTTTAAATATTTTGGTTAATTGTAATAACAGAGGCAGTGGCTTAGAATTAGCTCGAAAATCAATCTCAATCTCACTTGAATTCAGGATTTTTTTAGTATTCTCTCCTTCAGTTATTGTTTTTTCTTTGGTTACATTATTTTAAGCATGTAAGACCGAGGTACTGTTTCCTAGCAATTAATGCTAAATGGTACATCACAGTTCAAAACTATCACAGTTCAAAACTATCTGCAACATAAAATATTTCATTCCAGCACAGAAAACAAATGCAGAATGGACAAGATTGAGCTTGACACTGGCACCCATTCAAAACAGACCATGCAAATGTAATTATTTTCTCTGGTTTGGCCCAAAATCATTCATTTTGAGTTCTTATTGCAATTATTCTTTGCTTCGGTGAATGTCATTCGCCATAAGTTTTAGAGCAAGTACACCAAGCATAAAATAAGCAACAGGGATCACAACTGATTGAACGATATTCTCACTCCAATCCTCCAGCCTGCAAACTTTCACTTGCTTATGAATACTAATTACTTTAGCATCCCTATCACCAAAAAACTGAAACACCACCTTTTCTAATGATTTCTTTACCATTACATTGTAGACTCTAGGGATGTCATCCACCCAACAAACTAATGGGTGATTTCCCAACTTTATAACAATCACCTTACCAAGCACCCAAAAAAGAGTTACTATATTTATTCTTCAAGTTCATCGCACATACCTTTTACCAACAAGCAAAATATTTGCTAGCCCTTCTTGCATTAATACCACAGCCAAATCCGCACTCGCACCAGGATCTGAAATATGTGAAGCATTAATTACAAAGTTAAATCAAATTTGTTAAAAACCTTTTACAAAAATGATGCAACCTTAATTTGCATTATTCAAGTTAAGACACAGAAGACGAATTACAGAACAAATGAAGATACAGGAGGAGAAAACTATATTTTAGGAGAAAGAGAAGATACAAAAGGAGGAAGAAGAGGTATACCAAACCCTTAATCAATGAGTTAGAAGATAGAGGCAGAAAGACAAATAGACAAATAGAAAGTAAGAATGCTATCATTTTAACACTTTTCGTTAAAGTCTGAATTTTGGTCCTCTATCATTTCAATTCTGCGGATTTAGTCCCTCTACTGAATTTTAATGGATTTAATCCCAATACTTTTAATAAAATGTAAGTTACGAGCAATTGATAACAATATTAAAGATTTATAGTTAAATTAGGCCACATAGCTTTTTGTTGATGATGCAACATGCCAACCTGAACTTTTGATCGCATGGCGCACATTAGTATCAAAGGAAAATACTTTTAAATAAAAATACAAAAATATTTATTAGAATTTTGAGTCAATCAGGGTCGGTTCGGGTTCAGTCACGGATTGGCATGGACAAGTTTTTAGGTTTGAGTCACTGCCAGCTTTATCTCGGTCATGACATGGTGATATCATGTTAAGACCAATGTGATGGCACAGTGATACAATGTTAAGACCCAACCAAAAACCAATCAGCACTAAATGAAGGAATCAAAACTAAATATATGGCCACAAACTACCAACTTAACTCATGTAAGATACACCACTTCATACACCAAAGAAAAAAAAAGTTTTCTAAACTTGCAAACAGCCCTTAGAATGAAAACTTTAACCTCAGATGTGAAGCTAAAGAGATCCTTCTCCCTTCTCATTCAAATCAAAACTTTAACCAAAAAGTGCAGATATGAAACAGATAAAGTTTCTCCCATTCTAAAAACACTTGTCAGAAACCCTAACCATGATCACATCGATTTGCCATCAAACACGAAGAAACTCATATATCTGGTCTATGGATAATAAAAAAATGTCAGATGCTTTCACTCAAGACAATTTGAGAAGTCAGACAACATACCAGAGGCCTGTCGGAGTACATCTAAGGCCAATGAGTCCCATATTTCCTAAAATATATAAGGAAAATACCTCAATTCAGAGAGAATAATAAATATTTAGAGATAGATAAAATAGTACACTTTAAGGAGAAACAATAATTGAAAAACTTGTAATAGATAACAACAATAAGAATAATAAGATAAACCAAAAGCTCAAAACAACATAATCCAAGCAACCAGATATCACGTGCAAACATATTCCAAGTAATCATTACGAGTCAGGTCCGTGAATTCCAAAAGAGGATAGTTTATCAGAAGGCTATGAAAGAAAAACAGCCATGGGGAATATAACCTAGAAGTTTAGTCCATATTTAGTGTTGCAATCAGGACAGGCTAGAATCATTATTAAGATATCTCAATGTTTTCTATTACTAGGTATCGTACATTCCACATTTGCTTGCAATATTCTCTCACAAATATTCTTGGTGATCTCCCTCCCTCTTTTTTACCGCACACACAGTGACAGAGAGACATCTCTTCCACTAGTCACAAATGTACTTACAAGGCATATCTCTAAAAAAGCCAAAATATGTAGAATGTAAACAACTTGAGTAACATTTATACCGTATCAAAGGGTTTTTAACTATACAGAAGAGCAAAAAATATGAGCACAGGTGAAAAGCAACAATTAGTGCAAGATTCATAACTATAGCCTACTGAAGTAGGAGAGAGATGGGATGCCTACAAGGATACGGTTTTTATATTGCACAGATTTAGCACAAAATCAAGTGGGAATATAGAAAAGATACAATGTTATAGATAAAGGATGGCTACCTTTCGTAAAACAAAAGGTCGTTGAAGCTCAAGTTCCAGAGTATGGAATGCTCCTATCTACAACAAGACAAGGATGCATTTAAAAGCAAGAAACTAACCAAAAAAAGGAACAAAATTCTATGCTGCACTTACCTTAACATGTTCATTCTCCAAGATGTTCTTTCCCCTTATACGCAAGACAGAACCTTCTTTGTCGTAATCTATTGCCTAAAGAAACATGAGATAATATCAGTACTAATCTTCATACATGAGAGCAGCCTCAAAAAATTCCGGTTTGAAGGATTTAAACTAAATCATTAACCAAAAAATTAAAAATCAAGCACGCTGTTAAAACATATTGGCAGTTCAAACAAAAGAGAGAAAAAAAAAATCAATTGGCAGTCTTAAACAATCATACCTCGACTTTTATTTCCAGCTTCAGCGTAACACGCTCAGCATCTCTTCCACCAGATGTCTCCCTCAGAACTTTCCTGTTATAGAATGTACATAATACTAATAAGGTTTGACAACAAGAAACTTACAAACATCAAACGAATTGGATTTTACACAATAAACATACAATCTCAATTAACTTTTATGAGTTGGTATGATAAAACCTTTGAGTTCGGAGGGGAAGTTCTATAGGACAACTTTCGGACTTGCTTTGCTATATGGAATGGAATGTTGGACTAGAAGAAGAAACGTATACAAAACATGAGTATAGCCGAGATCTGATTGTTAGAACGGATGTATAGTAAGATTAGGAAGGAAAAAGTTAGAAATAAGGATACTGTTCTCCAAGTTGGAATAGCTCCTATAGAAGATAAAGTGAGAGAAAACCGGTTATGGTGGTTTGATCACATAAGACCCAGATCAAGGGATGCATTATTAGAAGGATGGGGCAAATTAACGTTGCAAAGGGTAAAAGGTTGAAGGGGAGACCAAAAAAAATATAGTTAAAGGTGATAAATAATGATATGAAACTATTAGAACTTGAAGACATAACGGTGGAGGATAAGAATGATTGGAGGAGAAGTTTTCGTGCACCCAATGTAAATATTTTTATGTCTTCATATTCGCAGCCGACCCCAAATATATTGGGATTAAAACTTATTGACTTGGTTTGGTTAGCTACCATGAGAGACAAGGTCAGCAATTGCTAGGGGAAAAGGAATTTTTCGGTTTTAATTAACTAACAATAACTGACTGATAAGTAATAGTTCATTGACCCAAAAAAACCACCATAATAACAGCTAATAATAACATTAAAAAAGAAGACGAAGAAAAAATTTAAAATATTTATAGTATATAAGAAAACTCTGTAAAACCCTAAATTAGTTCATCCATAACCATATAAAACAGCTAAATTCTATCCAAACAAAGTATATTATTACAAACTAAAAAAATTAAAAAGTTTTGAAGAGGGAAAAAAAAAACCTGACGGTTCGAGCCATCACACTATCTCCAATAGCTATCAAATTGTAAACAAACCAGAGATCATCTGAATCCACCGGTATCATCTGCAGTCGACAATATTTCATTAAAAGAAAAGCTCAAAATTTAAAAAAAAAAAACTTTTTTTTTACCTTGACGCTGCCAGGGCCATTGGGAACTAGGTCTCGGCGTAAGACTTTCATGATTTTTACTACAAAATTGGGGCTTTTTCAATTCACTTCGAAGTTGAATTTATGGTCCGCAAAATCGAACTCTCCTAAGTATATAAACACGAAAAGGATATAGAAAGTACAAAAAAAAAAAATTCAGATTTTTAGATGTGCCAAGAAAGGAGGGAAGCGGAGGAAGGAAGGGGAGGACGTCGACCGAAGGTGTTGAGAGAGAAGATAACGACGCAACATCAGCGATATTCTGAGAAGGCAAGGAAGGAACAGAACAAAAAATGTAATTAATTAATAACAAAAAAATAATTAAAATTTTAATTAAAATAATATATATATATATATATATATAAATAAAAGCGTTAAGTATTGATTTGGCACACATAATTTGATCAAATTGGCATTTAAACTAAAAACTAAACCTTACCCAACTTCTTATTCTCACCCCCCCTCCCTAAAATGCATCAACTTAACAAAAATACCATATCATTTAATATAAATATATAAAAAAACTTTTAATCAAAAAAATTTTTTGATTATGATATTATTGATCAATTTGTACATGTATGTATAAATCTTTCTCATTATTATCACAATGGATCTTCAAAAAAAAAGAGTTTATATCAAATAAAATATATATTTCGATTTTTTTGCGTTAAAACTTTGGCTCGTAAACACAAAAATATTGTACATGCTTTTTTGAAAATATTAGGTTTGGAATTTTTGGAAGAATTCTTTACGGAAACGAAAGAACATGTTTTTTCTTTGATCTTCCCAAGAGTTTTTTTTATTTCACGAAAATTATATAGGAGACGAATTTAGTATTTGAATATTATTTACATTAATCTTACGTGTATAGTTTAATATGTTTTATTTTACGTGTATAGTTTAATATTTTAACGTATATACACTTTTAAAATATATATGTAAAGTTTTAAATGAATTATATTTTATATATTAAATTATTTTATTTACATTCTAATGTAAATCACTAAATCAAGGAATCTTATATAAGAATTAATATTTAGGTCAAGTAAGAAATTCATGGTCTTGCATTTTAGTCAAAGAATTAATTCAAGAATTTATAACAATAAAAACCAAAATTTCATAACATTACACGGATATATAATATTTTTAGAGTATAAAAAACCAAAGCCTGTGTAATTTCCGATATCAGAATATACTCTCGAGGATTTATTTCACTCAAATTAATGAATTAATTTCTTGATTTTTTGAGATTGTGCAAATTTTAATTATATTTTTAAGTAATTTCTTTTTCATTTCATGGTAATTTTTATATTTGTTGGAAAATCTCTATAAATCAAGGATTAAAAATCCTTATAAATCAAGGATTAAAAAATCCTAAAAATCAAAATTTAAATTACAAAGTTAAATATCAGCTTTTTTATACAAATAATATAAATTGTTTTATTTATGAAAATAGACCAAAATCAGATTATTTACCAAAATAGGTCAATTTTTTAGTTTAATTAAGAAATCGCCATTTCAAATGCCAATTTTTTAATTTAGTTAAGAAAACGTCAAATCATATGGCGATTTCTCAACGTTGAGAAATCATCAAATAAAATGGCGATTTCTCAACTAATTCATTCCAATTACAAATTTCGATAATTTTATTCCAATTACAAATTTCGGTGATCAATTGGAAAATCCTACGAAAACAATTAGGAAATCGCCATATCGCATGGCGATTTCCCACCTTATAATTTTTTTTCAATTTTTGGTTTTTTTTTCTTTTTGGTTTTTTCTTTTTGTTCAATTATAAGGGTCACTCGTGAACCTTATAATTGAAGTAGGCAGAGGGATATGACTTTTGTCATATCCCTCGAGTTCACGGGTATTTTACTCGTGACCTTTATATAATTGAGGGACGGAGAGAGCCCTCTATAAAAAGAGCTCTCTCCTTCCTCTTTAATCATAAGAAAAAAGAGCTCCCTCCTTCCTCTTTAATCATAAGAAAAAAATTCGAGAAGAATATAATCAAGTTAAGGTGTTATTAAAAGTTAAATAATCAAGTTACAACTTTTTTACAGGTATGACTAAATTTTATTCGTAAAAATAATTTTTGATATGATTATATAATTTTTTTTTGTAATTATGTTTTATTTTCATTTGTAAAAGTTCATTCATCTTGACTATAATTAATTATACATAATATTTATTTTAATTTTTTATGTTTGATTTTTTAGATAATTTATCTTAAAATCATACAATTTGGTTTGATTATGTTAGTATTTTTGGTTGAAATATTAGGGTGTTGTCAATTTTTATTATTAAATATAAATTATTTAGTAATGGTTAAAGTGATTTTTATTGTAATCAAGTTAATTTTTTGTTCACTTGATGAATGCAAGAAAGAAGTTGAATTTAACTTTGAAGCGTTTAAATATTTCAAAGGTATGTGAATTTTTTTGTAGAAATTTAGTTTAATTTTTATTTTAAGGCTAGGTAATGATGACTGTAAATGAAAATTTTTCTTGTAGGAAAAAATTTTGATTAAATAAATATTGTCATCATCATCATCATCGTTATTGAGATTATAAGAGTATCATATATCATCAAAGGTGTTATCTAAGATACTAAATTATAAATTTTGTTAATAATATATTTAAAGCAGTATAAATTATAAATTCTACAAGTAATGAATTAATGAATTTTTGAACAGGATACTCGGTTGAAAATACGATCACGAAAAATGTCTTTTGAACAACCAAATCCATTAATTAAAGACTATTTAAGAAGTGTTAGATTTTACTATGCAGCCTTAGTTAACCGCTGTCAATATGAGGTAGGACTAATACGTGTTTTGGTTGAACAATGGAGGCCTAAGACATATAAATTTCATTTTCCATGCGGTAAATGCATAATCACACTAGATGATGTTGCACTTTAACTGGGTCTACTAATTGATGGAAGGAAGTAATAGAAGGAGATCTGTTACACTGGAAGGCTTTATTCGAAGAATTATTATATGTGATCCCTTCCGAAAACTTCATTCAGGCTCAACTATCAAAATGACTTAGTTGATAGAAATGTTTCATTATATCCCTGAACATGCAACTGAACGACAACTAGAATCCGCTACTCGAGCATATATTTTACGCGTCATTGGTGGAATGTTAATGCTCGATAAATATGAAAATTGGGTACATTTGATATATCTTCCACTTTTAGCAAATTTGAATGAAGTAAGGAAGTATATTTGGGGTTTCGCATGTTTAGGGTTCTTGCATAAAGAACTCTATCGTACAACAATTGGGGCGACACATAACATAGGTGGATGTTTAATGCTGCTGCAGTCCTAGGCATGGTACCGGCTTCCATTTCATGAGCCGATAGCTAGAGAAAATTATGTATATCCCCTTACGTTAAGGTAATAAATATAAGTATTATATTTATTCTTGGAGAACTTGCATTTGCATGTGAG
>JAQSVH010000013.1:14994841-15032067 GCA_029448705.1 Adansonia digitata
TTTAAATTATAAAAATTTATGTAACATGTAATGTATTTATATAATCATAATAATTTTATGTTATATTATATAATAATCTATGTAAAAGAAATTACAACCGGTTATACCGATTGCAAGTCAAACCTTACGATAAGCTTATGCTAAGAAGCTTATCCTATAAGTCCCCCATAAACCAACTTTAACAAAAAAACATATATATATATATATATATATTTGAAAGTGAGAAAAAGAGGAATTAATCTCTTACATTATGATTTTAAGTTTTTCCAAAATCCTTCTAAGTTCTAACTTATGATGTCAATGTCAGATTAATCTAAAATAGATAACCTTGGACTTGAATTAATTACTTGGCTAGTTTTGATTTTCAAGTCCCTATGGCTGTGTGGTGGATTGCTTAGGTTTGAGTTTGGTCGCATCGATAAATAAAGTACCAATCCTTTCCTGACCATGACAATCTAATCTTTTCTTTTTTACAAAACAAGTCGAGTCCATTTTTCTTTTGAAAAAAAATTAGTAACTTAGAATAAAAAATAATTGTAAGTTTTTAAATTTAAACACATATTAACTTTTAAAGATAATTATACAAATCAACCAAATAAAACATCAAATTCCAAATTATGATTGTTCAAATGATTGGTTCGGTTAATACCATTAATTGGAAAAACAAATTTTGTATTTATCTTACCTGTTAGCCATACCATAATTGGAAAAGTATATATTAACCAACCCAAAATATTTAGTAAATTCAAATTACATAATTTTAAACTTTAAATTTTTATAATTTAAATAAATATAATCATTTTACAAATATTTAAATATCGAATATAAATAAAAAAAAAATCTATCACAAGTCAAAATTTTCAACAATATAAAACTTGAAACGTTTAACAAAAATTAAAATATAATATTACAAATATTCAAGTACTTCAATTTTAAAAATATATATATTTCAAGTAATTAAATTAAATTGATTATCGTTAAATTTCTAATTGAATTAATCAATAACCACAATTTTTAAAAATTTCTGTTGATAATCAAACCAGATTTTTTCATTAATTTTAATCTCATTTCAATTAATTAATTTAATTAAAATCGAATAATAAATGCGCTACTCCACATCTATTCTTTTTTAAATAATGTCTGTCTTCCCGACAGTCTTGGCAATTTATTTTATTTTCCTTGTAGATGGCGTTTACCTTACAAATTTTATTTGATAAATATAATTAAATCAAATCCAAACTCACTCCTTGTAAATAGTTTGCAAAACTTAGTTCATAAATAAAATCCGAATCCGTTCTCCTAAATTCATATTCCCACAAAATGTATGAATTCGTCACTCTCAAAAGCAACATATTGGGGGGGAAATAACAAAACAAAACTAACCCAATTTCAAAAATTGCAAAACTTCGCCAACGACAACACCATAGACAGCAATAGCTATGGCAATCACAATAAAAATGGACCATAAATAAAACCTCATAAATAATATCTCAAGTCAACATTCTGAGCTGAGCCAAAATTATGTGTGACCAAAACAACGTCTTATGGAAAGCAAACCTGAAGAAGGTAGGGCAGCAATTGGATGTGGTTCTTCCTTCGACTTTTTGCCAGGAAAATGTTTATAGAACGCATTCACAGCACCTGCTACTCCATCCTCACCTTCCATGTCCTTCGCTAACTCCACAGCACGCCTTTTCACCTGCATGAAACCCAAATTTCTGTTTAACATCCAACTACTGCACAACACAAGCACTACATTCAAAAACACGCCCAAAATCCTAAATACAAATCTCAGAACTGGTTCGGACGAACAATGCAATACTTGAGGAAATTTATTCATATTTCCTCTTGCTAACCGCCAACTATGTTAAGGGTTTTAGTTGTCCCTTTTTCTTTTGCCTAAAGTTTTTTAGAGAAATCATCTGATCCACTGTCAATGGAGTTTTTAAACTTTACAAAAAGGATTAGCAAAATAACACGAGTCTTAAGATATATTAAAAAATAAAAAAATAATTAAAAAAGAAGTGAAAGACGTGGCAAATTCTTAACCTCGCTTTTGGAGTTATTACTACCATTGTATCAAATATGAACTCAAAAGCTTGAATGCTTTCCTTTGTACAATACTGGTTTTTCCACTCACTATCATTAAGGACAAGGAAAAAGGTTTTCGCCATTTTCAGATTTTGCACCATCATAAATATAGACATAATGATCCATTTTGCCATCATTTTTATGATGTTCTTTTTTTGATCAATCTTTTCTATAAAATAAAGTGAACAGCAAAAGCAAAATTATATTTCGTTAAAACTGAAGGTAAGCTTGTAGATTAAGGGAGAAAATAATAAAAGCATGAAAATATAATACAATCCTTGTCATTCTAAACATGGAATTAACATGATCATTTTCTTTTAATTTTCCACTCGAGAAGTAAAAAGGCAGCTAACTAAAGGAGGCCACTATGATTTATGGAAAGACTCTTTCATGGAAAGACTCTTTTCGCGACTTGTATCAAGGTCCTAATAAAGCAACCAAACTATCACACAATGGCTCAACCTTCCAAAACCAGAAAGAATGAAGAAATATAGGAACTTTACCACATGGCTGCCGTTCTTTTGCAGTTAACTATGATAAAAAAGTTCTAAGCAAGTTAAATATAAAACTAATGTCTTAAATCAAAACCAATTAATAAAATGGCAATTCATAACAATAAGATCTAATGCAGATTTCAAAGTTAATTCTAAAGGAAAATCATCTTACCTGAGGATCCAGCATAAAGTTTATCGCGCCAACCAGCTTTTCAAGTGAGAACTCCTCGACAGGGATGGGTACAGGACCTACTCCTCTGGCATGCACTCGCTCTCCCCAGAAAGGCTGGTCCCCAAAGAAAGGTACAATAGTTGTTGGACACGCAGCTTTAAGACCAGCAGCAGTAGTTCCAGCTCCACCGTGATGGACCTGAAGAAAATAGGCAACGATACAGTCAAAACATATCAAGAGAACCAATAAGGCATTTCAAATAGTTATTTAGCGGTCAAAACATATTAAATACAAAATTTTGGATGAGGCATAAAATGGAATTCAAAACTTAAAATTCTTTAATTGAACAATCCCTCTCGGCTAGAAAGGGGAAAAAAAAAAAAAGATGTACAGAGCAGAGAAAAAACATATTTGTTTTCTAAATATTCTAGATGACATATATTTTACACTTCAGTTTATCTTTCAGAATCATTTTTAATTGTTCATGCAATTGATGAATAGATAATTATGTCCAAGCTTTAACAGGATGATTAGAAAAGCAAAGCAGAAAATGCATCAAGTAAGCACCTGAATAAGTCCCTTAACATTCTTCTGATATAAGGATCAATACCTTGCAACGTATGGCAAGCAACTTATATGCCATTATGCAAGGAAACAAGTTAGGCATAGCATCAAATTTCCAATTATATATAAATGGTCAGTTAACAAAAAACTAGATCTATACAGACAAAATAGGGCTTTACCATTCTAGCCGTCAATCATATTATTGCTTCAAAACATTTAACAGATAAAAGTAATAAGGAGATAACTCTGTTGCTTGAGAAGCATCATCTCATGAACTCATTTTCTAATACTAGCCCTTTGTAGACCAACAATATGGACTGCTAAAGATAAATAAAAGCAATTTTTATTAGCTAAAGTACTAAAGAATAAGAAAATAAAGCAGTAACAAAATTTAACAAGTTTAACTTGCAGAGATAAAAAAGAAGAAAAAAGGTAGGAAGAAGCTAAAACGTAATGTTATTTGAGGAGAGTGGAAGAATAAATTGAAAAAAATGAGTTCTTAAGCTGGCAACTAGGGTTATTTTTTTGAGACACTGAGTTGCTTTGGGACCTAATCAGCAAGTTGCAGCAGGCAGTTGGCAACCAAAACAGTAAGACTAATAAACAGTGTTACTGACGTAAAGTCATCAGGCAGTCCATTTAGGAACCATTAGAAGGAGCAGAATCGAACATGCATAGTATTACAAAACTAAAATGTCAATAGAACTGGTATGCCATATAGCGGCTGTGTGAGAGAATCCCCTTTTGATAGACATAAGCACTCAACATCCTTCCTGGACGTTTTGAACATATATCTCCTTCCCAATTATCGGTTATAACTTTTGTTTCCTGTTGACCTAAAACTAGTGGTGGTTTGTTAGAAAAGAGCAACACTTCAATAATTCAACCTGAGGATACTTTGTTTTTTGGTACATACGGGGAAGCAAGGTACGAACCTTGGACCTAAATCCTCCTAAGGGAGGTAACAAGTACCAGGCCAAGCTTACGTTAAAAGGCATATGAAAATGATGCACTCAGCTAGTGTAAGCAAAACGTAACAAAAACGAGATAACTGAATCATCGCCTTTCTCCTAATAAAATGATCTAAATAAAACTACCACCCTATTGTTGCCATAAGCCCAAGACTTTGATACAGGGAATTGAAGACAATAGCAACACTATGCAAAAGCATTAAAAAAAAAAAAACAGAACAAAACAAATAAACATTACAATGCCGAGGTGCATACTAATTCAGTGGATTACAAGTTCTAAAATGAAGCAATTGTTTGTGAAATATAACACACTATCCCTAGTGCAAATCATGACCCACCATGCTCATCGCTCAAAAATATCTACACACTTGCATGAGAATGGCGTCATATGTAAAATACAAACGGTAAATAATTTCAACTGCCCAGGGAGCTTAATAGTTTACATTTACAACTTACCACAGCCACACATCGTAAGAATAGCCAGTCATGGGGGCAGTTGTCCAGTAAGTACACAAAATCCTTTGTTTCTGCCACTGGACAAAAGATAATTAAGCACTATCTACTCCCATACACTGAACAAAACTAAACACCTAACCAATGAAATATGAGAAGAGTAAGTGGAATTACAATTGCCAAGACCACCCCAGCCTTTGCTTATGATGCCTCTTTGTCCAGTTTTCTCTAGAGCTTCTACTATTATCTGGGTCATCCTGTCTGGTTCCTGAACAGGCTGTTAAATATTAAAAGCATTTTAGGTCAAGATCAATGGAACATGATAAAGAAATAGAATGAATGGGCTAGTGAAGCCAACATAAATCTTTCTTTTCACAATAAAATAAGATATAAGAAGGTTAAATGCACTTAATTACTTTGAGAAAGTAAAGCTAATAGCAATATAAATAATTCAAAATACTAAAATAATCAATTAAATTATAAGGTAATGGAATAGAGAAAAGTGAACACACACGTGTGTGTGTGTGAAAACTAGTTACATGCTATGTTTGAAGACATGATTTTGGAAGAGTGGCTTTCGGCTTGGTTTGTTACAACTTGAGGATGAAATGCAGGGACCACGTAAAAATGAGTTAAGATTCAATATACCTATGTTTTGAAAAGGTATAAGAAGATGACTTTAAAATTATAGGTCTTTGAAATTCAATAGAGGTCTAACAAAGCCATTAATTTAACAAATCATGAAAGTCATGTTTCATGTGTTTTATCACATTTTTATACTAAATTTGTAATTCCAGTTCCCAAACACACCCTCAAGACACAGTTTAACAAAAAGAACATCAAATTTGTGCAAGAAGAATAAACCATTACTATCTTTGATTCTACTAAATATTCAAACAATGGAAAGGATTTGTAGAAGAAAACTCACGAGACTACCAAAACCAATATAGATAGGCTTTTTACCATCTTCGAGCCATTTAACAAGTGAATCTGGCGGTTCATAACTAGATGCAAGGTCAAGGAAACAAAAGCCAACTACATCTACCTTTGGTCCCCAGTCTGCAGGAGGAGAAAATCATACCATATCAGACGTGCATGCTTCAAATGGCAACACATACACACCAGCAACACCCATGACAATTTTTTTTAGGGACATTTGTTGTTAGCACAATGTAGAAATGGAAAGGAAAATTTTAGAAAAGGTTTGTCAAGACTTTTAGAAGTATCATAAAATAACTCGATCCTCGGGCATAGAAAGTAACAGAAAAAACAGAAAATAAATAATTTACAACCAAAAACACAATCAACCATATATCAAATGGCCTGGTAGTGCCATTTACTGATTTGTTTCTCTTGTCAAAGGATGGCAATAGCATACCATTACTTCCTGTCGGTAATATGACATTCAACTGAGGTAGTACTATTATTGAGCTTGAAGAATGTATTAGAGATAAGCAATGGAACATCAGTAGATGAGTTTGATGTGAGGAAACTACCGGTACCATTTTAGTAGATGGGAACACAATGATATCAATTAAATTATTGATGAAAGAGGAAACAACAAAACAAATTTTCATAAACCACATGTGAGGCATGTAGAAAAAAAAAAAAAAAAAAAAAAACCAACTAAAGGATAGCAGCACTCAGACAAATTAAAAGAGGGCAAGTCCTAGAAGAAAAAGGAGCAAAAGATGGGGGAAACTCAGATGGCCACATTATCTCCTTGTTTTTCTACCCAAAAAAAGGAGAGCGAGAGAGAGAGAGAGAAGAGAGTCTCATTTATATACATGCGTATGCGATGTATGTGTGTGTATATGTTGTAACCTTTAAGAGGTCAGAATAGAATGTCACAAAGCACTAATCAACTAAGAGCAAGAAGGAAGTAGGGGAGGGGAGGGGAGGAAAAGTCTCATCTACCAACCATTTAGACCAGTGGAACAAACTGTTCCACGGTGTTTCATATTATTGAGAAAAATTAAAAAGAAGTGAGAACAAACTATCTTGGTAAGCTGGTAAAGGTAACCACCAAAATGAAATTAAGTTTCACAAGCAGTGAAAATTAGTCAATTTCCCAGAGTCAGACAGAAGCAGATATATCAGAGTGGTTGACTGCCCTGGTAGGTGCTAGTCACACACTATTTTTGATTAAAAAAAATATGAACTCTTAGGAGTTAAGAATCAGATACTAAAATCAAACATGAAGCCAATCAATGTTTGACAAAATTTTACACTGTTCATTACAGTATAAAAGTTTGTATTATTAATCAACAGCGGAAAAAAGCTAAGTAAATATATAATACAGGGAAACTACATATTGCAAGAATATGTAAAGATATTTAACTCCATAAAACTACTCCAATAACACAACTGCCATAAATTTTTCTGTAGTTAAGAAATAAATCCCTGAGAAACATACCTTTTAAAGTTAACAGCTCAGGCAAATATATAAAAAGAGGGGAAAAAAAAAAGAAAAAAAAGGAAAAAAAAACACAAAAAGGCTTGAAATTGGTCATTCGGGAGCATCTCACTCAAATAATCAATCTAACATGCAATGTTGAATCACCATTAAGAAGGGCTACTAAGGCTTGGGTCCCTTTCTTGGGCAAGGCACCAAGAATACGCATATTGACCAATTAACCAATTCCTAAATGCTGGAGTAGACCGTAAAGATATCCATTATCACAAAGAAAGAAATTTGGCGTATAAGATCAAGGCAAGCATATTTATCATACTAAGGGATATATAAATAAAATGACCTTTTGCTTTGGGAACAAGTTGGGGGCTCCATATGTATCCATAAGGCACATCTGGAGGAGAGCTATAGGACCCTCTCAAATATCTATAACGTCTCAGATTCAGCTTTTTCTTCCTGAACTCATTTATCATATCCCGTATTCCCAGCCATATTAGGGCATCAACAATATGATATGAAAGCTGCAGTAAAGATTACTGAGATGTAAGTGATCGAAATATAAATAAAACGCAACAATAAAGAAGTGAAAAGTAGACTCACTCTGTAACCAAGTTGTTGTTTAACACGGGACAAAGGATGGGGAAATTCACTAGTAGGCCTGACAGAAATGTGACAAATGTCATTGACTCAGTTAATCATTCGCAATATATACACACGTGTATGTAAATATACATCAGTCTAGGGAATGATTGAACAGTCACAAAAAGATGACACCAAATTGTCTTCATACAAGATGAGTGATGCCAGAATCAATGGTGCATGGACAGTTCAAAGCTTATTAACTGAGAAAGAATTCTAACATCAAAATAATCAAAACCAACCAAGAACTTACGTCCATGGCATGGTGAAGAATATATGAATTGGTACTTTTAGCGCCTCTGCAACATGTATATGTCCTGAAAAAGTTTTTTTTTTTTTTGTTAGAGGCATGACAGAGAGAGAGAGAAGAAAAAGGCCCAAGTCCATTAGTTTCATTCATCAGAATACCAGCTTGATTAACAAAAAAGGGACAGTAATGTTTCTTTAGGTTAAATATTGCAGTACTGTTAACCATGCAAGATGTGAAAGAGATATCAGAAAGACCCTTTCTACTCAAAATGCTTATTGTCCTCGAACAAAAACATACTGCTTAAAAATATAAATAAAAGAGTAATAAAACCTAACCGTATGCTGGAGGATTGGCAATTATTGCATCTACATCAAATCTGACGTTACTATCAGGATCATTGGCGGTGCATGCAGGAAGTAGAGAGAATATTATTTCTTTTATTTGTTGCCTCTGAACAGGGATTTCTGAAGGATCTGATGGCAAGAATCCTTTATTCTTGACCATATCTGCAGAAAACTAAGTGATCAGTACAAATAAATTTCACATTGTAACAGTGAAACTCCTATCCGTATGATGTAATGAGTAATTAGACAGAAGACAATGTCTTTGACAACATTTTTCTAGTGCTTTAGAGTAATTTTTAGTAAATACTAGATGAATGAAAGCAAGTAGGTATGGGTACATGACACCTTTATGCAAGATCCCTGAACCTGGATAAAGATTAAAAGGATAAAGAGGCGAGGTATGAAAATACATAAGCCTTTTGCAGTTTCCTTTTCTCTCACATAGAGCTTTCAATTGCTCATAGGATCTTCCAAATGCCCTTCAAAAAATGTATTTTATTAGAGTTTGCTCTTTTTGGTATGTTTGTTGACAAAGCATATGATTCTACAAATAAACAAAATCAAATAATAATATCGAGTTTACCACAAACAGCCCCCTCTCTCAAGAGCAACTATATGAAAGAATTATAAGATAAAGATCCTTACCCTCAAAAAAAGTAAGGGGGATTAAAAGCGCTATCAAGATAAGATTAAGAAACTTACAGCCAGCAAGAACTTTTGGATCTCCCCCTAAAGGGAAGAACTCTAACCCAGCATTCATAACGAAATCTTTAAAATTAGAGTGAGTTGCCAATCTAACCCTATGGCCATCTGCCTGCAAGCAAAATGAAATAGAGTAAGCCTCAATGCCAAACATCAAAAGACAAAGCAATGATTGTCATTTGAAAGAAAAACAAGGGTATAAAGTCAAGTGCACAAAATCACAAGCTCATTGGATAATGATACTGGTCATAAACTTGAAAAAACAAACTTATTATTTCTCAGCGGATTTTGGAAAAGGTATAAATTTTCCACATATATGTATGTGCACATGGATGGATGGATGGATGGCACTACAATAGCAATATTTACACCAAATGATTACATACAAAAACATTAGGGCCAGAAATGTTATGTGTCAGATCAGGACAGGTAAAAGTGCCCTACTGCTATATTTCAGCAGGTAATCCACCTGAAGATAACAATGCCATTTAGTGACATGCAACCAAAATTGACCATGAAACTCAAGAACACAGCATAATTCAAGGCTTTTAGGAAAAGATATCAAAACATCCAGATTGTACCCATACTTCTAATAGGCCGTTTCAATGTTTGCTAATATGGGAATACAAGTATAACCTTTAATCGCTGTCCAATGGCAACAAATGGTTGTACGTCTCCTCGTGTTCCCACAATAAGCATTACTATTTGCAGTGGAGTACAATTATCTGGAATATATGCCGAGTCAATATGCTCCTTTGGAGCTTCATCATAAACGATATCAGTTCCAAAATCAAGTGCATATGGTTTCATATCAATTGGAAGATCAAATTGTACAGTTCCATCACGTTTCACACTGGCATGTCGGTTCAACCATTTGATCTGCATAAATATTTTAAAAATCTAGTTTAGAATTCCATTCACCAGACCAAAAATGATAGAATAGCAAATTGAAAATTAAAATAAAACATTGCTAATATACCGGTACATCCTAATAGAGGTTCTGATTGAACAAATAGCAATTTACAATCATTCAATACTATATCAAGAAAAAGAAAAATGGTGAGAACTAGGTTTCACACCAAATTTCAAAAATAAACATGACGGCTTGGAGCTCAATCAGGTCAATAATTCTACCATTTTGCTTGTCTTCAAGCATTATATCATTATTGAATTCTTGCCTAACCCTGGCCAATCTAATACCTACCTAGGGCAATATAACTTTTGAAATGATCATGCTTCCAGTATCGATAGGAACACATTCATGCTCGTAACGTCAAAGAAGTCACTTCACGAAACTTAATATTCACTTCTCAGTTTTAATAGAATTGCATCCCAGAAATTAAAACTAGTTTAATTCAGAAGACTAATCCCAATATTATTACTCCACTTGAGTAATAATAAAACAAACAAAGAAATGGGGAAACCAGAGCTTAGTTTATTCACACCTTCCTTCTGAAAGGAACTTTTTCATCCAAGAAATTGGCTGCATACGTAGCTACTTTGCTACTGTGTTTTAGTCTCCGAGATGTTGATAGCTGATTGGATCCTGAATTTATTCCAGAAGTAGATGCTTTGCCGCGCACGTTTTGTCCAGACAAACTCCTGTCAGTAATGCCTGGTAGAGCATATTTTAGGGCAATAATGCTATTATGCATAATTACCTTCATTAAAATAAAAATTCCCACATACTAAGGCATTTATAAGTCGAATTAACTTGACAGTGAGAAGGTCAGAAAGAAAAGAGAGGATGCTAAAAACCTAGAATGCATTGCCATACACAAACATAGGTAACTTTCAAACTTTTTGAAATATATGACACAAGTTACAGGCAATAGCATATCTTGCAACTTTCTCATTATAACATGCTGAACAGGAAGCCTTAAGTATCTTCCCGATAATTATGTAGTAAATATGGTAGAAATCATTGAAATCATCAGATAGCACAACTTGACACAGACAAGGATACAAGAGTCAAGATTTATTAACGAGCATATATAGAATTACATCCATTATTTGATGTAAGACTGATTTAGGATCTTATTTTCTGGAGATTCCAGCATGAGAGGCAAAATCTTATTTTAGGTTCTCCTTACATATTAGGGTTCTATTTAAATAATAGTTATGCAGTTGTTTTAAGCCTTTGTTGGAGTCCCTATCATAATTACTTGATTGTAATAGATTACAAGTTTGTGAGAATTTGAGCAGCCAATATGCTCTCTTGGGATGGTATAAATCCCTTGGGACCTTAACCATGAAGCATAGATCCTTCTCTTCTACATTTGCTTCCTAACCTATTTCAGGTTTTATACCTTCCAGAATGATCCTATAACCCCAGAACAAACTCATAGCAATTACCATGTTACTCACCCTTAAAAACCCAACAAACTATTAAACCCATTAGCACAAATTTTTCAAAGGTTATACCTTGATATATCACATGGACCCTAGACAATTTTGTACTTTCACTTCATTTCTTGAGACAAGCAAAACACGAGACATGTATCTTTCAAAGAATAATAGATTCAGTTAATACACTTATGCTATGTTTGGAAAATTGAGTTTAAGAGAGTGGATCTGGATTTGATTTTTTATACAAATTGTGTGAATGAAAAGCATGCACTATGCTCAAATTAGTTAAGATTCAATATACTTATACATTAGAAAGGTTATAAGAAGATGAATTTCAAATTCCCAAATGCACATAGATATTTCAAATTTGCCATTAAATAGTTATCCAACAAATCCAGGGATTAGAGAATAGCAATAAGGGTCCTATTTGCAAATGTTTTATCATAAAACTTATCCTAATTTGAAATTAAAATCCCTTCTTCTAAATCCAAGTTCCCAACTTCAACCTTAAAAGATTTCATAAATCAGTCAGACATCCTAATGTAACAGTTGGATTTATAAAAATGAAAACTAGGGGAAAGTTTCATCATAGGTCCACGGCTAACATGCACATAAAAGGAACTCAAACTGCAATATCTAACTTGTTAAAAAAGCAAGGAACAAAAACAGCCTCTTGTATCACATCTATTGCAACACTGCATGAATATGCCGAGGGAAAAACAGTTTCAAATACAGATTTTCACTAGAGCACCAAGAGGTTATCTTCTTCTTCTTCTTCTTCTTTTTCCTTTGTGGCTTATACAGAAATGTAATCACATTGTACGGCAACCATGATGGATTAGAATTTCTATTAATGCGATCTCAATGATAGGCTGAAGGCCCTGAACCTTTGCGCAATTGGGTTTGTTCTAATTTTATTTTGGATTTTCTCTAGATAAGTGAGGTAAATTGGTTGATTATGTTTGCAACACTATCTACTAGTATATGTATCCCCAGAAGTCCTACTTCTAACAAAAAAAGAAAGGCTGTTTCATTTCAAACATATATATTATATTTCCAATTGTCAAATACAAACTACATTGTGCCTATCAGAAATCAAATAATCAAAAGTGAATTGGTATACAGTAAATAATACATACATAGATAACTCCATATAATAATAATAATAATAATCATCAAACCTGAATCTTCAGAACCCTTATCGTCAACATCGAAATCAACAGGCACATCAGTTGAATAACCTAAATAAAAGAAATAGAAAAAAGAAAACACCGCTTAAATTTACAGAAGGAAAACGCCGGAAAAAGTAAAAATGAATAACTTTGAGTAAAAAGCTTTAAGGAATACAATAAAGCAAACAATACGAGAATATATCATAAATTCATCCACCCCTCCCAAAAAAATTGCTTCGTTCGAAGGACATTATCGAATCGACTCCCTTAAATAAATCCAAGAAACATAAAAGGCAAGAAAAAACAAAAATGTAAACAGAAGAAACCTGAAGAAAAAGCGGCAATGGAATCATCGCTGGAAATCTCAATGGAGATATCGCCCGACGTAACGTTAGAGTTCCGACGACTGGGCTCCGGCGACTCCGCCATATCGTGGAAGAGAAGAAGAGGAAGAAGACGAAGATTCCAATGAAAAGCTGGAAGAAAAGGCAAAGAGAAAGTTGACGATGGTCAAAGTGATCGAAATATAAATATTTTTTTATTTTTTTATATTGCGAGAAAAGAAATGAGAAGAACGAGACGTTGGGTGGGAAAAAAGAGTCAAAAAAATCCACCCAACACTAAGACTGTCTATTAAAGCGCGCCAAATTAATAGTTTCAGTCAGAATTGGTAACCGACCGACTAACCCGAAACGCCTAATTAAATGAACAATTAATTAGTTCCTGCAAAAGCATCCATCTGTACTCTGTATAAAGCGATTGTTTAAAGGCTCATTTAGTCATATTTAAATTCCATCACACTGTGTGTTGCAACGTTCATTTGTACTATGTATAAAGCTGTTGTTTAAGAACTCATCTAGCTTTCACATATGATTCATTTTTTGCTTTACTTCTGGGGTTTTATCCCTCAGCTCCAGTGTAAGCGTATTTGGCATATACCTCTCAACGCAGACAAATTTGATTAAAACCCTCTATTGAGTTCACTAGATGGGCAGGCTCTAGTTACCCAATAGGAGCTTGCATCGGAGTTCTCGGATTAAATTTACCATAGTTCTATTTTTATTTATTTTAATTATTATAATTTATGTACAAGTGTTAAATTATTTATTATTTGTTTTATTAATTTATTTTTTACTTTTAATTTAACGATTTTGAATTATTAATTTATTTAATAAAATAAATAATTATATAATAACTATTTATTAATTAATTGAAATATTATTTATTAAAATATTAAATATTAATTATTATTAAAATTATATAAATAATTTATCAATGTAATCTTACATTAACATCCTTAATAATAATTTTCATTCTTATCTTATTATAATTGTTACGATTATATCTTAATAATATATCGTACTATTAATTTTAATCTTATTAATGTAATATTTAATTTTACTGTCAATATTGTTTTTATCTCATGAAATAAATCTTATTATCCATCGAAATAAAACCATTTCTTTCCAACGTGATGGAATTCAAGGAGTTCTTAGGTCGGAGAAATCCTCCCAAACGGCAAGCCACTCCATTAGGGAGCATTTAGACCCAAGGGAGGGGTATTTCTTCATTTACGCCCTCAACTACGTTTTTCAACTTTTAATTAATTAATTTATTTTTAATTTATTTTTAAATATAACTACAATTTTTATTATTATTTATTATAAATATATATTTAATTATTTAATATAAATATAATTTTTATTTATTTATTTTTAATATAAGTATAATTTCTTTAATTATTATTTGACATAAATATAATGCTTTTTTGCCTTTTTCCTTCATCATTTTTAGTGACAAATTTGATTTCATCCTAAACCTAGATAGCGTGTCTTCTACATCATCTTCATTAATCATAATTGGCTGAAAATATATGACAACTATAAAAAAAGTTATCAATTAAAACTTATATATTAATTATATATCATAACAAAATATTTTAATTAAAAAATAAAATTCAATATTTTAAAAAAACTAAATTATATTAAAGTCATCTTAAAAAGTGATTTATTATTAAATAATCATATTTAGCTTAAATATTAGTATGATATTTACAAATATAACATAGATAAAATAATTAAAATATGACACGACATGACATGAAAATATTTTTCAAAATCTATATAATATGAATTATTACATATCAAAATTTTTATAAATATAAATGACATCAAATACTATTATGACATGGTAGAATACTCACAAAATACATGAATTTATATTCTTCGATTTATTTATTTTCATTTTAATTTTTTATTCATGAGAAAAGTAAAATACTATTAGGGCATGTCCAAATTTTGATGTAGAAAGATCTTAGCAAACAAATGCCAACATAATGAAGGAATGCAATTAGACAGTGCTTGGTTATTATTAATTTTTTTTTCAATTTGAACCAACTCAATCTAACCTGAATTAGTAGTTATTAATAAAAAAATATTTTTTATTTAAGTTTAATTATAAAATATATAAATATTAATGTAATTTTTAAAAAAATATTTTAAAATTTAACTAATAATTCAAACTTTTGAGCTAAGCTTAGGTAAAGATATCACAAAAAGTGTCATATTACACATTTTTGCTCAAAATTGTATTTTTTCAATAAATTATAATAAAAATTGCTATTACACATTTTTATTGGAAATTGTTAGAGTTTAAAATTGATCGTTTGTTTAAATTGAACCCATGTTTTATAATTATATTTAAATAAAATATTTTTTATTAATAAATATTAATTCAAGCTAAATCGAGTTAGCCCAAACTGAAAAATATTCTGTTATAAATGAAGTGCCATATGTTAAATGATGTGCCTTTATCATGTTACAAACTATAGACACCTAATTCCATCTGGGTCACTTCTAAGTAAATAGAGCGCCATCTGAGACCCAAGTGAAATACACACATCATTTTTGACATCTTGGACTTTATTAGAAGGCCAAAAAAATTTTATAATAATAATAATAATAAATAAATAAATAAATATATAACATAATATAAAGTGACTATATGATGCCATGTCTCCAGTTCTTAGTGACACGGCATCAAGCAAGGGAAAAGAAAGGTTTGAAATGTCTAGGGACTAAATTGAACAATTGAAAACATGTGGAATATAAAAAAAATGTCATTTTCATAAAATCCACGAAGATATATTAATAGATTTCATTATTGTATCAATACATCATTGGGTTTTGATTGTTTCAAGACCTGGGAGTTCAGTTGTATTAATACAATTGCATATTGTATCGATACAATTTCAAATCTATTTATACAATAGTATCAACACATCTCAAAATTTTTGGGGTTTTTTTGGGTTTTGGGAAGCACCTATATCGATACAAAAACCAAGTTATCAATACCAAATGGAACTTTTTGCCATGAATAAGCTTTTTTATCCAATTTTTTTTTCACATTTCACATTCCCTATGGCCTTGGATTACTTCATAATCATACAAAAGGTCCTTGAAAAACATTTTTACATTGAAACAAAAGCACGAGACTCATCCACCTAGCTTAAGCCATTAAAGCTTAAATGAGCTTAAAATAAGTAAGTTTGATGCTCAAATCATGCATGGGAAATAGATGGCATCTAGTTTGGTTTTTTTCTTGACTATTTTGAGTTTAATTTAGTTGAAATTCAATGGAATACTATTTTTGGTTAGAGTTTAAAACTCTTTTTTTGCATGAAACCAAGATATGACCATTTTGAATGGAGGTTTCTCTTTGATGACATGCAGTTGAGATTATCCAAAATCATGCCCCATTTAGAAGGGTTTCAGCCCTTGATCGGATCAGCTAACGATTTAGATAGATTGCTTTCAAGTAAGCTTGTGTGAACTGTTAAGATGTAAATGAACTTGCATGGGGATGAGATGATCATCTAAATGACGGTTAAAAGACACCTAAATGACATTCATTACGGGGATCTTTTTAGTTTAGTTAACAAAAAATTAGAAAGCAAAAATAGAGAAAAAAAGAAAAGAAAAAGATAGAGAGAGAGAAGAAAAGTAATATCTTTAATATTCTACCTAAGGTTGTTTCCTTTCATCTTCTACTCTTATTTTGCATCTTCTTTTCTCCTTTATGAGAGCATGATGATCCTAAGTCATGCTTAGATGATGATTTGTTCCAAGGTGTAAGAACCAAATGATGGCCAAATCTTAAGCTATGACTTCAAGTCACCATTTTTTGTTGTTCTTTGGTGCTTTTTGTTAAAAGCTGTAAAAACCAAGTTTCCATCAAGAAAGTTTGTTTTCCAAATGTCTTATGTTGATTTTATTAGTTTCATGTAAGTTCTCATTCTTTGGTACTTTTTGTTTAAAGCTGTAAAAACCAAGTTTTCATCAAGAAAGTTTGTTTTTCAAATGTCTTATGTTGATTTTATTAGTTTCATGTAAGTTCTCATCATGTTTTTTTTTCCATATTTTGATTATGGCTTTACTTTCATGTTATCTATAGTTCATGACGAGTATGACATATGCATTTCATGATATCTTCATGCATTATTTTCATGATTTAGAGGTCCATGCATTTTCCATCAACATATTATGATTATGGCACCATTATCATGCATATTAGTAAATCAATGTATGTTTATGTTAATGTGGTGTTTTGAAAGTAAAAATCATGAATAATGCCATGCTATTATGATTATTAGTGAAAAGTGATGTTTGGATATGCATTTAGGAATGTTAGAAGCTTTTGAGGCCATTTTGCAATTCCCATGCCTTTCAATGACTTAGGAATTTTTAATGTCATTTAGGTTATTTTCCATGATCTAGGGACTTGGATGCAATTTTATGAATTTTGATGTTATTTAGGTCATTTTTCATGATCTAGGGACTTTGGTGCAATTTCATGTATTTTTAGGTCATTTAGGTCATTTTTCATGATTTAGGGACTTTCATGTATTTCAGAGATATTTAAGTCATTTTCCATGACATAGGAATTATTATGCAAAATTTTATGCATTTAAATCATTTCCAATAATTTAAGAACCATTCCATAATGTCCATGTATGTTAAATTCATTGGAACTATTTTTCATAATCAAAAGATCCTTTTGAAATTTCATGTATATACTTTAGAGTCATTTTCATGATGCTATGCTATAAATTTAATATATTTATATGTTGATTATAATATAATATTTTTTTCGAAAATCAGAGAATATCCCCACGTTAAAATAGTCTATAGGTGTACTTCCAATATATAAAAGTTACCTCATCGATTATTTTATGCAAAGAAATACCTCCTTCAAAAAATAAATTTGAATTTATAGTTCTTCTAAAAATAAAATTTCTGTACTCCTCTAGGTTTTTAAAAGGGATGCAAAAAAATTTTGATTTTCAAAAAATAAAAATATGATTTACTTAATATAAGAAAAATAATATTAATTATAAATAATTTCAAAAAATAGAGAATTATAATTGAATACAAAAAAATTTAAAATCAACCATAACGAGAATTTAGTTAACATGTAGTTAACATATACTAGTTTTATGGACATTATCGAGGGGACGTGTCTTACTCCATACATAACTGACTTCTGAACCCTTTTCACATGAACTTTGGTGATTAAGTGGACTTCGGAGTTTGCTTTCTAAGGTTTCTAACCCTCTGAAAATAAACTCCAGTGGGTGATCAATCTCACCAGCCAAAAATTAGATTTGTGACAACTCCAAGTTATTTAGTTATTTGTTAATGACCGTGTAAGGTTAAGTTGGACAGGTGATTTGTCCGGCGATTAAGTTTTGTTCCACTATAAGAAAATCAAATTTATTCATTTAAGTCCAACGTGTCAGATTCACGTTTAGCATGTTATGACACAAACAATATATCATATATATATATATATATTCGTCTACCGAATCCTAATATTAAACAGATTTACTTGCTTTATCAAAATCTTTTTATTTTCTATATTATTTACATGCTATTCAAAATCTTTTTAAATGTAGTATGCCCTTTGTATATATGGACGAATATATATTGCAAACAACGTGCCATATTTAAAAAGATTGTGAAATGGCGTGCCATGTTATTAAGATTAAAAACATATTTGTCAAAATACAGTGTGCCTTATCTGTTCCTTTGACCATAAATGCATGTTGCTGATAGTTTGCTAGGTAATATAGCTCTATACTTATGTATCCAAGAAAGAAGTCAGTTTGCCATATAGTTAGAAAACTGTCTAAACGACATGCTATTTAAATTTTAATATTTGAAAATTATAACTTATAAGGCACATTATTTTTTATTTATTAATTAAAATTTAAATATTAAAAATATATTTTTATATTAATATTAATATATTTTAGAATTAAACTTAAATAAAAAATATTTTTATTAATATATAATAATTCAAGTCATATAGGTTGGCCCGAATTGAAAAAATTACTATCTTAGCGTTGCTTAATACATAGCCTTCCTCCACCAGGTTAGTATTCGTCCACTGAGATCTTCCTACATCAACATTTATATGTGTTCATAGTATTTCACTTTTCCGATAAATAAAAAACTAAAAAAATAAATAAATCAAAGAAAATAAATTCATGTATTCATGTTATATTTGTGTATTTCTTAAGTCATAATTATGTTCAAGTTATTTTATATTTATATAAATTTTGATATATAATAATTCATATTATAGAGATTTTGAGATATGTTTTCGTGTTGTCTCATATCATATTTTAATTTTTTTTGTGTTATATTCTTATAATCATATCTAAAATTACCATATCTAGTTTCTAACAAAACGTCATATTCATGCCAAAATGAAAACGCTAGATTACATTTTATAATTAGTTTTATAAAAATGGTGTGCCAAAATGAAAAATAACATGCCTTATAGAAAAAGTATGTAAAATACTAAAATTTGCCAAAAGAGAAAATTTGTAATATATAATAATACTAGTATTAAGAGGAACTTTTTAGAATTTTTAGTATTTATAATGGCATGCCTCCCACCAACTATAACAAGCATAATGAGGTCGAATAGAATAACTAGAGTTTCTCCTGAGATTTTCTTCCTCGAATGGGGAATTTTTTTGCATTCTTAGTCTTTTTATTTATGCATAATAAAAACAATGTTTGTTTTAACCTTGGGGGTGAGTTTTATTATTTTATTAGTGTTGAATTAGCCTAGGTTTATTATTTGTAGATTTTTTTTTAAAAATTTCTTTGCTATATTGTGATTTAGGAGTTAAATATGTTTAAGTATCCAATTGTTTTATGCTTTAAAAGTTTGAACGTATTACGATACAATCCTAATCCAATAATGGTAATTTAGTTGTTGATAATCTTTATTCTTGGAAAAATATAAACATAGCTTGAGCTTGTTGTTGCAATATGGCCCAAATATGAATCCTAACCAAACCCAACTTAAATGGCCTTTGCTTCTATATTTAGTGACATATCATTATTTTATATTCTCTTGTTTCTATAGGCTATATCATTATTGACATTTTCTTATTTTTGGGGACTAGTTGGTCGAGACGAATCACTCACTCGACTTAACCCTAAGTAGTCGTTATGAAATGACTATTTTTTGGAGTCGCCATCAATCTATTTGGGCTAGATGAGATTGGTCACCTATCAGGGTTCATATTTCAAGGGTTACGAAACCCTAGAATACAAAATTCGAGGATCATGATCGTACCAGAGATCATATAAAAGGGTATGGGAGTTAGTTACAATCACAAATAAAGATCGACCCTCTCGTGATGCCTAGCAATCAGTATCTTATTAATTACATATCAACTTGACTTTTAATTTTTTTATCATGTTTCAACATGTGGCATTTAATTATAAATTCCCAAAATAATATTTTATGAAACAAATTTATTATTCAGTATCGAAAAAATCAGATTTTTTTTATTTTAAAAATTAAAATCTCTGATGCATTTCACTAAAGGACTAGTGGAACATGAAAGCTTTTTATAATTCTCTTTTGTACCCCAATGGAAAACCAGAGGAACACAGAAGATTTTAAAATTCAAAATATCATTCGCATCCCGCTGAAGGGCCAGAGGAATACGAAAGGTTTTATTTTTTTCAAAATTTACAAAAATCTCGATTTTCACTTTGAAAATGATATCTCTTTATTAAATAATCTGTAAAACCTCTCTCATATTTTGGAAGAAACTCCACGTATTATTTTAACTTGGATGCATTGTCTTAATTTTCTTAAAAAAAATTATATTTTATTAAAAATATTTATAGAACATCCTAAGACTCGATAACAATCTAAAATGACGAACATATTCCTAATGTATACCTTCGACATGAAAGTATCATAGTAATCATATAGGACTTGGCTTTAATGCAAAATTACCAAAATGCCCTTCAGCTATATCTTCTATGTGAAAGTATCCTGGTAACCCTAAAAGACATGAAAATGATTATAGAAAGGTGAACCTGTTATAAATGTACATTTTGGCATAAAAGCATCCTGATGACTACCGAGTACTCGATTCTAGAAAATTATCAAAATGCCCCTAAGTAATACCTTCGACATGAAAGTATGCCGGCAACCTTAAAGGACATGAAAATGATTATAAAAATGTAAACCTCTCCTACATGTACATATTTGGCATAAAAGCATCTTAATAACTACCTAGGACTTGGCTCAAGGGGAATTACCAAAATGCCTTTGAGGTTTGATGTGCACCTTCAATGTGAAAGTATCTCGGCAACCCTAAAGGACATGAAAAGGATTATAAAAAGGTGAACCTATCCTAAATGTACATCTTTGGCATAAAAGCATCCCGATGACTATCTAGGACTGAGCTAGAGGAGAATTATCAAATTGCCTTTAGGGTGTACCTTCAACGTAAAAGTATCCCGACAACCCTAAAAGACATAAAAAGGATTATAAAAAGGTGAACATATCCTAGATGTACATCATTGGCATAAAAGCATCCCGATGACATCCTAAGACTTTGATCTAAAGAAATTATCAAAATGCCTTTTGGGTGTATCTTCGACGTGAAAGTATCTCGGCAATCCTAAAGGACATGAAACGACAAGTAATGATGACTTTTACTTTAAATATATAATTTAGATAACAAAAATGACCTGAAGTACAAAAATTACTAATGGATCCCTAAATTTCTCAAGATTAAGTATTAGTCCTAAATTGACTAAAAATGCTAAAAATACTTTTTTGGCCCAAATACCATAAATGGGTGATTTAGATTTTAAAGTAACCTAAAATAAAAAAATGCCATTAAGTTCTTAAATTTTTAAAAATTGCATTTCATATCCTAATGGAGAACTGAAAGAATATGAAATGTTTTAATATTTTTAGCACCCTACCGGAGGACCAATGGAATGCTAAAAATATCTAAAATAATCTAAGTGGATGATTTCATGATAGAGATGACCATTTTGACCTAAAATGCTAGATTTCCTTAATGGTCCCTAAACTTTTCTAAAATTGCAAATTGGTCCCTACAAGATTAAACCATAAAATCAAGCATCAAATAAATCAAAATAATGAAACCAAAAATCACAAAAAAAATCACATAGAAAATTACAAGCAAGATTCTGTCACCTTCTTTTGCCCCTAGAATAAAATTTTTAATATTTACATAAAGTCCCTAAACTTTTTAAAATTAAAAAAAGACCCTAAAAATAAAAAATGTATTTTAACTTGATAAATGCATAAAATACACTCCTAAGGGTGCAGGTGTGCTTCACCTAAGCATATAGGTCTAAACAATTTTTTTTACTTTTTCTTACAAATTAGCCCCTAAACTTTCTATATTTACTAAATAACTACAAAAATAAAAAAAATCATTACATATACATGCATGAATTTCGGCCAACACCTAAACAATCTACCAATCAAATTTTTTAAACTCAATAATCACATATTCATATTTTATCTAACACAAATTAACACCATCATATAATAAAATTACAAAAATAAATATATAAACATGTGATTTCAACATAATAGCAAAAAAACATAAAAGAAATAAAATACATATGAACATATATGTGACAAATATAACACCAAAACCAACATCATATCAACATAGACATGATTCATGAAGAAAGATAATTTAGTAACAAGAAAAATAATAAAATCAAGGAAATTAATTTATGGCCATTATACTTAATCTTTCAACATGGATAAAAAATCCACGAACTTAAGCATATTTTTGGCTTACCAAAGAGAAGAAAAATGCATGAAACAAACAAGAGTTTAAAGATTTTAGTAGAGATTATACCTTAATAAGGCTTTAAAATTTTTTTTTATGTATTTTCCCCTTTTTTAAGCTTTTTTCTTTCTTTTTTTTTTTTTTGGCTCCAAAACTAAGAGAACCCATGGAAAAAAAAACATCCTCCCTTATTTATATAGAGGAAGATTCGGCCAAGGAGAATAAAAACCTTCCTAGGTCGAAACTTTCATGCTTTTTTGGATCAAATTTCTTCTTTTTTTTTTATTTATTCATTTTAACTTGTTAGGTTGGAAATCATTATTAGTTTGTCAAAAGCTCTTGGTCTTGTCATCTTTTCTTACAAGCCACTATCCTATTGCCATGATTATGCTAGTTTAGGTAGCATAATGATCAAGTGTCATTTTTGGCTAACTTGATGGAATTGGTTAGGAAGAAACTAAATTAGTTAGAAAGGAATTTAATTCCAACCAAATTCAATTTTATATAAGTAAATTGGAAAATTATAAAATTAATTATGTAAGAACAAAATTACTTTATAAATTTACAAGTAAACATAGTTTTGAAGTAAAGAAACAAATGCAATCAAGATGCCTAAAAGGCTTAACTGGAAATTCCATGAAAAATGATAACAAATTAAAATTCATGTACTCAATAAAATTCCATATAGTAAATCCAATTAAGAATTTAATCATATGGAAATTTCAATCAAAATTCCACAAAAAATTTGAATCAAAATGATTGATATAAAATTAAAAATTAAAAAAAAGTTAGTCGACTTTGTTGAAAAATTAGAGATTGAAATAGGCTAGGTAGGCTTTTAGAGAATGAAATGGGCTTGGTAAGGTTATTGGGCTTGTTAAGAAATTATTGGGCTTATTTGTAAAATTTAAAAATTTTAGGCTCATTAAGGAGATTTTGTCCAAAAAATTTTTTTGCAAATATTTCATTGAATTGTACAAGAAAAATTTTTGAGAAGTTTTATGTGCAAAAAAGAAAACAACTAAAATCCAAAACTTGTAAAATTTTATGAAAAAACCATTATGGAAGAAATATGTTATCTAAAAAAAATATAAAATTCATAAAATAAATTAGATTTTTAAAAACTGATTTACTATAAATTTAATAAAAATATTTAATAAATTTTAAAAATCTTAAACTCAAAAAACTTCTCTCGAAAAAATTTACGAAGTAAAAAACTCCATATCTTAAAAAAGGGAAATTCAAAACAATATAAAATTCATAAAATAAAATGAATTTTGATAAACTGATTTGATGATGGTTAAATGAAAATATGTAAAGAATTTTGAAGTTCAAAACTTGAGAAAATTCTACTAAAAATTTTACAGATAAAAGAAAACTAGTACTTTGAAATAGAGAAAGTTTAAAAGAATACATTGAAACTTATATAAAATGGATTAAATAAAACATATTATCTAAAATATTAATTATCAAAAATAAAAAATGTGAAATTTTGAATTTCGAAATAAATTTAACTAGAACAATTTCATAAAAAATACCAATACTTTTTTCTTGAATATTTTTTATTTTTTTGGAATGCATATTGGCATAAAATATTGTACAAGTTTGTTGGTAAAAATATACGACGATCAATTTTTTGAGCTTTACAAAAAAATCTTAAAAAATTCATAAAAATGAAAAATTTCACCGTGATATCATTTGTAAGAATGATTTTCTAAATTTGGCAATAAAATATTTAAAAACAAAATTTTTCTTTTGAATATTCGTCCTTCATTCCGAGATCGGTCTTCAAATGGCACTTTTTCTGTCACATGTCAATACGGTCATCTATGTGTAATTATATAAGTTACAAAAATGTGTAAACTACCCGGGAGAGTTGACTTCTATTAGGGTAACAGCTATATTCCTAGTTTCGGATGATTGGGGCTATGGAAAAAGGACATGGACGAAATTAAGTGTCTACACTTATGTTAAATTCTTTTATCAGTTTCATTGTTAGTATTTGATTTTCAATATTTGAGTACTTAATCTCTTGTTTAGATTTGCACTGCTTATTTGAAAAATGTTTTATATTTACATGAATTCGATATGTTTAAAAGTTTAGAATTGGTTTAATTCTCTACCACACTAAGTTGAGGAAATGAGTTAACAAAAATTGAACATTTTTTATGAATCAAATTAAAATTACAATAATTAACATGACCGAAAGGCTGTTGGGTGTAAATAATTGATACTCCAACTTAGGTAGATGTTTATTTGATTATGTATTTACATGTTTGTTTGTTCATTAACCTGGTTGCTTATTTATTTGTATGTAACTATCAATTAATGCAGTTAATTATTCAAATTTAAAATTTTGTATTTGATATAGTAACGATAAAGGTTTAATTTGATAAGTGTCATAATTTGCCAAATGCAAATCCAATATGCCAGACTTAGAATGGAGAAAATTTCTATTCTTTTTTCTCATATTGGAATGGACTTAATTTCGAATCGAATCGCTCATCTAACTTAACCTTAATGGTCATTATGAAATGACCAAAAGGCTTGGAGTTGCCACTAATCTGTTTTGGCTAGGTGAGATTTGTCACTTATTAGAGTTTATCTTTTGAGGGTTATGAAACCCCAATAAACAAACTTTGTAGTCTGTGTCTAACTAGAGATTTATATGACAAGGGTTTGAGAGTCGATTATGCACGGCGTGAGACATGTTCCCTCCATGATGCCCGTAAAAGGCATCTATTAATCACATGTTATCCTAAATCTCTTTTAAAATTGATTTTAATTTTTTGATACTTAATTATAATTCCCGTATTTTGCAACATTGAAGATTAATATATTTTTTTAGGTTCCAATAAATCATATTTTAATCAATTTTAGAAATCAAAATATTTTTCTCACCTCTTTGGAAAACCAAGTGGATTATAAAAGTTTTCTTCGGGAAATTAAAAACGTTGATTTACTTGTTTAAAAAGGATATTCCTTTGCATAAAATAATGAACGAGGTAACTTTTATATACTAAAAGCACACCTATCGACTATTTAACTCAAGGATATTGTTTTGGATTTTTGAAAAATATATATATTATAACAACATATAACTATATTAAATTTGTGGCATAATGTCATGAAAATGACTCTAAATAACAGACATAAAATTACAAGATGATCCATTGATTGTAAAAAATAATTTAAATAGACCTATTATGCATGGACATTATGGAATGACCCTAAATCATAGAAAATGATTTAAATGCATGAAAATTTTGCATAATTTTAGTTAGAAAATAATTTAAATATTTCTAAGATGTTTGAATTGCATAAACGCCTCTGGATCATGGAAAACGACCAAAATGACTCCAACATATATGAAATTGCATAAAAGTCCCTAAACCATGAAAAATGACCTAAGTGCGCCTAACATATATGAAAGTGCATAGAAATCCCTAGCTCATGAAAAATGACCTTAATGACCCCAACATGCTTAAAACTACATAATAGTCTCTAAATCATAGAAAATTACCTAAATGGCCTTAATATTCATAAAATTGCATAAAAGTCCCTAGATCGTGGGAAATGGCCTTAATTGCCCCAACATACATGAAATTGCATAAAAAGTCCCTAGATCATGAAAAATGACTTAAATGGCCCCACCATGCTTGAAAGTAGATAAGAGTCCCTAGATCATAAAAAATGACTTAAATAACCCTAAAATGCGAGAAAGTTATAAAATGATCACTAATTTGCATGAAACATCGTGGGAGAATTACAAAATGGTCCCTAAAAGTTCCTAGCATTCCTAAATGCACCTGTAACCTTTTTTTCACGAATAAACACAAAAGCATGGTATCATACATGCTATTTACTCACAAAATACCATATTAACATGAACATATATAGATTTACCAATGTACATGATAATGTTGTTGTAATTATAATATATTCAAAAAAAATGCATGGACATGTGAATAATGATTATAATGCATGAAAATGTCATAAAATGCATAAATCATACATAGCACAAAATATGAGCAACATGAAAGGTTAATTCAAGTTGAGACATGAAAGAAACTTAATGAAAACCACAAAAAAAAAAAAACCAAATAAACCTAGCATAAAACAATTGGAAAACAAGTTTTGTTCTAATGGAAAGATGATTTTTTAGGAAACCTTAAATAGCAATTAGCAAAGAAAGCCAAAAGAAAAATTTGAAAATCATAGCCCAACATTTGGCCATAAACATGGTTTTTACACCTTTGGCTTAAATCATCACGTAAGCATACTTAGGATCCTTAAGCTCATATAAGATGAAGAGAGAAATGATAACAAACAAAGTAAAGATAAGTAGAGAAATCATCTTGGATCAGACTTGAAGAAACTCTCTTTTTTCCTTTGGTTTTTCCTTTTTTTTTTGTCTTTTTCCTTTTTGTTTTCTGGTTTTCTCAGTTGAGAGCAAATCTCTTCTTTGTTTTGAATGACCAAGAGGTTTAAAACCTCTCTTGGTTGATCACCTCTTATCCCCATGCACTACTACCCATTTTTGGATAATACACCTATGCTTGCTTCAAAGCAATCCTTTTACACTATTGGTGGTCTAATCAAGAGCTAAAATCCTTCTAAATGAGGCATGATTTCAGCTAAGTTTTGTGGATAAACTCTGCTATATTCCTTCAAGAAGAAACCTTCACCCAAATGACCATATCTTGGTTTTATGCAAGAAAAAGCTTTTAACTTTAACTTAGAATAGTACTCTATTGAATTTTAACCAAATTAAGCTCAAAATAGTAAAAAAATATAAGTAGATACCATCTGGTTCTCAAGTATGATTAAACTCATGTATTTAAAGCTTATTCAAGCTTTATGACTTAAGCTACATGGATGGTTCTCATGCTCATGTTTTGATGTACAAATGTTAATGAATGATCTTTTACATGATTATAGAATGATCCAAGGTCATTAAGAAGGTGACATGCAAGAAAACTTGGGTGAAAAAGCTTGTTCATGGTGAAACTATCATGTAGTATCGATATATTAGGTGTTCGTATCAATACAATTGCTTCTAAAACCAAAAATCAATGAAAAACACAGCATTATATCGATACAATATGGCCTTGTATGGTTACAATATGGCCTTGTATGGATACAATATGCCCTTGTATTGATATAATGCATGTTCTAGGTCTGGAAAGACTAAAACCTGATGATGTATTGATACGTTAATGAAATGTATCGATATATCTTCATGAATTTTATAACCTTGACATTTTCTTACCCTCTCAAGGCTTCCAATTGACTAATTTGGTCTCTAGACATTTTAAACCTTCTTTTTCCCCTCTTTAGTGACACAACATCTTACAGTCATTCTTTAATAATTTATTATTATTATTATTATTATTATATTCTTAAAATTTTTTGGCGTTCTAATCAAGTTGTAGGATGTTAGAAATAATGTGTGTATTCATTTAAGATCTTGGATAGTGCTTCGTTTGCTTGGAAGAGGCTTGGATAACTACAGCTAATGGTGGCAAAATGAACCCGACCCCGAACAAGCTTGAGCATGAACCCAAACTGAACCTGATTTAGCCAAAAAGTTAAAAACTAAAACCTAAGAAAACCTTAACCTGAAGTGGACCAAGCTAGAAATAACCCAAACTCGAAAAAAAAAATCCAAACCTGAATGAACTTGAACTTAAAAGAACATGAACCCAAATGAAGCTGGGCCCAAGACTAACCTTAACCTTAACCAGAATTTAATATTACAAATAAAAATAATAAAATTGTAATTAAATAATTTTTTATAAAGCAAAAACTTTAATTATTAATTTAATTTTAATATTCTTTTAATAATTTAATTAAATATTAAAAACTTAATTTACATTTATATATTATGAAATAATAATTTATCAAAAAATAAATTACATCATGAGCTTTAAAAACATTGTCAACTGAATATATCATCCATCACATTTTTTAATTTAATTAGTTAAACTCATTAAATATTGAGAGTTTATATATTTTTCTAGTAAAATTTTAAGTGCTTCTTTAAATATTATTCTTATTGTATTATTGTTATTTCCAGTAATGATAATTAGAGTTTGATAATAGTATTAAAAAGAAATAAGGTACATTAAAAAATAAGGAATTTATAATAGATAATACTATAAAAGAAAGAAATCATATGTTAGACTTAGACTAGCAACATAATAGAAGAGAGTAGAAGGGTAACTTAATAGAAACAAAAAAGTTTAAAAATTACTATACATTATAAAGCAACATTTGTACTTAAGGGTGCTCATTGGCCGAGCCAGGCTCGGGCTGGACCTAAGCATTATATTAACATTAAACATGCTTGTCTAAGCCTAGCCAATATGGGCTTCTAATTTTGCCCAAGCCTGCATATCTTTGTAAACAAATAGTCATAGCCCATTTAGATCTGCCCATATTATTTTTTTATAATTTATTTTTTAAAACATATATTTTTAAAATTTAATCTTTATTAATTTAATATTTTTCTTTGACTAAGTTTAAAGATATAAATAACTTAACCTGGTTCTTAATGTTTACACTATAATATTATATATATGTCATTTTTATATGATAAAAATTACATAATATATAAAATATAAAATTAATATATATTATATAATGGTAAAATAGGCTAGGCTCAGCCTTAGAAATTGAAGCCAAAGCCTGGCTCAATTATTAAATTGGGCCTAATTTTTTTGCCCAAGCCTATTTTTTAGCCTAATATTTGTCCAAACACTTCCAAATATCGGACGTGCCTACATGTTTGGGCGGGTAGCTTAGTTCTTGAGTAGGTCTAATCTTTACCCAACCATATGTAAAAAAAGTTAAAGTAAGCTCGAAAAGCACTTTAAAAAAGTGCATTTAATAGTACTTTAATGGTAAATAGAAAACAAGTATAATATAAGAATTGTTGGCAATGTGCCTTTACCTCATTGCGAAGGGAAGTGCACACAACTTAAAATTTTTTTAACGGGAAAGTGTTCTTTCGACCTAAACTCCTCTCTTTTTTATACGATGGGAGCGAAAAAGTATAGATTCTTAGCTATTGATCATAAAGAGGGACCATCAGACAAATCATTTGTCTAACTAGTCTGAGGTAGCCACCATGAAGCAATCATCAATTGGAGTCGCCACCGATCATTTAGGGTAGGCACGATTAAACCCTATTGAAAATAATATTACGAGTTTTGGAACTCAAAATATTGATTCCATGGTTTGCATGGTTTACAGATTTGATGGTTGGGTTTGAGAGTTGGTTATGCGCAAGGAGGTACAAACTTCCCCGTAATTGTGAAAATGGTACCTTTCTAGCTATATCTTAACTTGTTTTTGGTTTCCTTGGTTTTGACTTGTCACTATTTTCAATATAATCCTCTTTCTTATGCATGAATTTTTATGAAATTTATAAACCTGATTTTTGCAAAAATATTAATCTCATATGTGTCCCGGAGAGAAACATAAAGATTTTAATAAAATAAGTTCTAGATTTAATTTTGAAAATAGGAAACTTCGTATCAAGCACTGAAGAGATACTAACATGAAGCATTGCCTTTATGATCTTCAAAAATGATTTGAAAATATGAATGCAAGGTAGGCACCATAAACAGAAACATGTTAGTGAGATGAAAAAAACAATATTGCAGAAAGAAAATCACACAAAAATGGAAAGGAAGGGACAATCAGAATTTATCTTGTAATTGTCATCGATCATTTAGAAATAACTAAGTCAATAATTTTAAGGCACGTCTGGATCCGTTGGTTGCTTAGGGCGCGAAAATTAGGTTTAAACTCTGAAAAAAGTTCAAAGAAAATCTACAAGAGAGAAATTTTGATTTTTAACAATTTTTGGGAAAAAAGAGAAATTGAAAATTTTAAGTTGATGAAAATTGGCTATTTCTTGACAAAAGTGACATTTTTTAGGGTTACTTGACTAAAATAAACAATTTTTTAATTTCAAAAGTGAGAATTGATAAAAATAAAATTGATAAAGTCAAAAAAATGTTACTGCTTTGATCCAAGCCTAGGGGTAAGTTGACACATGATCTTAGACTTGATCGTAGATGGTTGGTCTTGTTTAAAGGCATCCAAATGCCTTGAAACGAGAATTTAGAAAATGGATTAATTTTGATAAGTGCCAAAATAGGGGACAACATTGTGCTATCCCCGTTTTCAATTTTATTTTGAATTAATCCTAAGTTTTTAAGGTTTAAAAAAATAGCATAAAAAAGATGACTCGATAAGGGTTAATATAGAAATATTTCAAAAATCTTAAAAAATTGCTTTCTTGGAGGATATAATTTTCGAAGTTGGGTCTAACACAATGCTGACAGCACATGAGAGGAAAGAGTGTGACAAAATTTGAAAAATCATTCTCGACTTATTTGGAAACTTTAAATTGCAAACAATACCTTTCTGAAAAGAAAATTTCACGAGCTTTTTAGGAAAATATTTTAAAATTTCAAAAAAATCTTTTGATGGGTCGAAATGGCCCAAACAGAATGTAAATCACTGATTCTAGTGGTTCCAAATAGCATTAGTTTGAAAAGTCATTCTCTCTCGTCTAGAATGATCTGAGGGCAAACAAGACACTATTAGAAAGGTAATTTGATGCCCTTTTAAAAATATAAAAAAATTCATGAAAAATATCTTATGGATTAGAAATGATTTTTCAAGATGAAACTATAGTGCTACTAAGGTAAAACAAGGGATTATTAGGTTTTCTTGGATTTTCTAGAGCTAGACTTAAGTTTCAGACATTTAAATGTTTGCAAAAGTAAAGGGTCGGTGATAATGGCTTCATAAGATTATTCGCACAATCTTGGAGTAGTTTGGGATAATGGAACTGCCCATTAACCACGTCACTAGTCAGGGGCTTTAGACAAAAAATCAAGGCACCAACAACTTTAGACATATAAAATGGACATCCTTGTTTTTTTTTTTTTTTGGAAAATAAAGCATTTAGCCCTACAAAACCTTGAATCCAAACATGTGATGCTTGATTGTTCCCCAAGATTGAAAGACCAATAATAGAAAACTTTAAGTCCATGTTAATCTCCATATATTGAAGTTAACATAGCCTTAGCTTGGTGGTTTTTAGAAAACAGATTGTGAAAAACATGTAATGAACTAAACCTGATTTTCATGACAATAAACAGAGGAAACAAGTTTAAGCAAACAAAGATAACATTTTGACATAAAAATAACGACAAAAAATGCAAGGAAATGACAAGTAATATGCATGGAAATGTTAGCTTCATGAATAACATCAAGAATCATCCCATGGGAGCTGATATGAACATGGTTAAGCAAGAAAAAAATTTTCTAGAATTTTTAAAACAGCATTAAAACATGATTTTGAAGCAAACCAAGCAATAAGCATAGTGAATCATAGCAAAAAGGTTACTAAGGCATCAATAATCCAAAGTCTACCACAAACAAAGCCACAAAATGCATGAGAGTCCTAGAAATAAGGTTATGGTAACATGGATATAGCTCACTAAAATGATGATAATGATGATAAAAGAGGAAAATAAGATGAAGAAAAGATAAAAGTCAAACCAAGAAACTTCAAGCTTTGCCTTTATTGTTGAGCAAATATTTAGTCAACTTTGAGCTCACTTTCTCCCTTTTCTTTGCCATTGATTAGCAAGAAAAAGGTAATCAAGAATGAATCTAAGGGATATATTAGCAATAAAAGGGATGTTTAAGAGGAAAGAAGAGCGAAATAAAAGGGTTTTGAAAAAGTTTTTTATAAAGGTTTAGGGGAGCAATGGGAATGAGAGTGTTTTAGAGTGAAATATGGCTAAAGAATGTTTTTAGAGATTATAAGAATGAATGTGAAGTCATTCTCTCAATTGTACCAAGAGTGGCCTATATAGCCATGTGAATAGTAAAAAATTATAAAAAGCAACGGCATTTTGCAGTTTCTGTGCATGTACCTCTAATATAGACAAGGTACTATGCTCAATTGTCTATTAAATCTATTGGCCTGCTCAGCAAAAATAGTAGATTAAGGCCACTTTATACAACTAAGCCATGAGGAAAACCAATGTTGCTGTCTATCTATTTGAATTGAGTCATGAATATGTCTCTTGTTATGGCTATTTAGGCCTAAAACATTGTAACTGATCTAATCATAAGTCCAATAATAAGGCATTTTATGAATTTGGATCATTTTTTATGCCAAAAACATGATCTAATTTATGTTTTAATGTCATGGTATGAGGGGTAAAAATAGCATGAACTAAGCCATTTTAGCCTTGGCATACCAATACAATGCTTCTTGTATCGATACTTGGAGCAAAGTTCTGCCTAGGTATGGATATAATGAAGCTGGTATCAATGCATGGAGCTTGGTGTTGATACCATCACTTCTTGTATCGATACAGGTTGGCAAAATGCAATTCTAAGCTATGATATAACTTGGTATTGATACCAGAAGCTAATTATTGATTCATAACATCGTGTATCAATACCGCAAGTCATGGTATCGATACGCCAATACCTGTATCGATACATTGACATGGTTTATTGATCACATGTGAATTTGGCTTTTTATTGACATGGAGGCCTTGTACCGATACACCATGGCTCTATATCGATACATACATGAAAAATGTTAATTTTATGTACCTTTGGTTCCCCAAGCACCTTATTTTAGTTAGGAATGATGGATGACTGAACCATGCTTGCCTAAACGACCTTGATAACATCTCTAATAGTGACCTTTGATGTCTTTTTTCTTTTTACATTTTTTAATATGGTCCCTAGGCATTTCAAACCTCAAATAAGATAGCGCTCTATTTGCTTAGAATGGATCTAGACAAAATTAGGTGTCTGCAACAAGCAAGGTTAAAAAATTATTACATATTTTAATTTTTAAAATTAGTTTTCATTTTATTTTAAATATATCCAAAGAGTTGTGAAGTTTAAAACTCCATTGATAATATGTGGGATAATTTTTCTAAATCTAAACTCATTTGAAAGTTAATTATTTAACTTGATTAATATAGTAATTTTGTGAGAAAATAAATTTAAAATTACTTATAGGTTAAATCTAAAATCAATGGCAAGAAGGATAAAATTTTTAAATCTTTAAATTATATATAGTTTTATTTTATTTTTATTTAATTCTCTCCTCAGTGTAATAATTATATCATGTCAATGTTAAAGATTACTTGCTGAAGATAATTTATCTATAGTAAAACCTCTATAAATAATATTTTTAAAGAAACTATTTAATTATCAATAAATGAATAAATTATTCATTAATTCTTAAATTAATATTTAGTAGTTTATAAAAAATTTTATGTTTTCAAGCTTTACTATTCCTTTTACTAATTATACATGAAAAAAGTTATAAAAGAAAAACACTAGATAGATTAACAATTAATATCCACGTAGAATACTATGTGCTGCAACATGAAAAGAACTTACTGAATGTGGTATGTGAATTGCAAAAAATTAAGGTTGAAGTTTAGTTTGGTTTAGGCACAAAGAAAAAACTAACAATTTTTAATGTATATTTTGAAAAGCTTAAATGAAAAGGTAAAAGTTGTTTGAAAATTTTCTTGTAGTATTATATGAACTTTTATGTATTTTTTTTAAAAAATTTTTAGGAATGATTAAGTTATATATATATATATGTTGGGTCTTAAAGAATTAAAAAAATTATTATCTTATACATTTAGTGAAATTATTATTAATACACTGGTCCGAGTCGAGATTGTGAGATTTTATTAATTAACCAACACTTTTAATTTGTCAAACATTCATTTATCAAAATTTTAGTGTACATTTTACAAACAATTTCACAAAACTAAATCTAAATAAAAATCCAATATCAGAACAAGCAAGAAGGTCAATCTAGTTTGAAGTTTCAGAAGTTCCAAATGGGTAAATTAAATCGAAAAATGTTTAAAGGTATTTAAATTTAGATTCAAAACTCTAACTCAAATAAAAAGCGTCATGGATCTCAATAATCCTGTAATTAAAAGTTGTCCCCGCAGCATAAGGGAGCTCAATTTCAAATTTTGAGCTTGTTTTTGTATGGGGCAACTAAGCGAAGTTAATAGGAGTATTTGTAAACTTAATTTGTGTATTTCTATTTTTTTTTTTTAATGAAGAAGGAAAGGAAAAGGAAAAGGGAGAAAGAAAGGGAAAGAAAGGAAACAGGGGAAAAAAAAAGAAATATTTGTGTTTGGATTCGGATATATTATCTTATGTTTAAACAGTTATAAATTTTATATAAATTTTTATATATTAATAATTTATTCTATATATATATATTGATAAGTTTGTGTATTCTTGTTGTGTTCATTTTACTTTTCATATTGTACTTTAATTATTTTTTTATGGTGTGCCATTTTTTTCATTTGTTTAAAGTATTATAAATTTATATAAATTTTTATATATTAATAAATTGTTTCACGTATATTCTGACTGGTTCATGTGTATTCATGTTTTGTTCATGTTATTTTTTGTGTCGTGTTATTTTTCTTATATTGTGTTTGTGTAATGCATCAATTCATATTTTGTATAATTTGCATAAGTTATATATTTGTGTTATATTTGTGTAGTGTCTGCATATATATTTTACATAATTTACCATGGTAATTCAATTTAGAAATTTGTGTCTATGATGTATTTGTCTTCATGTTCGTGTTATTTTTATGTGTCAACATATTATAAATTTATATAAATATACACATGTTAATAATTTGTTTTATAATATACATTTTGATTTATTCGTGTATTTTGTGTCGAGTTCATGTCATTTGTTGTGTTATTTTGTGTTTTAATTTATTTTCTCATTTGTTTGTGTAGTGTTTTATTTTATCTCAAATTTTGCATAATTTATCTAAGTAATTGATTTTAACTTTAAATTCATTTATTTAAAAATTTAATCATCATATATGCTATATATTAGTATATTTAATACAACTATTATATTAAAAAATTTAATATAATTTCTCGAAGTACAGTGAGGACATATTTTAGTTTTAATAAAAAATCGATAAATGTCAAAATTAAGTTGAGTTAAAACTAGGGATATCCAAATTCGAATATGCATAAATGCTTTAAAATTTGAATTTGTTTAATATCTGTATTAAATTTGCACATACTATCTGAAGGCAAATTCGAATTAAATAATATTATCATTAGATATTTGAATTTGTTAAAAATCTAAATTCAATAAGTAGTTAATCTCATAAGCCAAAATTCGATTCTTTGCATGAGCATAAATTTTTACATTATACAATAAATGAACAATAAATTTTAATATCTAAATTTATTATCCATAAAAGTTATGTTAACAGAGATAGTATATTTAAATATCTAAATTCATTATTTATAAAAATAACATAGATTCAGATATAAATCTACTTTAAATCCATAAAAAATAATCAATTAATTATAAATATAAATCTGTACTGCCTATTTCCAGCCTTAATCCAACCAACCTTCTTGTAAATGTAATCTCACATAAAATTTGAGTCGTCGTAAGATATGGGCATCTTTTCCTAGGATATAAATCCTAACGTTAATGGGTAGGGGGTTAGTGGGTGGTGGACTGGTAGATGAGAGGAGAATGGTTATGGACAAAATTGGATTGGGTTAGAAGGGCTCGGGCACGGATAAGAAAACTTATTATTTGTTTAGGTGAACTGATTCAAAATCCCATTAATTGTAATATATTAAAAGTTTATTTTCATAATTAAATTTAGATAAAATAATTTATATTAAGTAAATAATAATTAAATTAGTTCATTTGGATTAACAAAATTATATTCACATTTTGACTTAATTAAAATTAAACATATTGAGTCGGATGAATAATTTATTTGTAAAATAAGCTTATGTCATGAATACAGTGCCCGACGAGGGATTGACTCAACATCAATGGGTCAATTTTTTATATATTTCTCGACGATAAAATGTTTTAGGTTTGATTACTTCTAGCCTTTCATTGGTTGATATCAAGGAATAAATACATGTCTTAAAACATTAATTTGTGAAAATACGACAAAATAAATCACTCTATCCATTTTACTATTCTTAGATCAATCCCTTAAACTTGATATAAGAAAAAATTAAATACAATGCGAAAAGTAAGATGAACATAACTTGAATATCTCAAATTCATTTTTGTCTACTAACATATATTATCTCAACAATATATATATATATATAAACATATAAAGGATTATGAAGTTTTTTTTTAAACTCTACAAACAGGGTAAAAAACCATCAAGTATTTTATTTATTTAATTTTTATTTTTTTAAAATACAAACTATTGACATATTGCAATTCCCGTTTATGGAATTAAAACAACTCTACTGATGTATTCGATAATTAAATAATCTATGTATAAGACATGTATAAAAAGGAGTAGCTAAACATAAAAAAATTCTTAGAAGGC
>JAQSVH010000013.1:15083422-15094701 GCA_029448705.1 Adansonia digitata
ATTACATGCTGAAAGTCGTTACTATAACTTAATGGACTAAACCATATGCATAGATTGATTGAATAAAATAAAATAAATAAAATAAAAGTTCAATTATCTCTTTGATAGAAAGCGATCATAAAGGTAAATGCAAGAGTCGGTATCCTAAATATGTGCATGTTTTCACTTGGGCCAAAACAAGCAGTTTCCAAAATCGCATAATTTATGAAAAGACATTGGCAGGATAAAAAGCTGCAAATTTTGATAATTACTAGATCCTACAATCCGACTTCTTGTGGTGGTCACGACAAGACAGCCATTGCTATTATTGGAGAAGTTCCAAAAAATATTGAAAACACTAAAAGCCAAATAAGAAAAGAACAAAATTGATATATCAACAAACAAAGAGACACACCTGTTGTAATTGATTTATTTTCCCAAAAACTATGTTAGCCATCTCCTCAACACCACTAACAAGATATGGATGCCCGATGTCTTCAACATGACGTTCAGTAAATGATGTGACCTCATTCAAATTTAAAGCAAGATGATCAGGTCTTTGAAGCAGCCTCTGGAAAGTAGGCTGGAGTTCATAACACTGTTCAAACAGAGAACGGCGACAAAAGACATACAAGCCAAGCCGAGCACGAGACATGGCAACCACCAATCTTCTAACATCACGAAGGTGACCAACAAAGCGAGTACGAACAAGAGAAAGCAAAATGAAATCATTTTGCTGGCCTTGAAACTTGTCAACTGTGGTAACCTGTAGAAAGGCATTAATAAGCAATTAGAAAAATAAATATTTAAACTAGAACTCTTATAAAAAAAAAAAAAGGCATGAAGGCAACTTCTTGCAAGATGGCAGCCATAGATATCCAAGAACACCAATTTAGCAAGCTATCTTTGAGTGTTAACCATAAGCCACATCACTGATGACATCTAAAGCACACCCTAATGAGAGGTAAAATCAGAAACAACTTACCTTACTCGGTGGACCAATGAAGTCATATGGAAGACACCTTCTGTTGATAACATCACGAATCAGAAGCTTCTGACCGTTGTAAGTTGTCAAGATGGAAATTTTATTAGCAGGGTAGCCAAGCAATCGCATGTATATATAGACACTGACAACATATTCAGCTTCACCTTCATTTTGATAAAACCAAGGAGAGGGAGCAGTCTCACCTCTCCCATGGTAATCAGGTACATCCACTAATTGGTAATCATACGAAAATCCAGCATTTGCTCTATGGAAGACAGCTTCCTCTTTCACATAAGGTAGGTCCCCCAAATCCCGGTACCTCCAGTTGTAAAGCTGGGCTATACTAGGCCGGGCTCTACCCTGAGCATTAAGCTCAATGTATGGAATGCCGAGTCGAACAAATCTGGTAAACAAACTTTGATCCATATGGCTGTACTTTTGGAAAGCCATATTTTTCACAACTGGAGGCAGTTGGTGATGATCACCAATCAATATGCAGCGCTTAAGCCGTGCATAACCATCCTCCTGCCTTTGCAGTAACATTGGGATGAAAGTTTCAATTTCCAGAATCTGGGCACTTTCTTCCATCAACAAGTTGTCATACTTGAAACCAAGTTGAAGAAAATCCTTTCTCTTTAGGGCTGCATGGGTACACGTCATTGCCACAATCTTTGCCTGCTTGGTCATCAGGTAATTTGCCCGATCAGCTGTTGATTTGAGCAATTCAAATGCCCTGCACTCTTCAAGCTCTTGGAACATAGTCTTAAGATGACGAAAGCACCCCTTGGCAGCCCGCATGTCTTTCTCAAATGATTGGCCAGTAAATACTGCCTGAGGGGTGTTGGAGAAGAACTCCTTGAAAGGAAAATGGTCTTGAACAAATGTGGGTTTATCTTCATTACCCGCACAAGCAGCTAGGAATTGCTCCCAACGTGAATATACATGAAGCAACCAAAAATATCCAGCAGTTTCACAAGTATACCCCACATCTTCAGGAAGTTGTAGGGATCTAGCAAGCCTCTCTACCTCACTAAGCAATTCCAGCCGTCGAACAAGCATTGCATTCACACGGCCCTGCCTACTGAAGTCCAGATCAGTTGCTAGCTCTTGCTCACCCTGACCAAGACGAAGAAGATAGCGTGCAGGCACATCTCTCTGAAACACAGTAACATAGATCAAACAAATTTGCACCAATTTACTAAATTTTACAAAGCATATGCTTAATAATGGATGGAAGAAAGAAGAAATTGCATCAGTTAAACTATGAACGTCATACCTCCATTATCTTCTCAAAAAGGTCATTCAAAGCCTGATTTGAATGAGTAATTATTAATGTTCTCTGGGATGGACAATTGTGATAGAGAACATTCAATATTTGCACCGCTGTATCAGTTTTCCCTGTTCCTGGTGGACCCACGACCATAGTTAATCCAGGCTGAATACCAGATATGATTGCTCCAATCTGCACAAAGGAGGAAGCCGGAAGTGGTTACTCAAAAACCACTCCAACATTTATAAACTCTTACTTAAGATTAATCTCTTACACAATCAGCATATCTATAGAAACGAGTATCTCTTTGCTTTTAGTCATGACATTTCCTGATAACCATATTAATGAAAATTAAGCTGCAGCATTACAACTTTTTTCTATGAAATTTTCTATTTCCAAAAAGAGAAAAAGGGTCAGACAGGAACCAAAAAAGAAAGAAGTAAGATTGAAAATAATAAAGCATCATTATGAAACCATTCAATTACTCCATTTTCCGGTAAAGCTTGACACTTTTAAGTATTGAAACAATTCTCCAGGCAAAAATACTGAACAACTTTTCTATTTTACAAAAAGTGAGAACTCTTCTTCAAAGAATGTGAGAAAAGAAAAACAAGATAATGATTAAAGCTAAAATATTGAGTAGTTTGCCAGCATAAAGCAATAGTCATCATCCACTGATATGATAAACAATACATTAAGAGCTCTTCTCTACACCTTCTTAAAGGAGGAATGTTCTATTACAACCCTTATCCACATGAAGGTCAAACAAGTCAGAAAGAACATGATAATTCATAAAAACGACCTGATGTTCCAACTAAGTTGTTATAGGGTCCCAAATTCAGGTAAAATATAGCTAGAAAAAAGTGCCTTAATTTGAATGTATGTTGTATATGTAGCACTTAAGCACTCATCAAGGCTGAAGCTAAAACCAAATTAAACAAGAAAACTTTTACATAACATAAACCAGAAAATGTAAGGATAAAAGTTGACGGATTGGAAATATGAAAATATGAGAAAGAGTTAAATACCAAGTCACAGAAAAGGAAATGTTGCAACAAGAATGCAAATAAGTCTCACTTCTCTTCCCTCTTCTATGTGTAAGAAAATATAAACCATAGCCAAATTATATTGTTTAAAAAGGCTATATCACCAACTCCACCCTGTCTTTATGTAAGCTAAATACTACAACTACTTATGGGTAGGTTTAACCTGAGATTGAAAGTGACACATACTTGATTCCTGCGAAATAGATAACTACACTCTTCAATATCTTATGTAGTGTTAGCATACATGATCCCTATATGAACTTGTAATGATCTGTAAAGTTTTTTAGAAGATTTTTTCCTAAACTAAACCAACCTTTCTACAAACAGGGAACCTTGGACGCCCACCTTTAAGCAGTAATGAGATCACCAATTAAAACATACGAGGATCACTAAAAATATAAAATTACCGAACATGTAAGATTCCGGTAATAAAACTGCAGATATTGAAGAAACTTTCTGCAGTCAAAAAAAAAATGCAGGTCTCCAAGAAATGTTCTTCCATCAAACAAAGTGAAGGTATTAAAATAAAATTGCAGGTCTCCAAGAAATGTTCTCCCATCAATCAGAATGTATCTTCACTAGCAAAAGCATCATGAAGTGTCGTTCATGAGTTGTATATGTGAGAATCTCAAAACAGAAGAGAGTCGTACTACTAGGAGCATAAATTATCAAAACATAATTTATTGGAACACAAACCTCCCTGCCCCAACTATATATCTTAAAGCCAAAAAAAACAAATACAAGAAATACACTCAGTAATGTAAAAAGGAGACTAGAAGATAGCAATCATTAAAATTCCAAAATAAAAACAGAAAGAGAGAAAAATAAAAAATCAAATCAAATTTCCATTATATTAAACAAGAGTTGCCTAATACCTGAGTAGGTGTAAATTTAACCGAGTTTTGTTTTGGTTGATCCTGAGGATAAGGACCTGGATCAGGAGGGATATAGGCTTCAACAATTAGTTTTTCTTTCTCAACACCAGCATCTACCATGTTGGCATCATTGACTGAACCAGTATCGGATCTTCCATTTCCTGACAAAGCATCAGTGCTGCTTTTAAGTGACCGAGGAAGCTTGATGCGGAAAGGTGGCCTTGGATCCAAAATTTCCCTACCATCTGAATCAACAAAGCAAACCTAAAAATAAAGCAAAAACAGGTTTCAGTATTCTCCAGAACACATTAAACTGCAAAAGTAAAAGTACAAAGATTGATCAGTAATGAAGAAGGAAGTAAAAACCTGATAATTTGAAAAACTCTCTTTCAAATGGTCAGCATTAAGAAAAGTGTCTTTGAAATCCACTGTCTCTACAAGATCAGGCATATTTGTCCACTGCGCAGCAGAAGGATGCCCATAGCCCAGAAATATTTTATGCAACCAATCAGGAACAATACAATATTCATTCATAAGATCTCTGATAGAATCTAAAATTGCTTTGAAGTTATTTTCCTTAGGCTTCCTTCTCATCAACACATTAAAAGTGCCATAAACATCCTCAGCACCTTTTTCAGCAATGTCAGTGACATCCATGTGATATTGTGCAGCATCTAAAGCAACAGTCACAGTTCTTAGTTCACCTTTTGGTGGCTTCCACTCCTCACGTTTAGTTCTTCCACTAAAATCATTCATAAGAGTCCCCTCCTCATCACGAATCTCAATAATTTCACATCCCCGTACATACTGCAGGCCAAGCTTCTGTGGAACACTAGCTTTAGCTTCTTCCTCTGCACTCAGAGGTTTAAATGAGGGGCTAATAGATAGCAAAAATAAAACATCATGCTCCTTAAGGGCATCCCATTCTGATCTTATCTGTGATTTATAACTAGAAATGCTGTAAGTAACCTCTGCGGTTACAGAAGCCGGCTTGACTTCTCCAATATTTGGCTGCTTTACCTCAGTGATTTTGAATTCCTTTATTGGCACAGCCATTCTTGACCAGCCACGAAAAGCAGTTTCTCCCTCGTTATTGATGTAGGCAAGAAGGTGTGGAACAGCTTCTTGGATGTCCTCACGAATTTCATATGTAGATTCCAGACGGAAGAGATTGAAATTCCTTAGAAGATAATCATGAAGCGTTAAGAATTGTAGGTTGAGCTTAGGAAGAGCTAGACAACCTTCCCCAGAGTAATTGATACTTGGCACAACACTTTCATCCCACATAATCTGCTCATTTGGGTAAAGAGGAAGAGCATTTATGGCTTCTTTTTGAGATTGCTGTTTCTCAAAAAAAGAGACCATCACCTCAATGAGAAAATCAACCCTGTCTGACCAAGGATCTTCCTTTGAAACCAGTTTGAGCTGAAAACAAAATGGTGAATGCATTAATAAAGCAACGATCTTAGTATTCTAATACTATATGGTAATTGGTTATATTAAAGTAATTTCATTCACAGGCAGGTAAGCATACAACATATCACCAGCTAAAATCAACCAAGAAATAAAACATGTTATGGTGCTAGCCAAATAAAGCAAAGAACATAGCAAAAGCTAAAGTGAAGATGTAAGTCTTAAATTAGTCTTGTACTGAATAAAGCAAGAAAGTCATGCAGTAACTGACAGAACGATGCAGACTGATCAATGCAGAACAAAGAGAGACTAAAAAATATTGAGATAATAGAAGTTAAAGGGAAAAACAGAGATAGACGCAATTAGGAGAAACAAAGATCAGGGGGAATGGAATAACCAGGGGGAAAACCAGAAAGAATCAATACAGTGATAAAAATTCAATGCTCAATATTTTAAAGGATCAAACTCGATAATTCATCATCCAAGACCTAATTAAAACTGAAATAAGCATCAACAAACTAAATCCTGAACTTGGATTGAATAATAATGCAAATACCAAATCTAAGTCTGATTAGAATAACCAAACAAAATAAAACCTGAGTGAATCTCCATCACTGATTAGAGCAAGAAATCAATGAAGTAATATATACGCTTCACTCATTCAGCTGCAAATGGAAACATGTTGTAATAGATGCAATCACAAACTAAAATTACAACCCATAAACCATGACAACTGCCAAAGCAGTTGGAGTGAACATCTCACATAACATCATTCTTTGAAAATCCTGGTTTCAAGTTCATTGATAAAAGAAATAAAAAATAAGAAACAAACAACTTCATAACCCACAAACCTTAGAGCAAACCAAATCCTTTAATTCTTCAGGAGAAAGTATAGATAATTTCTTTGAGAGATCCGCACGCTTGTGAATTGCACCAATGTTGGCCAGCGCAAGTTCTCGCAACTACAACCACCATAGAAACAAAAGAGAAAAAAAACAGAGTTTAGATATGGAATCTGTGAACTATAAAGATAAGAACTTTGTCCTAGTGATAAGCATCTGTAGAAAAACCGACTGCCTATGACAGACCTTGGGAATTTTCTTAAAAGCAAGCAGCTGGAAGGATTGAAAACGATCATAATGAGATTGGAGCACCTCATCATCCGTCAACTGAGTGCCAACATGATCATTTATCTCAAAATTTTCATAGAACTGTAGCAAATCCACAAGTTGTGCAAACAGTTTGCCTTTGTCATGTCTATAAAGAGCACTTAGATGGCATTTGGCAACAACAGCTACATCAGCCACAAGAGGCCTCAGGTACCTGTACGTCAAAAAAATTAGAAATTGAGAAAGCGAAGATGATGATGAGAAGGGGCAAAGAATACCAAGAAAGCAGATAAATAAGGAGTTTCAACATGAAACAATAAGACATTTGTTAAAAACCAGCCACCAACCCTTTTTTTCCCCCAAAAAAGCAAATAAGAAAACCAAACAACAAAAGAAAAATAATTCTCTTAAAGGTAAGAGTATAAGACCCTGTTGCAGGGCAATGATACCTCCTTGTTGGCAGTTGGCTCAATAGATCAATGAGAAATTCCATAAACCTTTCACAGTACAAAATAGAAGCATCATCCACTTGTTCGAAAATACTAGCAGCATTAAGTTCATCATCTTCAGTGACAGACTGCTTCCGGGTAAAAACCTTGTGATCAAGAACCTGAGTAACATGAAAAAATGGCAATTTACCAGCCGCAAAATCATTGACACCCTCCCCCCCCCCCCAAAAAAAAAAAATTGAAGCAACCAAAGCGACTGATTTTCCAGCATAGTACCTCAAGAAACTCTTCTATCAGATTTCTCAAGAAGTTTACTTCCAATGAAGATAAGGGATCACGATGCACTCCTAGCTTCTTAGCATCATCAGATTCTTTCTTTATCATTCTTTTCCATTTCTTGATCAAATCTGGATTAAGACAAAGTTCCATCTACAGGAAAGAAAAGAAATTAAGTACCCATGGGGAAAAGGAGATTGTGAAAAATACAATTCACCCATTAAAATCTTACCTGAAAACGACCATATGACAAACTGTACCAGGATCGCAAACTTGCTAATCTGAGGACAGTTTCCCTAACAATTTCATCTTCCAAACTCTGTCATTCAGCAGTTATGACATTACAAAACAGATAGGAGCTCAAGAATGTTGTTCTATGTATATTAATATACAATGAAATACTGTTTACCATCTTCATCTCTAAGATACATTTTCAGGCAGAGTATGCAAATCAAGTTCTTCCATTCAATTGATTGAGGTTATATTCCATAAAAGCCATTCATATATCATTTCTTTTGTAAACTTATCCGAGGGGTTTCGTTTATTTAAGAAATAAAAATTTAACTAAGTTGACAAAAGTGAAAAATCAAAAATTTCAGTGATTTTAAGAAGATAGCCTATAGTCCCCAAATCCACAAAGGCAATTACACTACAGTAGGTGTCAACTTTTTTGTTTTTCCAAGGGGGAAGAGCAGGTACACAAAGATTTTGAGCTATGAAATGCACAGCAGTCCCTATCGTTCCAAAAATCCCACACCCATCCCATGATTCGGACCTAAGACCTCTAAGATAATCACCAAGACAACTCAAATAAAAGAAGTTATTTGCAAAATGATGCAAACTCATCCTGCCACCCACAGCTTCTCAACTTATCTCTCCTAAAACCCCAACCCTTTTCTATCTCCCTTTGTCTCTCCAACAAATCCTTCCACCATCTTTTGGTACACACTTCTGAAAATAATAATTTTCAGTCTTCTTTTCTCTAAATAATATTGCCCTATCCCATTATTTGTTACTCTGCTTCCTTTTTGAACTACTCTCCTCTTTACCCCTTACAATATATCTCTATCTTTGTTGGCATAAGATAGCTAAAATCCAGCAGCAACCTCTCTCCCTTGTCTCCTCTTTTCAGTTCAAATTCAATTTCCATCACTCTAACGTCAGAATAAGAAGCAAGAGCTGTTTCACTAAGGCAGATTGGACATGCTAAGTTGCAGTGCACTGATAAAATTTGGTCCCTGTCTGATGATCAATGGGTAGGTCAGTGTATGGTGGAGTTGGTAGCAGACAGGATGACGGCTTGCCAGCAATTGCATGACTTGAAGTGACAAGGCTTCTAGATGCAGAAAAACAAAGGAGAAGAAAGTGACAGAACCCCAAAACAACTGCCCATTTTCAGAAGCAATTATTTCTAACAAAATTGTTGCAAATGAGATCTTAAACATCTGCATTTCAATAGGCTTCATATTTAACCCAACGGAATTTCGAATGCATCATCTGGACATCCTCACTATTTCAACCAAAGTGATTTTTGAGTTTACCTTTACCCTTTAACCCTCCCTATACTAGAGCTGTCCATGGGCCAAATAACCTGCCCAAAACCAAAAACCTGCTCCAACCCCAAGGCTTGCCTGATATTTAGGAGGGCTTGGACAACAAATATGAAGGCTTACCCCATGGACCTTCAAGGAGCTTCCTCCTGTGGGTAAACAATCAAGACATCTAGTTGCATCCAGAAATGACTAGTCTAGCATGCTACATTTTATCAACCTAAAAGACATATGAACTCGAATGGGAATAAGTTCACTGCTACCAAAGAGCAACTATTTGAGATATACATAAATTTTGAGCATCTAAAAGCATTCACCAAAAGTATATTTAAGGTAATAAATTACCTGAAAAGCATTGATCATGAAAACAAGATAATTCGTTTTCTCTGCAATTGTTAATTCTCTTCCCTGCATCCAAACCAGGTTATCAAAGATTTAGTCTATTTGTCATCAGTTCCTGAACAAAGAAGACTAAAGCACTATATCTAGGGCTGTTGTTTGAAGAAATGAAACAAACATTACCACATTTACAAGATCATGCACCAAAAACAATAGACTGCCTAATTCTTCTATACCATTAGACACTTCCTTGAATTAATTAATTATAATTAGACATTTAACAAGTACTCAATTGTGCTAAGTACAAGTGATAGCAATACAAACCTCCTTAAGCCGAAGGACCCTCTCAAGGAATCCTGTGAACACATCCTTCCGATCATGAAAGCAAGACCAAGCAGCCACGTTCTCTCGAAACTGCAATGTTTAAAGATAAATTGTTAAAACTCACTAATTAAATTACTTCTGGCTCCATTTGAATATTGCTTTTGGCTTCCTATAAAGTTATAAAAGCCAAGAGCATACAATAGAACCAAAAATCATAATTGATGAAAAAAACGAATAAACTGATAAAATCTAACACCAATTCTAATGCAACCAAATAAAAGCAATATCATTGCAAAACGCTCTATAATTAAATTTATAATTCAACTTTTAATTTTTTTAACACCAACTCTAACATTAATAAAAGTAAAATATATTTTGCTTCTATATATCCAAGGAACAAGAAAGGAAAAAAAAAAGTAATTATCCCAAAGGCAACTTCAACATTTAGATCTATTTTACTTTTAAATTATTTTAAACAATTTTAATTTTAAAAAAAATGGAAGCAAGCTTAACCTTCTCATTAACCATCAATATCATGGACATGACGTGCTCATACGACGCCGTCTCAGCGTCAAAATTCGGCCACAAGTAGTTCTCCAAATACTGACTGACTTCCAATATCATAACCCTTTGCAAAGGTACAGTTTTCCTCTCAGACTTCCCTTCCGACTTCACTGTAAGCTCGGTTTCATAAATCTCCTTAACCAGCTGAGGGTCGAACGGCTTGCTGGGCTTCGAACCTCCGCTCTTTAGCCAATTCGCGGCTGCTATTCTAGTCAGCCGGTCCCGCTGTATTTCAGACAAAGTAATAGAGCTGGGAAGGGATGAACCGGGGGCGGGTTTCGAGTCCAGTTTGTCGGTGAACTCGACCGGGTACTCGGCCACTCGGTGGCGCTTGAAGTCGTAAACGCCGGTTCCGTGAACCTTCGTCATTAGGAGAAGTTGGTGGGTTTTAGGGTTAGGGTTAGAGTTAGAGTTTTTTGTGGTGATTTAAAAAACGCTAGTGCAAATCGAGAAAGAAGCTCAACCAGTGTGAAACAGGGGATTAGCCGTTGGATTTGCGGCAAAGGAAATGCATGATTAGACTGACGTGTGAGAAGGCTTTCGATGTTGAACTTGCAGGGGTTTGGAGGGTTTTATTACAAGCCGAAGAAGAGACTAGACAGAGGATGGTCTTGTTGGGTCTCCAATCTTTAACCCCCACAAATTATTTTTTCCTCTTCCTTTTTGAGCTGAAGAAAGGGCCGCCATTGGCCCAAAAAACAACCAAGATGCAAGTGTTATTACCGAATGCATATGGCCCAGATGAGATCACAACCTGAAAGTTTTTTTTAATTTTTTAGACGAGATTTGATCCAGATATGGATATAAAATTACAGTTAAAAATATTAAAGTATTAAATTAATATTTATATATTTTTATAATTGAATTTAAATTATAAAATTATTTTATTTATTAAACAATAATTTGGGTTGAGTGACTCTAAATAAAAAAAAATACTTAAGTCTAGCTCACTTTGAGTCGAACCAAGCGGACTGCTAAGCTCTTAAATAGATATAACATTCAATATATAAAATATTATCTCTTTTAAATGAAAGAAGCCGTAGACCATAGTTTAAGAAAAAAATATTAAAAAATATTAAATTTAAATTTTAAATTTATTA
>JAQSVH010000013.1:15098148-15118468 GCA_029448705.1 Adansonia digitata
ACTTGATAAGGATCACATTCGCCATCAATTGCTATATAGAATACAAAAGTATTTTGACAAATAAGACCTTAATAAATGTCCTCAGAGCACTCATTGATCAATTCCACAATTTTAGCATCTAATAAGGAACATGCCAACTTGGAATCAAATTTAGAAAAAAAAAAAATAAGAATTCTAACTATAGCTTTCGTAAACTACTATTGTTTTCGTTTCTTTTTTTTCCCCCCCTCTTTTTTTGCAGCAACTATTGATGTATGCCAATAATGGTATTTTATTCTTACAAGAAATATCCTTGATTGGATATAAAATTACCAAGTCGTTCTCTACATAGTAGTGTAAACTATAAAAACCTTGTTTTCTCTATATCAATGAGATTACAAATGCTTTCATCTGTAATGTTAATTTATAATTGCTTTGACAAGGAAATTTCATAGTAAAAGAACACAAAAATGGAATTTTAATTTGATAAATTTGGACTAATTTCATAGAGTCAACAGAAGAATAATGGATTGATGCTATAATTCCCAGAAGCATCATGGGAAAAAAATGAAATGTGAAAATGGCATTAGACAATATGTTTCAAACCGGAAGAATGATTACTACACCACTATTTCACTAGTTGGTTGAGTTAATGCAAAAACAAATTACTTCAGCATAAAGAAATAGCAAAACTTTAAAATATAGACAAAGATACCTCATATTTTTTCTTCTTTCTTTTGGTTCCTGTTCCTACAATTTCAAAAATGTCTCCATCAAAAATTTTAACAGGAAAAAAAAATGCCAAAGGCCAATTAAAAGCCAAAATTTTCAGCTGCATGCATTTGTCACAAAGAGATAAACCTAGACTACATATAATTTCCTAGAAACCATAAGATTATGCGAACTTAGAATTACTTTTTATGAGAACTGCAATACATAATTCTCACACAATCATTTATTCTATATAGCTTACCTGTCAAACTGCAAATTGATAGCAAAATGAACCCTAATTTCTTAATGAAGTTCCTTAAGATGATTATATACAAAGCATGAGCGCAAAGACCAAAAAGGGAAAGAAGCCAGCAGTGAAATGATTCTGCCTTTAATCTTATTTAGTTAGGAAAGGAATACGAACAAATTCATAAATTCAAACAAAAAAAGTGTGGCACCAAGTATCTTTGAGTACACCTTGATAGAAGGTCAATTAGTTCCAAGTCAATCAAGCAAACAAAATGACAATTATCATCACTGCCTTTGCTAGCATGATGCACACATTGAGGTTATCCAACGTTAACCAACTCAGACAGGTTCATCTGCATGGACCTCATTATAGAACTATAGCCTTCTCGTTTTCTGAACCTTATAAATAAACCATTACATCCAACTTATTATTGCCGACTTCGCCAGCACAATTGGGCATTTAGGTTATTGCACATGACCAAATCAGACTTTGGCTTATCTCTCATACATGAAATGGTTCAAAACCATTTCTTAGACTTCGCTACAGAAATAAAAACTTATTTCTGAATCATATAAATAGGCCCATATAATCCAACTGCCTCGTCAACACGAAAGTCCAAATTTAGATCATCTGTCCTATCTCAGAATCCAGTCTGCTCAACACTCTGACAACAAATATACACTAGGCTTTTTCAATTCATTCATGAACAAGAAAGAAATACTGTTAATTCTGACAAACAGATTGACAAAAATGACAAGAAGAACATTAAATTCTCCTTCACCTAGTCCATCCTCAAAACAGTCGAACAAATATGTACCCAGCCCAAGCAGGCAAATACTCTTCAATGAGAAGGCAGCTTCAGACTTGATCAATTTTGTGGCTAACAGCCAGTTTGGTATACATTATATTACGTGAATTAAATAGGATATAAATTTGGAAATAAACAAAAAAGATAATAAAAAATCCAATAAAACCTTGCCAAGTGGTCATGAATGAGGAAATAAAGAGTAAGCTAAAATCCAAAAAAGTCTTGCTGAATTAATGACACCTTTCAACAATTCTTTCATTTAGGATGTATTTTAACCTTTAAGTGCCTATGATATTTTCCGCCTTTAGTGATGAATTAAAAAAATGAATTTTGAGTTATTGAATTGGTTTTCCCCGGTCAATTATTCTGTCCTTCCTCTATGTCCTCCCTTTCCCTCCTATATATTCCTATATGCACCTTTTTTTTTTTTTTTTTTGTATGTTACCTATACCTTGTTCTGTAGCAGAACTCCCACTTTTGCTTTACCATTTGCCACTTTTGACCACTTGGCTGCTGTCCCTTTCTCTCCATAACCATCAACTGGATTTAAGGAGGGAAGGACTTTATTTACTCTATCCATTAAAGATGATTCAGGCAAAGTGGTCACCAACCACTTTTTGAAGCTAGGACCAAACCTCTCCAAAGCTAGAGGAGTAGGCAAGCTTTTGGTACTGAACAGAAGAATGAAACAGAATAATAACATTGAAAAAACCAAGTTTATAGGGCTTAAGATCAAGGTAGTCAGTACCGTATAGGTGGGCGTACCGTTTTTGTTTTGGTACAGGTACCAGTGTGTTTCGGTATACCGTTTCGAGTTTATCGAAGTTTGGATATTTTTAATTTATATATATGAGAATATTTTCAAATATGAAATACATGAGATTAAATAAATTTTATATATTAAATATTCATCAATTATATATAATGTTCTAAAAAGAAACTCCATCAAATACAAGAAAATCAATATTAGTTAAGTAGTAAAGCTGAAATTTTTTAATGATTGTTAAATTTATGAATAATTATGTCTAATATTCATCAAATTTATGAGTAATTATGTATAATATTAATCAGATTTAAAATCAATGTTGGTTTAACTTTTTTTTACAAGCTTATATTATGTACCAGCCGGTACAGCTATTTTCGACAGGTACCACCAAAACAGGCTGATACCTACCTGTACAGCCGGTACAAACCGAAACGAAACCAATTATCGCCAGTATAATTATATGTCGAAACCGGTATGTACCGGCCGGTACAGCCGGTAACGGTACAGTACCGATAACACTGCTTAGGAGTTTGCGAAAGGATTAAAGTGAAAAGTCAGTAAGTCGTTGAAGAAGAAAAATATTTAACAAATCAGAATCAGAGTAGCCTCTTATGCATGTACACAATGAAGTGTCATTTTTTGTAGCAAGGCCACAATCTCAACTGCTGACAGTGCCTCATTCATCTCCATAATCAAGACCCCAACCTGAGGTAATAGTTTCCCAGCCTCACCCAAAACAATGCCCACTTTTTTGGCTCATTCAAATGAAAGAATCTGTGAAAATGAAAGGTGCAGCCCCCTCCCTTTTAAATGAATGGGGTGTTACTGGTCAATGGTTAAAATCCCCGACAAACTAAGATAGGTCCTCCTATTCTCTCATTATAGGGTTGAAAATGGTCAGGATGACAGTCCTAAAGTCAAGAAAGCAGACCACCCATGTATGTCAGTCCTAAACTTTTAGACCATCAACCGTCCATGCCCCCTAGGACTGACCCTAGAATCTGGTGTAGTCCAAGATCAACCCTTGATCTGATAATTTAAAAAGAATAATTACAAAAAGCAACAACGTTCAATTATAAATTGTACCATATTCATGATTACTACAAGAAAATTCATGCTTCCATGTTACAATTCACATTACAATTCATTGATTCTTCATTCATTTATTGCTTGGTTTTACGTTTCTTAGCAGTTATTTATTTATTCATTGTTTGTATTGGATTTAAACATTTTAAATTAACACAAGTAATTTGACAGTTTGACGATTGGGCTTTCAGAACGGAGCTCAAGTTTTCACAATTTGTAAATATATAACTTTATTTTCTATATAATTTTAAAGCATCATTAGTTAGAAACAATCCAAAATTCAATTTTAGGGCCCAATCCTTCAGTCCGGGGTGGGTGGGTAAGTCCAAAGGATCATGAACCACTCTAAAAGTATCAGTCCTCAAAAATTTGAACCAATGACCACCCTTTAAGCCACAGGAAAACCCAAAAAAGGTCCACAACCATATTGGTCCAGGACAGTGTATGGATGAGCCTGGACTTTTGCCTACATTTTATGCCAAACTTTCATTTCCATAAAAGTAGTTTAATGCCCATCATCCAGTGAAGACAGCTTCTTACCGTTGCCACTTGTATCCAATTCAGGCAGTGGTAGAAGAAGCATTCAAAAAGTAAGGCAGTTAAGGGAGAAGCATTGACAAAAACAGTAGACTAATGCACATGCATGCATACACAAATCAAAAGATAGAAAAGGAGGGAATCTTACCAGTGGTTTTTTCTTCAATTACTCTTCCCTTTTTGCTAGATCCATCAGTCTGAAACACCAAAAGCAGATGCTGCTTGTCAGTTTGTAGACATTTAGTAGCAGATAAATTACAAGCAAAAGTTGGAAAAAAAAAAAAAAGAAAAGAAAAACTCTTCAATATCAGAGCTCAAGTTAACCTGATCAATCTTCCTTTTGGAATTCTTACACTTTAACTTCTTGCCAGGAACTAGAAAGAAAGCACACAAGAGGGATAAAATTTTAAATCTTAATAATCTTTGACAAAATTCCATAATAGGGAAAGACAATGAAAAATGGCAACCTTTTGAGGATGAAGATTTATCTGAACCTCTTGGTTCCTTCAAGAATTAAAGCAATATTATTAGACCATAATAGACTTCAAAGAGTAATTAGACAAACTTGGTCGCCGAAGTAAAAAAAAAAAAAAATGCATAAACTGTTTACATATCACGAAATCAGAAAGAGGCTATTAAAAAATTCTAAGACCAAATTGCTTCGTATATCTCAATTACATTGATTAAAGTGAAATATTTCTAATTTCTGGCCATTACTCTAGGAACAAAGAAATTAACTTCTAATGGAAACAGAGGCAAACTGTTATAGCTACATAGTATAAAGACACTGACATAACAACTTTTATGTTCAACATAGAAACCTACAAGGAGAGAGAGAGAGAGAGAATGAGATTGATTCCAGCCTTTGAAGTAATACTGCTCACCCAATAGGAGGAAAGGTATCAGGGAGCCCATGTAAATCTCCAACCAAAAGTTTAAAATAGAAATACCACACACAATACAAACATCATTAATCTCATGGCAAACAATGCTTTGCCATATGCAAATACTTCCTTACATAGACTCATGGAACTTTGACAACAAAATTCAACTTTTCACCTGATCAGAAGTTTAATTTGGCATGATTGAACTTGGAAGTATGATTTTATATCCAAAAACTAAGTGATATATGTACAAAAAATGCTTCATACATGCGTTTAGGTCAACAGTAAATTGCCCAGTATTCCCATACACTTCCACACTTCAACACCCTTTGCTAATAACAAGGATCAACTATCTCACTAACCAAAATTGAAGTGTATGATCATGGATGGTTATGCAAAAACAAAGCTTGTCTACAAGCAAATCATTGGCTAAAGAGAAAGGAAACTTTTAGGTCTTTTACTGCATTCAGCAGGAGGCTTAATTACTGAACAGTTTCAAACACCTGGAGGCATACAGTCCATCTAATAAATGAGAAATGTGCAATCAATAAATGAATTAGATCTAATCATCATTATAAACATAGAAGATTGCCAATGATAAACAATTGCAAACAATCTTAAGCGCATGCAAAAATAAACATTAGACAATAAATGATGCGATGCACAACCACAATAACCTCTTTGGACACTCCAAAATGCATTAGCATAGCCAATACCCATGTCATACAATCAGATAAAAGGGAAAACAAAAAGAGTCATCAATGAAAACTAAATAAAGCAATTTCTCTTATCATGCTAACGATTATCTTGCCATACCTTTTCTTCTGCTTTCTTAAACAATGTAGATATGGTAGCTTGAACAAGTGAACCATGATTTGCGTTTGAATTTTCCTTAGATTTATTCACTGTAACAGTTGCCTGAGATGTTTTTCTAGACTTGGTCATTGAAGTTGGAGAAGTTTGAATTTGTTTGGAGACCTGGTTATGTTCTGTAGCATCAGAACCACGGACCACAGAAACAGAACTAATAGTCTGTAACTATCAGTTAAGGAACCAAAATCCAGATGCTGAGGAATAATTTAAGTAAATAGATAGAGGAAAAACAGATCTAAACACAACAACCTCATATGCAGCAATGATGCAACAGGAATAGGCAATTGGATATACAAAATAATCGGAAATGCCAGATCAGGATATTTTTGATAGTATCATTTCCAGTTAAATCAAGCCGCATGCTAACTTTCTTCTCTGCTCCATCTAATCGTTCGGTATCGCTTCCAACAGGGTCATCCTCAGAAGAAGCCTCAGCAAATCTAAATTAACACAAGAAGCAAAGATGAATTCAATCTCCTAACCTGTAAACATATAAACACTAACCTAGATATTCTTAAACTTAACAAATAGAACAAATTAGAAAAGGGAAATAATGAAGAGAGGAAGCGCCAATACAATCTCAATAAATGGACAATAAAATTAAATATTGGTACCCAAAAAATGTCAATAGAAGTATGACAATCCATTCAACGAAAGTTACGTAACCAGAAATGTGTTCTATAGGCTCTAATATCACAAATCAAAGCACTGCTCACGACTTTTATCATACAGACACCATAATTATAGTAGACTAAGTTCTGGTCAAACGGTCAATCATTACAATTATCACCATATGAGAAGAGAACAAATGTAGCTATCGTAAAAAATGCTCTGGAGGGAGAGAAATCATTTCTAACTTTCACAGCCTCCAAATTAATTGCTTAACAGAAATTCTATCTATTGGATCCACCAGAGAAATTAAGACTTATTTCTACAATCATAAATTAATAATGAGACCATACAGCCTTGTATTTACAGATACAAGGATCACATAAAAATGGACATATTTAATATAAGAAAAGACTGCATGTAAAATTAAATAAAACAGTTAGACTTTTACTTGAATCTTTTTCCAGCATTTCTCGCAGAGTGCCGAGTTGGTGTCACTTCCATTTTAGCTTTCAAGTTGTTTTCATCATCAGATAAAGCATCTCCAGACTCAGTATCAAGGGACTCAACTTCAACCTGTTTTATTTCTGTTCTAGAAATGCCTTGCTTGTTAACAGATGCCACCCCAGCACCACCTTTAAAGTCATATTCCGTTTGGTGTCCCTGAAACCAGCAATGAACTGTTTGACGAAGATGGGGAGCTTATCCACAAGCCACGAAAACAAGGTAAAGTAAAAAAGCATTCAAACATGAGAAGCTATTACAAAAGAAACCAACCTCACACAATTCCTTTGGAAAATCAAGTCGCAATTCTTCTGGGTTCTCATCTTTTTTTCCGATCCACCATGCATCAGAGAATACAATCTGGAAATATCACATGCTTGTGATGATTTAGAAAACATGGAACATGGTCCAAAAGCCATAGGAGAAATGATTAAGGATAGATGCTAGCATGAAAATACAAAGAAAGAATAATCAATGAACATAAGTGTTTGGAAACCGTGATGACTCATGAGGCAAAAGAAGAATCAAACATTGTCAAAATTAAAAGGTCCGGAACTTTCATAAGGTAGACAATATTAACATATGGGACCCGATGTCATCCAGAGGTCACACAGTTGAGCACTCAACCAAGGAAAAACCAGAAGGCTATAGTTTATAGATGCATGGATTAAGAGAATATAATCTACTCTAAGTACTAAAGTATGTAGATAAAAAGAAATGGAAAGAACAAACTTAACTAAGTTTTCTTTCATTATTTGGCAATGCCCATGAAAATGAAAAACCAAAAGTAACATACTGCTAGAAGGAACAATAGCTTACTAGAAATTGCACTTTCCACAAGTATAACAAAAATTAGTCATACTAGTGAGAGAAAATTAATGATTAAAAAACCTAAACCAGACCAGACCAGACAAAAGCCCCCTCTGGTTCAACCTCCAGTCCAGCCAAAAAAACATTGGATCAAATACGAATGACTATTGAAGCTTATTGGTGAATTTAATTATCCGTACTGCCAGAAATTCTTGGCCATCGCTCCTCCAACACAATATTAAAAGCATCATCATCCCTTATAACATCAATATTTCCTTATATCCCGAGAAACACTGTAATATTCAAAAGTCGGGGACTTCCAACATGAATGTCTCAACTATTAAGTTCAAACATCGAAAACAGTAGGATCCAAGGTTAACGGAAAGAGAAAGAGCTACCTTCCGGTTGCATATCTTAAACCCCATTCACCTCCACATGTTAAAAGAATTTAAAGAAATTTAATAAAAAAAGAAACAGAAATTCATGACTTGACACAAGAACTGAAGTACCAATAATTCCCAGCAGAGAAACTAATAACAAAATCAATGAAAAGGTAAAAAAGGAAAGGACGAACCATGCTGTCAAAATAGTCCTCGCACATAACATTCTTTCCACCACGAGAGAATAGCAAACTCAGATACCTATTCTTCGGATACACAATTGTTCCAAACAACTTCATTTGACCCTGAAGCCCAAAACTCAAACAATTTCCAATTTTAGATTTTTATGTAAAACACTAAACAATAAAAAAAAATCAATTTCGAAATAAAATTCCAAAAACCTGAGGGAAATCAAGGTAGAGGATAGGGTTTTTAGTGCCCAAATTCTTGAGCTCGCCGATCTTTCCACCCGAAATGGGAGCAAGGAGACCAGGGAAAGAGAAGAGGAAACGGTTTTTCCTTTGAGATTTCCTGAGAATATCTTTGCCATGGTGCTTTAATACTAGCTTCGATGGGCTGAGAGAAGCGTAAGATGTGGGGGCAGCAGGTGTCTCAGAAAGTAAGTTGTTTCTCAAAGCCAATTTCTTTAGCCTTTTCCGCTCAGTGGCTTCTGGGGTTTCTGCAACGGATGGCTTCTTTGAAGAGGAAGCTCGAACCATTTTTCTCTAATCTGGAAATCGAAAACGGTTATTGTTTTTTACAGTGATATTGCTGCACTACTACAGGTAGGTAAGGCGGGAAGTTCCAATTGTTTCTTCCGCCTCATTCAGCCGCCTAGTTCTAGCGATACAATTGCAAACCCAACCTCTCCTTTTTTTTTTTTTTTTGGTTATTTTGAAATTACAAAATTGGATTTATTTTAAATTTTTATTTGGATAAAAATGGCAACTTAATAAATTTACAAAGAAAAATCAAAATTATTAATTTTTTTTTTTTAGTTTCGGACATAGGTTCATCATCGAGTTTAGGATGATATTAATAATATTTATAATTGTCTAGGTTTAACTTAATCGAGAATATCAGCTTAAAATTTTATTAAACCCATTTATACTTATAAATGAGTGATATAATTCATTTAAACTTATTCGTATTATTTTTTAAATTTATTTTTAAAAATATGTTTTTTAATATTTAATTTTAGTAATTTAATATTTTATTTTATTAAATTTTAAAATATAAATGAGTTAACTTATTTTTTAATATTATAAATATATTTATTCTTTATATGATAACAATGATATTGTTGGTGCAACAATAGAGATTCCACGATGAAACTTGCAAAATAGTAAAGATAAGAAAGGCTCAGAGTTAGACCCCTCTGAACACTCTGATACTTAAGTTAATAAAAGGGTTATGAGAGAAGAATAAAGGGAGAACAAAAAAATTCTAATAGCTCGTACATCAAAAGTGCTAATATTATCTCATTATATAGGCCTTGATAGAAGTTTTACTTGATTTGAGACTCTTGGGCAAGTAAAGATTCAATGACAATCAAACTTGCCTAGTAGTGTAAAGATGAAAGTTATCAACTATCCTTCAATGCTTATTCCTTGAAGGGGATCATACTTCTAACTAGGCAATGAAGGGATATAAAAGATGTGGATAGTTATAAAGTGACCGTTCATAGACCAATAATGTTCATGGTATTCTGAGAGGATTTAGGTCACCGTAATAATATCGAGCAGAGATAAATTGGCAGGTCAAACAATTTTCCTCTCTTTTTTTTGAAATTTGAAATTTCATACCCGAAAAAATGAATCAATGCATTAAATGAATTCAGCATACTCTCCCAATGAAAGAATGACACATAGCGGTACTTGTGAACCGTACGCAATGATTCACGGAATGGAAAAAGTACCTCTATAAATAGCCTTCAGATTATTTTGCCACACATTAATGAAAATCAAAACCTATTTTTGAGTTATCTACACTACATCACTCTGTGAGGTATCCACCGTATTTTTTGATGAATGTCAGATTTTGTCTGTTCCTCTGCCTCTACCATTATTTTTGGGTAAGAATTTGTTTGTTTTATCACCTTTTTAGTAATTAGGGTTTTGATTTTTTTTGGGGTAGTCGCATGATTTGACGATATCGTTGATTAGTATTGAAATCGAATGGGAAAAAAAGAAATTTAGAGGTGAACAACAAAGAAATTGTGAGACAATTGTTCATAATGGAAAACGTAAACATCGATGAAAGCAGCGAGTGTTCTTTTATCATTGTCGAAAAAAAGGTAGGTGCTCCGATAACAGAGGGCAAGGCCCAAGGGATAGGACAATCGTAAGAAGAAGGGACAAGTGTAGGGAATAGCCAGGGTTCTAATAGTGGAGACCAAGGTGGAGAAGACGAGGGAGTGCCACTTAGTACAACGCAAATAGATACCAATATAACAAACACTTTTGAGAGGGCGATCAATAATGTGACTGTGAGAGAGATACTGGAAGAACAAGGGTTCAATTTTGGGCGATTCGAGATATCAAACCTTTTATTTAGGTGAATTGTTACAGGAGTCGAAAGGAATACCATGCCCTTCTATCTGCACATCTTTAGAGAAGGGTTTCATCTTCTTTTTGAATCATTCTTTTACGAGGTACTGAACTGGTACAGAATATCACTGAACTAGCTAAAACTAAATGCGTGGGCGATGCTAGTGACTTATTTCATCTTTTGCAAGGAAAAGGGCTTGTATCCATCAGATGAGGTGACACAACACCTATTTTCCTTGAAAAAACATGACAACTATTGGTACTACTTACAGTCCGCCACCAAAAATATGATAACTGATATTCCGTCAATGCCCACGTCACCAATGAACAGTTTTTTTATGCGAAAACAATATAATGCTAAATGGGGCTTTCCAATGGTGTGGAGTTTATATTCGCCAATGAGTAATATGAAAGTTGAACTGAGTGCAGATGAATTGGAACAAAAAGAATATTTCAGTGGTCACCAATTCATATGTAGGGAATAGTTAGCTGCAAAAAAAAATCCAAGAACATTGCCTGGGCGTTAATCTTGCCAACCTACCAGTGGAAAATGATCACTCTGTCAAACGTAAGAGTCAAAGATGTTTAGCAATAGATGGTAAGATACATTTTTCCTGATATGCGCATATATGTCTTTTTTTATTATTTTAACATAGTCTCTTTTGCAGAGCCCCGGTCTGTATCTAGATGCCTCAGCCGGTAGCTGCAACTTATGGGTTACCCCAACATGTGCCTAATGCTATTGGATCACCTGTAGTTAGACAGGAAGTTACAAGTGGGCCAAATAGTCAGTAATATTTGATCCTAAAGAGAAGTGTGGAAACATCAAATTGGGCTTCTATTGCTGTAGCTATGGAGGGTACATATTTGACAATGTTTCCCTTTAGAACTTAGTTTTCCTTAACTTTAATTATTTATGTTTCCATGTAGGTATGGATCATGCTACCTATGCTGCGCTAGCCGCTGGCGAGGCTAGTCAAGTTGCAGCTTTAAAGATAAAGAGCAAAGAAAAAGAAAGGTCAAAGATAGTCAAGGCGAGCCGCCTGCGTCAAAGAGGGTTACCTTTAACTTTTTAATTGTTAATTCGACCAAGGCTGAAGGCATTTCTCTTAGCAGTTCTTCTACCATAGAAGCCATTACTATCACAACTACTCGGGTAGGTTTTTTCTAGTTCTAAGGTATCTGTTGATCCTATGCCCATGGCTGCCTTGCCCCTAAGCCTTTGGAGTCTTCAACAGGGGGAAGTGGATCTATCTCAAAGAGCATCAATTTACATCATTGAAGGAATAATCCTGAATTGAGTGATGGCATTTTAGGCAATGGTGAGGTCATCCATAGGTAGGGGAATAAAATCGTTTGCCCCACAGACATGAAGTTTTTGGTGACAAGGAACCCAACTGTCGATATCCACCCTAGCTTGCATAATGAAAGTAAATTTGCTATTAAGTTTATGATTATTTCACCATGCTTCTTTATTTTTTAACTTGTGTCCTCAATAGGCTTTACATAGTCAAGTGGTTCTCACCCATCAAATTAGGGATATGGTGGTTGTGCATGATATCTTGCGAAAAGAAGTGGTGATGAATAAAATAAAGGCAAATATGCTTTAGACACAAGTCAATGAGCTAACCCTAAAAAAGAACGCGTCTAACGAACATGCCAAAAAAGCTAAAGAAGAGAAAACAAAGTTAAAATCTGACTTTAAGGAGATCAAGTAAAGCTTAAATAAAATTGAAAAGTTAGCAAAGGAGTTAGAGGAGTTGCAACAAGCTTATGTGACGCATGATTCTAAACTGATGTCCACCATGACTAAAATTTTTGAGCTTGAAATGCAGTTGGTAGGCATAAAAACTCGTATTCAAAAGGAACTTACTTTGCAAAAAGATGCACTTCTCAACCAAATGATCACTTATGGAGGAAAATATCAATAGAGCACCTTTTATGAAGTACAGCTTCTTCGGGGTCCATTAGATTTAGGAGACATCAGATTTTTGTAGCTTGTCACCTTTTGTTTAGATTTTGATGTACTGATCCCATCTCATCATAAAGTTGAAGAGATGTGTGCTAAGGAGGCAGCATTCATTACTCCTATACCGAAGGAAGAGACCGAAGTGTTAGGCGAAGATGAAGGCGAGAAAGGCAAGGAAGTAGATTTAGCTCCTTCTAGTTAGGACGTTTTGTAAAAATTTATGACACCTTGTAGATATACCTTTCATAATTTTTTGAATTAAAAATTATCTTTTTTTTGGCCATTTTATCTTATGATATTGGTGCGTACAAAATCTTGCTATTGTTGTTAAACCATAAGGAGTTATGTTGTATTTTAGACCATGCCAGGTCTTTGCTACGCTTAGACCATGCCAGGTCTTATTTTTCATTGGACCGTGTGAGGTTTTATTTTTTATGGGATCGTGTGAGGTCTTGTTTTTCATTAGACCGTGTGAGGTCTTATTTTCGTTGGATCATGTGAGGTCTTATTTTTTGTTAGACTATGTGAGGTCTTGTTTTTCGTTGGACCGTATGAGGTCTTGCTTTGAGGCCAACATTAGCCTAAAATGATTCAAAGAAGCTACAAAGTGCATGGCAAATAGATACTTATTTGTAAAATCCTTAAAGTTTTATTGTGTAAAAGCTTTTTACACATAATATTTTTTGAAGTGGATGGCGTTCCATGTGTCAGGTAAATGCTTTCTCATAATGTCCATTAATTTGTAGGCTTCGAAACCTATCATTTTTCCAATTTGATAGGGTCTTTCCCAATTTGGGGACAACTTTTTTCTTTCGCCTGCTAGTCAACTTGCCTCATAATTTTTTAGGACCATATCGCTAACTTGAAACTGCCTTTGTTTTACTCTCCTATTATAGTATCTTGATATTTGGTATTCTCTGATGGCCATGCGTGCCACAGCATTTTCTCTAGTTTTTTTAAGTAGATCAAGGTTTGCTTTCAGATGTGATTCATTTAACGTTGGATGAACAATGGCTATCTAAAAGCTGTGAACTCCAGTTTCTATGGGAATAATAGCCTCATGGCCATAAACAAGGTTGAATGGTGTGGCTTCAGTCACTTGACACTTAGTGGCTCTGATAGCCTATAATACTCTGGTTGTCTCCTCTATCCATGCATATTTTGCATCGTATAATTTTTTTAAGTGGTTGAAGTATGTTTTTTATTCATGGCTTCCACTTGGCCATCAGATTGTGTGTGTGCAACTGAACTATGTACTAAGTTGATGTGAAATTTTATGCAAAAATCTTTTACTTTATCAGCGGATAGTTATTTCCCATTATCTGCTATGATAACATTGGGAATTCCAAATCAGCACAAGATGAACTTCTAGATAAAGCTTTATAAGGTTTGGGCTGTTATTGTGGCAATAGGCTCTGCTTTGACCCATTTTGTGAAGTAATCACACGCGACAATCAAAAATTTTCATTGTCCGATTGCTGGTGGGAGGGGGCTTAATATGTGAATGCCCCATACACAAAAAGGCTAGGGGCTGAAAATTTGTTTAAGTGCCTTTACAGGCTGTCTTGTAATTTTGGCTGGCACTTGTCACATCTTCGGACTAAATTGGTAGCATTCTTCCTCATTGTTGGCCAGAAAAACTATTACCTTAGAGTTTTTTGTACTAATGCCTTTCCACCCAAGTGATTTCCATAAACGCCTTCGTGGATTTTTTTTAACACGTAACCTGCTTCATCTGGGTCAAGGCACTTAAGCAGGGGGTAAATGAAATACTTTTATACAAAATCTCATCAATTATTACATACGTGGATGCTTTTTTTTCCAGACATATTTTCTGTAATGGGGCATCTAGCATGATGTTTCCTTGGAGAAAAGCTTTTTGTCTTGTTATCCAGTTATTTCTGTCATTCATGTTTATTTCAAAAACATGTTGATCATAGGCTAATGATCTGACGGGTTCATGAAAGATTCTTCCCTTATGATCGATCTCCAAGTTATTCACCAATTTAGATATTACATCAGCCTTACTATTTTATTCGTGAGGTATCCTTTCAAATGCAATTTAATTAAAAGTTTTGATGAGCCTAGAGACCATTTTATGGTATTTGGCTAAGGTTTGGTCCTTGATTTCATATTTTCCATTAATCTGATTTAGCACTAATTAAGGGTTAGTATAAACTTCTAAACAGGTAATGCCGAGGTTTGTAGCTAGCTCGATCGCTACTATTAATGCTTCATACTCTGCAGCATTGTTTAAAGCTGCAAATTGCAAGGACAAGGCATAATGACATTCATGACCGTGGCAATCGACAAGAAGGACATCAAATCCTGACTTTTTTTTCCTTGATGATTTGTCAGCATAATGTTTCTTCGACGATGGTTAAAGGTTAAGTGGGTTATGAGAAAGAGCATTCAGCGAGGAACTTTACTAATACCTGTGCTTTGATTGCCCTCTTGGGGTTTTAATTCAATCCAAACTCACTCAATTCTATGCTCCATCGGGTCATTCCATCAACAAAATCAACTTTTTGTAGCGTGTTTTTTATAAGATGACCCATTAGTATAGTGATGGAAAGTGCCTGAAAAAATTGTTGTCATTTTCTGATAGCTATAACAATTGCATTGACAAGTTTTTCAATCTTTGTGTAATTGATTTCTCCTGGACATAGTAGACTAGTCGCTGAGTTCCTCTTTTTTTCTATTACTAAGATAGCTACCACTATTTCATTAGATGCAGCTAAGTACACGAATAGGCTTGCATCAAGTTTGGGGCTCCCTAATAATAGAGGCAAGCATAAGTAACGTTTTAGCTCGTCAAATGCTGTCTAGCACTCTTTCATTCACTTATACTGGGTGACCGACCTTTGCAGCTTGAAAAATGAAGGCATTTGTCAGCCAGCTTTGAGACAAAATGGTTAAGTGAAGCGATTCTCTCTGTCAAACATTGCACTTTTTTGTCAACTTGAGGAGTGTCATCTCTAGTATGGCTTTTATATTTTTCAAATTCACATCAATTCCCCAAGAAGATACCATGAATGTAGAAATTTCCCTACTGCTACTCCTAATATGCACTTCCTCGGGTTTAACTTCATATAGTACTTTTGCAAAATATCAAAGGTTTTTTTTAGGTTAGCAATATTCTGCTCGATCGTCACACTTTTTACATCTGTCATCGACATAGACTTCCATGGATCGCCTAATCTAATCTTTAAAAATTTTATTTGCTTAGTGTTGATAAGTGGCTCCCATATTTTTAAGCCCAAAAGGCATAACTTTATTTTAAAAAATCCTATTTTTTGTAATGAAAGATGTTTTGGCTTCGTTTCGCGGGTCCATCCTCATTTGATTATATCCAGAGAAAGAGTCCATGAAGGATAGAAACTGATGTCCTACAGAAGAATTTATGAATAATCTATTGTCAGTAGAGGAAAACTATCTTTAGGGTAGGCTTTATTGAGATTAGTAAAGTCGACGCACATTTTCCATTTTTAGTCAACTTTTTAACCATTACCACATTAGCCAACCATTTCGGGTACATTACTTCCCTTATATATTCAGCGGTTAGAAGTTTGTCAATTTCTTTCTTGATCCCAAAATCTTCTCCAAGGTAAATTTTTGCTTTTTTTGCTTAATGGGCTTGGAGCGAGGATCCACATTTAATGTGTGCATAATCACATTTGTATCAATGTCGGGCATATCTATGGCTGACTAGGAAAAATGTCTACATGATGTCACAGAAAGTTTATCAGGTAATTTTTGGCTTTTAGTTCCAATGAACCTCTAATTGGGGTGAACAGGTCGAGGTCTAGTGGGTACAATGATATCGTTACTATTTTCTCGATAGGTTGAGGCTTTGGATGATGGAAATCATCCCTAAGATCCAAACTGTCAATGGTTAAAGTGCTTGAATTGGTTGACTTTATTGTATTTACTTACAATCTACTTCCTGCTAGAGCTTTTATGTCTTCGCTAGTTACACTCTAGGTGTTTCTTGTCATCTTTATGGATATCAAATGGCAACGCTGAGCGGTTGCCTGGTCGACCTTTATATGTCCTATTTCTATCAAAGTAGGGAATTTAACTGTTAGGCAATAAATGACGGTGATTAACTTTGCCCTTTTTCATAGCAGGTCACACAAGAATGACATTAAACATCAACAATTGATCAACTACTAAAAAGCCGACCATTATTGTTGTAGTATGTTCTCGATCACCAAGAGTAACCAATAAGGTGATTAAACCTTTATAAGTATAAGCTAATTGACGGACTCGATTATTAGCGGTCATGGGCGTAGATCAGTGCTACTATATCCATTTTTTGGAATGCACTCTATTGAAGTATTTTACCACTTCCATTGATTTGATCTACGTATAATTTTCTAAAATAGCCAACATGACAATCAAGTCATTTCCATTATCAGCAACCAGTTTATCATCATCATCGCTAAATGTTATTTTCCAACTGTCTCGTTTAAGCCTCTTTGAATATGTATATGTTTCAATGACAGATTGAAGATGTGACTTTCTTTTGGACTTACTGGTCGCCTAACTTTTATTGCCCCCGATAATCATATTAACGGTTTCAATGACTGATTGTTTCCCTGGTACTCTGTCCTGATGTCGGTCAAATTGCTGAGGTGGCTCCTTATTGTCTTTCTTCATGAACTGTTTGATTTCTCCTTTCTGAATCAGTGCTTTAATGGAATTTTTCAGACTTATACAATCTTCAATTGCATGGCCAATGTCATCATGGAACTCAAAATGCTTTCGTGGGTTCTTATGGCTTTTATCTACCCTCATAGGTGATGACTGTTCTATCAGGCCATCTCTCATTATAGCATTTAGAATCTGAGTCTTGCTAGCATTAAAAGGTGCGTAAGATTCATACATGTTGTATGACGGTGCCCAATTTCGCTTCTTACTCGTTTGTGCTTGGTTCATCATTGATCTAGATTTGTTGTCCTAGCGACTGTCTGTTTTACTTCTTTAAGTAAACTATTCTTATTTTTTCAAGTTTCGCCCAAAATGGTCTTCTCGTCATCTTTGTTAGGGCATTCAAATTTGCAGTTGGTAAATTCAATATCTTAGGCATGAGCATACTTTTGTGCTTTTTCATAAAGTTGGTACAGTTTCACTTGCTAGGCATCCGTTAAGGCATATTTCAGATGTTTATGGTGAACTCCTAGACCTATTCATCATTAAGGTCTTTGACTTCAAGCGTGGCTGTATTAAAGCACTTGACATATTCTCAAAGTGTTTCATCCGGATTTCGCTTGACGGCCATGAGGCTGGTTGTCGTTCTAGCTGCAGTCCTGCAACTACTAAAATGGGTTAGGAATTGTTTACCTAACTGATCAAAATTCGCAATAGGCCCAGGCTTTAAAAAATACCACCAAGTTTGAGCGAGCCCATGTAAAATTGTTGGGAATATTATACATTGAATGGCATCGAGGATGTCTCGAAGATTGTAAAATGCCCGAAGTATTCAAATGATCTGCTGGGTCTGCCTTACCATCATAAATGTTCGGTGAAAACTTAATCTCTTTAGGAACTAGTACTTGATGAACAACCAAGGATAAGGGATTATGCTCGACTTTTAACCATTCCCAATTGTCCTTCTTTGGCTACTTCAAGTTTTTAATTTCTTATCGAAGGGCTGCCACTTGATAAACTAAAAGAGAATTTTATACAGTGTGATCTATTTCCTTTTGTTTCCTATAAAGATCGCCATCTGGTGTGGAATATGAATTTTTTGGATCTCGCCACTCTCTCGATTTGGCTGTTGGTTTCTTGAGCTTAAGTTGTGGTGCCTGGTTTGGACTATGATTCCTAGCGCTAGATCAATCAGGCAACTAGTTTTGGCGATCAGCTTGTGCTTATAAAATCTAATTGATTGCTGCTGTTCTTATTGAATAATGGCTTGTTGGGTCGCCAATTCTTGCTGGTGTTGCTATTCAATGAAGGCCTACTGGACCACCATCTAATTAGCCAATGCTTGGAGTTCGGTAATGTAGTGGCTTGCAAATTGACCTCAGGCAAAGTAGCTATAACCGGATGTTATGGTAATGGTATGCTTGCTACAACAGGGTTCATCAAATCTACCACTGGCATATTGACAGCAGATATGTTAGGGATGGTTGTTCCAGTAGTAGTAACATTTAGCGATCACGGGCTTCTTAGAGTATAAGTGGTTGGATTGGGTGCAATGAGTTTTTGTTGTGACGATGGCAAGTGAGAGGTTAGGAGGTTTTGGAAGTAATTTGATGATTAAGGCTAAGCATTAGGTGTAAAGGGTGTTTGAAAATAGGGCAAAACGTATAGGAAGGTGGGTGGAACAGACATGGTGGTTACAGCTGTAGAGATAAGCCCCTTTGCTGCAGTGGGGCAAGGTGTTCTAGGGTCAAGCAAAGACCCCATGGGTGCTTGGTTTGTCAATCGAGATAGTTTGAGTGACAGAAGTGGATTTGGCTGTATGAGATGCCATGAGTTTTTCTTGTGTTAACAGAAGGTTAATGTTATGGCTACTTTGTGAGAGCGTGTCCTTCCTATAAATGGCATTAATTGTTGATGCAATAATGAAGATTCCACAAGGAAACTTGCAAAATAGTAAAGATGAGAAAGGCTCGGAGTCCAGGGGGACACTCCGATGCCTAAATCAGTAAAGGGGTTATAAGAGAAGAATAAAAGGAGAACAAAGGAATTCTAATAGCTCATATCTCACAATTGCTGATGCTATCTCATTATATAAACCTTGGTAGAAGTTTTACTTGATTTGTAACTCTTGGGTGAGTGGAGGTTCAATGGCAATCAAACTTGCTTAGTAGTGTAGAGATGGAAATTATCTAACTATTCTTCAATACTTATCCCTTGAAGCGGATCACACTTGCTGATTAGGCGATGAGGGGATATAACAGATATAATATATATAAATATATAATATCAAATTAATATATATTGTATAACTAGAAAATTCATGGGATCTTAAATGTTGGAGCAAATACATGATTTATCTTTTAAATAAATCTTATTTTTTTTATTCAAACTTATTTCTTAAATTTAATATTTATACTCATAACCTAGCTTTTTCCAAATATAAAAACCTCATATTATGATTAAAGAAATTCTAAAAGGAAAAAATAAACTGATTTATCCAAAAAAAGGTGAAATCTAGAATAATAATTTTTTTTTTAAAAAAAGGATAACAATTATCAGAATCATTCATAAAGAGACTATGATTACCTTTTCACCTTTATTTCTATATACTTTGGCTGTTATTTTCTTACCCCAAAAAATAGTAGGGTTAGTTCCCTACCCCACTAATATATTATATATAATATATATTAAAAATAATTTTAAAAGTAATAAAAGTTTAAAAACATTTTATATTAAATCTTAAATTTATAAAATAAAAAATATTATATTAAATCTTGAATTATAAAATAATCTCGAATTATATTAAATCTCTCTATTTAAAAATAATAAAAAATAAAAAATATTTTATATTAAATATCAAATTATTTTTTAAAAATTAAAAATAACATTTATTATATATATTATATATAATATGTAGGTGGTTGGTTCTTTTACCAATGGAACTAACACCCT
>JAQSVH010000013.1:15133413-15146472 GCA_029448705.1 Adansonia digitata
TCTTTGATTGACTTTTGGCTTGACATGTGGGAGCCGATTTATATATTCTCTGGTTGGAAGTATACCAGTTGGTTTCTACTTGTGATTTGCGGAAGGGAAATCAAGTTTTGCTCATGGTTATACTTGAATTTGATAATTTTAAATACGTAAAAAATAAAAAAAAATATTTTATAGCATAAAAATAATATAAATATGATATAAATATATAAAAATATTAAAATTTATATAATATTAATTATTAATTTATCAAAATTTATGTAAATATAAAACACACTAAACATAATAAACAGCATAAATAACTAAACGTCTCCAAGGCCAATCTCTTTGACCATTTTTATCTTCCCTTCTGTTGATTTTTTTTTTTTTTTCTTTATGCATAGCCTAGATTTGTCCAACTGATTTCAAATGATCCTTTTCGAACAAAGAGAATTTTTTTTCTTTTAACTGGTGAGACGGAGCAGGACGGTTTTGATAATTAATCATTCCGCTCCCCCTTGCTAAGTTACCATCCAAATTGGAGGATGGAGGATGATTCTCGAAAGGATTTTTATTTTCAGAAAAGCACCCAAAAATATTAAGTGATTTATTTCATACAAGAACATGAATGATAGCAATACATCCCAAAAACAATTTGCCACCCAAAAAAAGAAGAGCAAAAGGCCTTCCCATCAGAAAACTGGAAAGCTGAAAGAACAACACAAACTAGGCTTTTAAGAGATAAGAATTTAAAGCTTCAATCTGAATTTGCAGTCACTAGCTTTAATGCTAATCATATTATTAGCAGATAAAACTATCAACCATCAACTTGCAATCTCCCAAGATCCTTACTTTCCTCATTTTTAACTTCCCTGATTTGATTGAAACAGGGACACCAACCCTAAGATCCAGAGGAATCTGTCCTGTTCGTTGCTGCTGCTGCAATGCCGACGTCAAAGTGGTTCCAGATTCTGTTTGTCCTGTTAAAACAACATCCAAATTTGTTATGTACCGATGGCCTTCGTAGAACTTTGGCAATGATCCTTCACACAGATTTGATTTTCTGTTCCGTCCTCCTTTTTCATTGTATATTCCTATTTTCTTGTTGGGATTATTGGCAGTGATCTTGACATTGAATTTGGCATACAATGTCATGTCGAAATTGAGCCTCAAATCACTTATTCTCAGGCTGTCAATGGAGTATTTGGGAGGTTTTGGGCGGAAGACAAGGTAGAGAATGCCAATGGTGACACCGAGGATTATGAGGAGGAGGACGATGAGGCTAATTTTCCGACATATGCACTTGCAACAACAGCTCCTGTTCTTTGGTGGCCTTTTATGAATCACCGGAATGGTACTGTGTGGCGGACGCTGCTGCTCTAACGAGCTACTTTTTTCCGATGTAGCTGAGCCCGGAGGCAGTGGATGAATTTTCTGCTGTAACTGTTAGTATTCTTCTTTCCTGATGCTTTCTGCAAACAGGTTTCGAAGGAAAGCCATTGTGATGTATTGGAAGTATCATAATATATAGCTATAATTCGAATATAAAATTTAGCTCAATTGATTCGTATGGTTATCTTTAAGATGTAATATCTATTAGATTTGAGTTCGAATTTCAGCATTTGCAATCATTTTCTCTATTCTCAAATTAGGGTCTCTTTTGTACAAATATATATGGTCGCAAATTTGTATTTAAAGTTTGGCTTAATTAATTTATACAATTAACTTTAAGATATGATATCTAGTAGATTTTAAATCTTAATATTTGTAACCACTTCTTCTATTCTCGGATTATGCACCAAAAAAAAAAAAAAGCAGTTGCAATTTGATTTTGGTTCCTTATTTGACTGATCTTTCAACCCAGAAATTTTCTTCTCTTGCGTGTCTCGATTTGATCCTCAAAAGAGGGGAAACTTCTGGGGTTCAAAGTTCTAACATGCTTTAACCTAAAAACATGTATGAAAAGAAATCATACGGGGGTATAGTAGTTCAGCTAAAGTAATAAGAAAGCAGCCTTTTAGTTCCTTGTATTGTGGGAAACATTTGTTTTATTTAATCAATTAATCCCATCTTCTAAGACTTTACAAATTGCATTAGAAAGCCTGTTAAGGTGTTTTTGTAGTTGGGGCTTTTGCAGATTTAGTGACAGAACATTTTAGTTTAGTTGGTAAGATTTTGCTTAATATTGTACCAAAAATTTGAATAATATCTCAACTTTATTTTTAAAAGAATGAGGCTAAAGGAAAGAGAAAGGTGCATTAATAGATCATTAACTAGAAATTGATTAAAGAAAAAGAAAAAGAAAAAAAAAACAAATCTATCAGTATTCTTCTCTTGCTTTGGGATTGAACCATGTCTAATTAAGCAAAGCTTGGATTTTATTTTTATTTATTTATTTACATAGAACAACTCAAATTGATGATCCGATGATAAAAGTTATTTCAAATCTGAAATGAATTTTTTGGTTGAATTTTTTTTATTTCTCTTTGTTTCTTCTCCATTACTACTGTTTTCTACAAAAACAACTCAATTTAATTCTTAAAATCAAACTTAATTGCTTACTCTATTAGCATAAAGTACAGACAAGACAATCCCATAATCAGCAACCTTAAATATAACTTTGAAGTAATAGAAAAGTAAACATATACATAAGAAATAACCATAATTTTTTTAAAAAATAATGATATGATTTGGCAATAATTTCAATTTTAGGATAACCAAATCTCTCTTTTATGAAAGCATTTTCCCTACGACTCGTTTTACTGCAATTCTGCAATTACCTAATCAAAAATTATGTAAAGATCCACTGCTTGAAAACACGGGTTCCACGTAATATTTTCGTGAATGCTATACAATTTTGGATTATAATTGGTTAATTATGTTGCAGTAATTGTAGGCTATAGGTAGCTTCCCAACTGCCAGAAGGTAAATAAGCATCAAACACAGAAGATCATGTTTGCTTCCATATTTATTCATGCAAATTTGATAATCCTATATATGGAAAACTACTTTGGCATGTGAATAACACACCGCAAACACTTCCCTTCTCTCATCAGATTGAAAGCTTTGTTGATATCCTCAAATGGCAGATTATGTGTGACAAACTCGTCGATCTGGATTTCCTGAGAAAGGAGTTATGATGAGATCAGCCAATAATGTTCTCTACATATAAAAAAAAAATTATAGACTATATTACTCAGACTCAGGTGTAGGTATCAGATACGGGTATGCTTAATTTTTTTCTAAGTTTTTCATATATTTGGAGGGCCTGTGTGTTAGGCACAGTTATTCAAGAAAAGTGAAGAGTCGAAGCAATATAGACTATAGACATGGCTGCCACCGTCAAGCTTGCTAAATGTTTCACAGATTCACAACCATAGGAAGACAAGGTTTACACGTTAAAAAGCACCCTAAGTCTTGCCTTATCTTTGCTTATTTTAAAGCACTGAAATTAGGCAAAAAAAAAAAAAAATGGGCCATGGGTCATATCCACATACCCGTATCTGGAAATGTATTGGATAAGGGTACTTCAAGAAAAATAAAGAGTCAGCAGCGTAAGCTTTAGCACCCATTCGAACTATGAACCTATCCTATCCTATGCAATCAAGGGAGTTCCTGGTTATTAGCAGGAGCTATGTGGTGAATACACACACACACACACACACACACACGCACTTTCACTACTGATGATAAGATTTCTGGTTGTTTAGAACCCAAAAGGATAGCACAGTCCAAAAAGAAACTGAAAACTATGCATCAAGAAGAGGAAGTTCTCCCGAAGTTCTTACCTCGTTCATGTACTTCTGTACTAATGATGGAAGATCAGATTTAGGTTTCCATCCTCCAAATAGGGACCCTTTCAATGTTTTTCCCGAAAGAAATGCTGAATAGTGAGATGATATTTCAGGCTTTGTTTTCGGTACACCGAGGGTAACTGTCAAACCCCATCCCTATGGGATAACAAAGAACTAGAAAATTTCAGTTCGATGAATAAATATTCTTTAAAAAGAGAAGAATTAACAAATTGTATGTCGAGAAATTACGTCGCAGCATGATTGTAATGCAGTAGCTACCATTCCAGTATCACCAATGCATTCAAAGGAGTAATCCGTCCCTCCACAGGATATTCGCTTAATAACCTGAGATTTTCCCAAAAAAAAAAAAAAAAGGAAAATGAAAAGAAACATACCAATTGAATTTTGTTTCTCTTTGAATGAATACCTGATGAATAGGTTCATTACAGTCATTGGGATTCAAAAAGTCGGTGACTCCAAAAGCCTTTGCTGCAACCATAAAATTACATCATTTTAGAGAATTTTCAACAGGCTCAGGACAGAGAAAGAAATTGGAGGTGCAATATTTATCTTACCTTTTTCATACTTTTCAGGATTAATCTCAACACCAATAATTTGAGATGCTCCCCTAAGTTTGGCACCTTGTGCAACCTAATCACAGGAGCATTTTAATACTTAATCAAAATGGAGCAAATATGGCTGACAGATGGTTACAACACTGAGCCTTTTTTTTTTTTACAGTACAAAAGAGTGCACAGCCTGGGGAGAAGAAAGGGTTGCCAATGATAAGATTCGAACCCCAGGTCTGCCAGATGCCACCTCTTAAGGATGACTACATGAAATGAAACAACCGAGCTAAGCTCTGAGTTCGAGCACTAAGCTTTTTACTAAACACTGTAATTATACTTACAGCAAGGCCCACAGTTCCAAGTCCAAAAATCACCACAGTTGATCCTTTGGATATATCAGCAACATTCCATGCTGCACCAAGACCTAAAGCCATAGCCTTGATCATCAAGTGTAGTCAACTATGGTTCCGAATACATCAAAAAGCAAAGAACTTATAATGCTCAAATATATATCAGTTAGCTAAGGTTAATCACTGAAACTCAAATATTTAGTAATTTCATTCAAGCATTAGGTCTTTGTAAAGGTTTCAACATATGTTCCTGCCACTTCATCCTTGAAATAGAAACATAAAGATAAAAAGAAAGAGCCGAAAAGTGAGTTCTGCAATACCATATTCTAAAAATTTTGTTTACCTGCAGCTACTCCACAACTCAGTAGGCATATTTTCTCCAGAGGTGCATGTGGACTGACTTTGACGGCACATCCAGAGTGCACAACTGTATATTCACTGAAACTTGAAACTGCACAATAATGATAAACGGGTTTCCCTTCAACCGAGAACCGTGTACTTTGATCACTGTGCATTACACCTCTTCTTTCCAAACCTAGGACTTGGCACATGTTACTTTTTCCGGATATACAGTGCTTGCATGTCTTGCATTCTCCGGTAAAAACTGTAAGCACATGGTCCCCCTCCACGAATTCAGTCACTCCCTTGCCCACACTCTCAACAATCCTGCAAAACAATCCTAAACTTTAATCCCTGGTTCTCTTGTCAATCGTGTAATAATCATATATGACAGTTAATATAACCATAAAAAGTAATGCCATACACAGCAAGGGTATTCTTACGTTTTAAAATCTCAGAAATTCTAGTGGAGCTCTAGTTGACACCACAATTGCTGTGCCACATCTTATGAAGAGCATTAAGCCATAGTATATACAAATCTTTACTATTGTTTAATTAATTGTCTTCAACATTTTTTCAAACAGATAGAGAAACAGGTTGAAGTTTAAATAACTACAGGGACTTGTAAAGAACACTTAAAACCAGAAAGGGTGCGGAGCTGACCCTGATGCTTCATGGCCAAATATCCGAGGAAATATAGCCTGCACATGAGCATGTGATGTTAGATGTACAAGCCGGTATTAGAAGAAAAACAGTGGAAACAATTTTGCAGAAAAAATAATAAGTGTTCCTGGAATAAAATCTATTTTAATTGGAAACTAAATCTACAACATTATTGTGAAGAAGATATGGAGTCAACTAGAATATCAAACCCCCCGCCAAAAAAAAAAAAATTCATACTATTTTGTAGAAGGCACTGCAACCAACTAGAATTTTACCAACCAAATTTGTTTATATTTCGAGCTCTTATAATGGTATGCTACGTTGCTTCAACTCTTTAATTTTTTTTTGAAGTATCAGTATCCAATACTTATGTCCGATGCACAGTTGGATATGGGTATTAGGATATAATCCTTCAAGGACCCTCCAAATACATAGGAATCTTGAAAAAAATTGAATATATTTGTGTCCGGCACGCACACTTGAGTCCAAATAATATAGATGGTCTGTCACTGAATGACCAAGAGCACAACATCTATCCCAAAAGCTTAAGCTTTTAGGAAATGATTCAACTATGTTATTTAAGTTCCAACACACCCCTCCTAAAGTTTCAAAATTTCAAGATGCTCCCTCTGGATGACAAAACAGGCAATCCAACGAAATGGGCACGGAGCCTAACACTAATACCAAATTAAACAAACTCAAACCTAACCTCAAAGGGCTAACTTGTTACTAACTGATATTTTCTTTCTTCTCCTTTAGATAAGAAGACTCTAATCTAATGCAAGGGAAAGTTGGGGAGATAGAGGGGAAAGAGAACATAATCAGAGTTAAACTATGTAGAATTTAATTAAGAAGAAAGAACCTGAGATTCCCAAGCAGTAATGTCAGTGCGGCAAACAGAGGTGCAAACAACTTTGACCCTGATTTCATGAGGCTGAGGTGGGCTTACTTCCACTTCCTCCATCACCAGTTCTTTGCCAGCTTCCCATGCCACCATTGCTTTCATTTCATAACGAATTTAAAAGAACGAAAATCAAATATCAAATCAAACAATAAATACAACAATCGTAAGAAAAAGAAGAAGAAATAAAGAGTTATACCTTTGCAGGTAATGACATTGGGTTGGGATGACATGTTCTGCCGAAAGACCTTTGGTTTTTAGTACTTTCAACTTTCAAACTGTTTGTTTTCACTTTGTGTTTCTGGCGAAAGACCTTATGTTTTTACTACTTGCAACTTTCAAACTGTTTGTTTTCACTTTGTGTTAAGGGAGAAATGAAATGAAGAATGAAGGTAGTTGGTGAAGAAGAGCTGGTGTTAGGTAAGTAGGTGAGTTCTCGAATCTACATTGTTTTGAGGGTCCATCTCTTTTTCTCAATTGGGCCTCCTTCGTTTACTGGAAACGTGCCTAGCTGTTGACCGTACCTACCACCTGTAAGCAAGGTTAATGAAACGGTCAGTGATATGACCTTTAACAGATCTCTCGATGTAAGATCTCGTTATTTACAAAAATAATTTTGAAAAAGTTATTTTGTTGGAGTTTTTTTTATTAATCCAATTGTTTTTAAGTTGATTCAATTAGTACTTGATTTTTAAATTTAAAAGATTGAATTTAAATTTAATTATTTATAAAAATATTCTTGAAAAAATTATTATTTTTCTCGATTTTTTAGAGTTTTTTTATTTGTTGAATTAATTTTAAGTCAATTAAAACAACATCCAATTTTATGTCTATCATCAAACAGAGTAGACTTCTGACTAATTAACCAGTTTAGCTAATTCAACTGCTAATCGAATCCAATTTTTCATCATTGATGGTAAGAGTTGGCTGAGAAATTAGGATGGCATGGGTAGAGACATGTTGACTTCAAGTTGAATTTTTTTTTTTAAAAAATGGATATCTTAAAATCTATATCTATTATTTTTAAGTCTCGAAAGGGCTGGAAAGGGATATCTGAGGTATTTTAAAAAATCCATGATTTTTTTTATTATTTTTGCATTTTTGTACTTTCAAATTTCTTTTATTTTCCTTTTTTTTTTGTTCCTTTCCTTGCCCTTTATTCTTTTTATTTTCTCTTCATTCTTTCTACATTCAAACAAAACTCACAAACTAAACCCAAACCCAAATGTCATTGATCACCGCTCACTAGTGACCAAAAATCTTTAACCTCAATTTTTTTAAAATCTAATTCAAAATTCCTATAACTCAAAACTTCCAACCTAAATCCAAGTAATGTCCACCGTTGGATGGGGCTGAAATTGTATCCATGACTTCCTCACCACCTCCATTACCTTTTGACCTTCAATTTGCCAAGAAAACAATATAAAAAATCAAGATCTAATTTTGAAACCTTAAACTTTCAACCTGAATCTGGTCACCGTCCACCGTTGGATAGGGCCAAAAATGCAGGCATGGCTTCATCACCGCTTTCGCTACTTGTTCATAGTTTAATTTGCTAAAAAAAAAGACTCAAACCCAAGAACCTAAACAACATGAATTTTTTACCTTTATATCTTCGTGTATTTTTTTATTTTGTTTTTGTTTTCGATTTGTGTGAGATGGTTTTGGAGTTGTGTATTTTTTATTTTGGCTTTTCATTTATTAGTTTATCTAGAATGTTTGGGGAGAAATTTGAATTGTTTATATGAATTATTTTTGCAAAGATTTCTACCGAAGAAAATACTTTTTCACAAGATCAAATAATTAGCTTGTCTCCTCTTGGCTGAAATGTCGATTAAGGTATGGTATCAACCATTGCTTTTGTCAGATTTTCTTTTTTTTTTTTTCCTAGTTTTCTCTAAGTACTCTATTTTCTTGCTTGGTTGTGTTTCTTCATTAATCCCAAATAGAAAATAAAGAAAAAATCCATAAAATAAACAAATTCTATGCTTCTGGTTGATCTCCATCGCCATTGATTCATGAGTTTTTCTCACATTTACCTTGAATTTAAGGTTTAATTATTGATTGAAAGTTTTTATAAATAGCCTAGGTTTGCATTTGGTGATTATTTGCTTTACTTCTTATATAGTTGTTGCAATGAGATAAAAGAGCCAATTATATACTATGATGACATTCAATCCGATAAATTAGAGCCACAACAGGTGTCAGAATGGCCATAAGGTATTTTGTGTACAAGATTACTTTTCCCTAGTTTCTATAAGGTCTTTGTCATTTATCTCTCTAACATTTTTTTTTCTTAAATCAATATTATTTGTTAATTAATCATTTAGAGGAGTCGAGAGATATAAAGATTGAAATCTTTTTAATATGAAAATTTAATGATTTTCTTATTCTAATGCAAAAATTTTTTGGTAGGGATATTTGAAAAGATTTAAGAAAATGATGAAGGAAAGTTTGAATGAGACTATTGATATGTTCTCCGAAAAAAAAGCAAGATGCAAGAAAGGGGAAGAACAAGGAAGATATAAGAATGATGGTGCTAGATTTCTTTCCCTTATTGATTTCTTAATTTCATTTTCTATATTTGACAATATGGTTCTCTAGCTAATGTTGTTGTCATGTTAATTAATTAATTTGAATTTATTTATTAAAATTTTAGAATTTCTTAGTTTCATTGTTGTGTACTTTATGTATACATTGCTTCAAATCTTATTCATCATTATGTTAACACATTCTAAATAAATTTAGAGATAGATTATAGATTTAAGGAAATTAGTCATTTACAAGATATAGTTTTCATATATACATTGATGAGAAATAGTTAGATTTATTAACATATTTTAATTGCAATTAATATTTTAGATGACATTCTAGATAGATTTACGAGATGAAAGCTGCTAAAAAATAGAACATGCAAGAATAAGAACTCCACATAAAGTCATGGTTTTGTGTTTCATTTAACTTGTAAATTGTAGATCACATTACAATATAGCTTCTCATTTGTAGTTGTTTTTGGAAAGCAAATAAGGCATATATTTTAGAATTTCAAATTTTGTGTATTTGCTTGGAACAATACCTTTTTTATCTTTTAAAAGCAATACTTGGATAAGTTCCTTCAACTTGAAAATAAGTAACCTTTTCTTTAATTCACAACAAGATTTCTACCAAGAACTATGATGAGAAACCTTTTTTTTTCTTTAATCTATTTCAATTTTCATTATTCTTTTCGTTATTTTAGATAAAAAAACCATGAAGAAAGAAAAAAAAGTAGTGAAAATCACTGCTAAATGAAAGATGAAAATGTATAAATCTTATTAACTTTTTTTTGTTATTTCTATTTTAACTTTAAATTAAATTATTTTTTCTTTCTTGCTTATGGACGTTGGTTTAAGTTATTCTGCATTGTACTTTGCATAGACTTATAATTTATCTTTTTTATATACTTAATTTTCTAATCATAGTATAGATGTGAAACATTCTTTATTATATCTTTGATCATAATTTAAGCATATTATTCTTGATGTCAAACATATTATTTGCTATATCTATAATATAATATGGGAATACGTTTATTTTTCATGTATACTTATTTTCTTAGTAATTTTTTGTGAGGTGTTAATTTTACATTTACCTTATATAAAATTAGTTGCAGTGGTGAACTAAGACAAGTATAAAAAGGTTACTTTCAAAGATTATATTAAAACAAAAAAAATTGTTATTTTTGTATAACATGTTATCTTAATGCTTTTTCGATATGATTCTTCTCATTTCACTAAAATATACTCATAAGATTGACTTATTTGCATATACCATAATGCGTTAAATCTTTTGAGATGATCAATTTTTTCATTTTCATTGAAAATATTTTATAAGATTGTCTCAATCATGAATAAATTTTCCCAATTTTATTTTTCAAACTTTAGTCATTTACAATGTTTGTTCGTTTGTTGATTTTAGTTTTGCTGTCAAATTTGATGTAAGTAGAAGCAAAGATATCAGTTTTATTCTTCTGTAAAAGATAAACTGAGTTCTAAAAAATATAACCTTTTTCTTTCTTTTGTTAAAAGCTTTAATAGGTTTCAATAATGGCTTTTGATTTGAACATCATTACATCTTAATAAGAGAAAAGCTTATAAATGAAAGAAAATTCTGGGCTCATGCATATCGACATAGGTTTTTTAAGTCCCAATTAAAAGGTATCTCATCAACTAGTATAGATTTGATGTGATCATGGAACGATTCTCTTATCTATTATGCTAAAAAGTAAGAGAAATAACTCTGTAAGAAAGTAGCTGTTTTTCACATATGCTAATAAACAGATCCAAAAATTACAATTTTTTATTCCAATTGATTTCATTAAGATAGAAAACTAATTTTCTACCTTCATAGTGGTCAAAAACACTTTGAGATCACCTGAAATACCAATCAACATAAAAGAGGCTTAAGGAAATAAGGATTTTGGGGTTTGGTCAATTTCACAATTTTTGTGAAAAATTAATTTCTTAATGCTAAAAAATTATTTTTTTTATTTTCATTGTGTGAAGAACAATTCAACAATACTTAGAAAAGGCATAAAAGCATAAAGTCTAGGGAAAACAGAGGTTATGCCAAACCTCTTTAGGGAATTTTAAGGATTGGCTCATAGGGATTTTTCAATACTCCTTATCAGCCAAAAAGCCTTAATAATATATTTAAATACACCTTAGGCTAGGTTACACTTGACTAATGGGTTAACTAAGCTCATTGCCAACGTGCCTAAAAGATGGTCCTACTTTGGAGTGTTTCCTGGAGCCTAATTAAAATAATTTTAATCAGCTTGTCAATGATTAGGCCTTAGTATTAAATTATTAATTTTTTAGCCCAATAGCAAACCAAAGATAGCTATTCTACGCCCCTAGCTCATTAGCAAGCGCAACTTAGAGTAATTTACAGCTAAACTCTCTTGAATTGATAATTAGAACTTTTGGCTCAACATTTAAATTTACACATTAGATAATTTAATTTGTAATTAAATTTTCTAACTGAACTAACAGAATTTACTTCATGTAATTAATTAAATAACTATCAAATAATTATTTTATTTTTCAAATATAATTATTTGCCTTTATTTAATAATATCCATAAAACCATGTTTACAAATAGACATTATTTTGAGAAGACATTCTTTTCTTTATTGCCATATTAAAATATCTTTAATTAAGTTTCATAAATCAAATTTATGTTTTTAATAATACTTAATTGAACTAATTCATTTAAGTCCTCCCCATTATACTTTTTACTTAATTAAGTTATATTTAATTAAAATTTGGTTTTAATCTATTAAATCATTTTATTATATGGCAACCATTAGGCTTATATCATAACGACAATAAATATAATTATCCAATTAAGTGTATTTATGTTTATAGACCAAGATTGGCCTCTAGCAAGGCATCATGGCCATTCAGTATACAGGAAGAGTCAATATAACCTTTTAAGAAACCTTTCAGTAACCAGCCTCATAGTGTACTTTGATTATTTCACTAGATATCCTGAAAAGACCGTAGCATATTACAGTGTTTTCTCATATATCAATCCATACTAGTTCTTGCAGCTTCTGGTTAACTTCATGAATTTGGAGAAATAATTTCTTCTAAATTCATCATATGTTGACCAACGACTTTATCAAGTTAACCAAAGCCAAAAACAAATGAGATATGTCTCTGATATCACTTAGAGTGGTGAATCTTTTATGGATCAGTTATTCACCACCATATGATTCATGTCATATCTAATGTACCCCACTTTAAACATTCATCCATTGTGGACCTGTTTCATATAAATCTAAGTATGACATTCCTTATACAAAATGACATGGTATCACAAGTCTGAGATTAATAGACACGACTGGCACATAAGAACAAATTTCATAATGACTTGAGTGACTTATACCAAATGGAGTTCTTATACGGGTTATCTTCAGTGAACTTTTTTCCACAAAACAAGCACCGCCATAGTATCCCCAAGTATCTCTATACTTCAACTTCTATAAGATCAAAGAGTTGCATGCGTCAAAGGCATAAAGACTTAGCATATGCTAGTTTTTGTGTATTGTCAATGCCCTATCTTAACAGTACAATAACTAGGAATGTTTTTAGAAACATGGCTTTGATGCATAAAGATCTCATCGTTGTAACTTATTACTAACTTTGTAAGGCCATTGTGTTTCAAGGGCTTTATCCAATTAATGTTTGCATGAGTATCAATCATGGCACTAACATGAATGAAAACCTTGAATCACTAATATAAGTGATTGGTTTGCATTATTACCTATTATATGCCTAATCCAATCCAATTGGCTGTATGGCATATACTAAAAATAAAAATGTTTCATTTACCACTGATCTTATCGAAGATGTTGGCTATATTTGGTTTTGAATGTTCTTAATTCTCCTTTTAAGTTCTTTTCCTTTGAAATCACATATAAT
>JAQSVH010000013.1:15154912-15166687 GCA_029448705.1 Adansonia digitata
AGTTAGTTCAGTGAAGGCATTCATTTTCACTAGTTAGTATAAGGTCTTGATGTCAAAGGCACTTTCTCCAGGCATATTTGTGGCATTATGCCTTTTGCTTCTTTTACTGACATGATTTGGTTGTAAGGATTGCTTCAAGTGCTTTCCAAATTGGTTAATTTTCTTTTATTTGCTTTTTGACAGATAAAATTGAATCACCGAAAGTTACTTGATGGAGTGCTGGAAATCTGTGGTGTGCCACCAGCAAAATTTAGAACCATTTGTTCAAGCATTGACAAGCTAGACAAACAATCATTTGAGCAGGTTAAAAAGGAAATGGTAAGGACCAAAGCCTCAAAGTCTTTGTGCCTCTCTCTACAGCTCTTAGAAAAACAGTGGATATACTACTGTTCACTTATTTATCAAGATATATGAACTCATATCGTACTAAGTGTTCTTGTTCCTTTTTTTTTTCTGAAAAAATAATTTGTAACAATATTTTGAAACTTATTAATTCAACACTCATTTTCCGAATTATAGTTGATTCGCTATGGGCTTTTGTTAAATACATGTATTAGTACATTCAATTTTGACCACTCACACTGGATGCAAGACTTTGTCCCTTTAATTGCTATCATTAAAAAAAAAAAAACTAATTACTTATAACCTTTGCATGTTAGCTCTATTGTTCAGTGGTCATTCGGGAATCTTATGTTCTGCCTTCCTTATAAGAAGTCTGCCAATTACTCTAAGCAGAATCCTGTGGATGTCTTTTATGCCCTTATTATGGACTACTGGAAAGTGCATTTGTTGGAAATATAGAAATTTGTTTAGTTTTTTCTTTTCTTTAATTGATGGATAAATGATTTATGTTGCATATCTTGATTTTTTTTAGTTAATATTGTCTTAGATGTTATGATGGTTTCATTTTTGAATCATTATATATTTCTAATTATTACTTGCTAGGTGGAAGAAAAGGGATTATCTGTTGAGACAGCAGACAAAATTGGCACTTTTGTGAAGATAAGAGGTCCTCCTTTGGAATTATTGTCGAAGATTATGGAAGGAAGTGAGGGTAGTGAGCTTCTTAAATACGATGCCTCCAAAGAAGCATTAGGTGACTTGTCAGTTTTATTTGATGCTCTGGATAAATCAAGGTGCATAGACAAAGTTGTTTTTGATTTGAGTCTTGCCAGGGGTCTTGATTATTATACTGGACTCATATTTGAAGCTGCTTTCAAAGGAGGTGTCCAGGTAAATTATTTACGCCGGGGGGTTATTAAAATGTTTTGCATATGTATCTTATTTGACTTATTTACTACATTTTTTTTATTAATCATATGTTAAGAGCTTTATGTTGGGTCTAACCATATCACTCAAGTTTGAACTTTATGTCAACATTCAACTGTCAAGATTGAAGGTCATAGGAATGCTCTTCTCACTGAAATTTCTTCTTTTCTTTTTTTTCTTTGGAATCCGAGTTAATTCTTTTAGATCTTCTCCCATCTCTGCTCCCTAGCCCAACGGTGATACAGACTCTACTTATTGAGTTGCCTTCACTTGGAGTTCTTATAACGAAACTATGTAGATACTGTCGTAGAAATTTTGGATTTTGGACTTGATGTAAATGACAGTTTTGCTTTTTGGTGATTTGACTTACCAGTTTGAGGGGCACTTTGCACATATTGAGTCTTTCCCTTTTCATAGCAATGTTTTTGGTTCCTTTCCGTTGCTAGCATTTATCTTGTCATCGCACTGGGTCGCAATGATTCACATGCTGTAAATTTGTGTCCCTCTCAATTGTTGTGATATAGCCCAGTCTCTATGTTTTTTTTTCTTTCCATAGCTTCTGGCAGTTGAGGAGTAGGTTCATTTAATGGTAGCATTCTTTTTCAAAATTTTCTGTGCTATTTGCCTTTGGGGCAAGCCCTACATAATTCAAGGCACAACTTTCAAAGCCATCTAACTTGTTACTTGGATCATCTATCAGTTATTTGTTTATAGGGGCTGTAAAATCATGCATCATAAGTTAGGACCGAGGTTGGATGATGAGGAACAAATAACACAGAATAATAACGTTCAAGAAAATAGTCTGAAAATCTCATTGGTATAAACCAATCTCAATAATCAAAACCTAGCCTCCAAATCCATAAAACCTTTATATATTTATCTATATACACTTACATGTATGTGTGTGTGTGCGTGCACTTCATCAACCTAGGTTTTAAGCCTATGGAAATAAAGCTAAAAATACGGTCCACAAGATAAAGCAAACAAAAGCCCCTAAGTAATCCTATTTCCTAAATTTGCTCAAGAATAGTCATTCTTCTGAAACTTGCAAGAATGTTGTCCATCATTGGACCTTTTGACCATGCAACTTTTAACTGAAATGTTATGGAAAGATGAGCAAGCGGATGATACAATATCATCACGCTTTATCACTATTCGTCCTTAAAATATGGCATCTATATTAATTATTGCAATGGCATAACTCTTCTTTTATTTTGTTGGTTGTTTAGCTGCCCTTTGAATGATATGATTGGCTTCTTTTTGTTTTCAGGTTGGCTCAATTGGCGCTGGTGGACGTTATGACAATCTAATAGGAAATTTTGGCACAAAGCAAGTTCCAGCTGTTGGTATGAGTCTTGGAATTGAGCGAGTATTGACTATAATGGAAGAGAAAGCACATAACCAGGTGATTTTTTTCTGAACATGTTTGGGATATATCATTATGCATAGAATCCATCCTGTTACATTGAGTGCAAATCTGCATTTGAAAATTTTATTTGGTGAATAATCCTTTGTAGCTGTATGCGTAAGCATGAGTTATGTCTTAGACACTGTGCATACGACAGACTTATTTTTAGTCACTTTCCATCTGTTTGTCCCTTGCTTGCTTTGCTTCTTTTAAGTTTCAAAAGTGCATTTGGTGAGGAGCGGTAGGAATTACACATATCAATGGGAAAAGATGTAATTTATCTGATATTGCAAATGATATGTTCATCTAATTTTGATAAATTGTGTTCAAATGTATGATAATTTCAAATTGAGAAAAATATTGAACGGGTGGAGGCTGCAATTGTTATGATAAAAGAACGATAAAGGTAAGGAAGCCAACATTCTAGTCTTGGTCATTAGATGGTGAGGTAACTCTAAAATAAGTTTGTTTTGAGGATCCATCATCTGTTTACACATCTGGCTGGTAAATCCCACCAAAGATGGATACAACCATGGTTTATTCTTTCATTCTGCCATACCTAAAGTAGTTACCGATCTGACTGGTCATCTCGGTTTAGTGCTTCATGAGTCAAAGATTGTATAAGTTGGGCAGTTATCCTGGATAATCGTATAATTTAAAGTGATTGCCTGCATCCTTTCTTTGTCATAAATTTGTGCCATTATGCAGCTATCATCTCGGAAATAAAGCAATCTGTATTTTCCATACCAACCAGCCACTTGAGTGGGCATTATCCCCAGGCAGCTTTATAATTTGTGTTCTTTTCTCCTAACCTTGTCATATCTCTCAACTATTCGAACAACTCTGAATTAGTCTTCTTACTGTCTCTCCCTTTCTGCATATTCTTAAACGACTTATTTATTCTATTCCTTTTAAATTTACAGTCTGGTGACCCGAAGTTGTGATTCTCCTCTTAGTGATATTGATTATCTATGTGACTCTGACTCTTTAATTTTTTTTAAGAGCCTCCATGTCAAATGCCTGTCCCTGACTCATTTTTGTATACGAGTGTGGAGTACAATACTCCATATATATGGAAGAACATAAAAAAAATTGTGCATGCTTGTATTGGACATATATTTGTATCTGACACTCTTGACTCCGTGTAACAAAGTTGATTGTAATAACTATTTTAGCTCTACCACTAGTCCATATTTTGTGCGAGGTACTAATGTACTTTTTGGGCGGCACTTGCAGACAGTCCGAGCCACGGAAACCCAAGTATTAGTGGCTGTCCTGGGGGATAAACTCTCTGTAGCTGCTGAGCTGGTTAGTGAGCTTTGGGATGTAGACATAAAAGCAGAATACAAGGTTCATAAAAAGGTGATGAAGCACATTGAGTATGCTATAGACTCGAAGATCCTTTGGATGATTATCGTGGGCGAGCGGGAGCTGAATGAAGGGATCGTAAAATTGAAGAACATTGAAACCACCAATGAGGAAGTGGTTCCTAGAAGTAAACTTGTTGAGGAACTGCAGCTGCGATTGAACCCATGAAAATCGGTCTCTCTGCCGGCTCTCGTATGATTGCAGGTCATCCCTCTATTCCAACGCATCTACATTCTTAATGCTTTTATTTCTGATCATATAAATACTTGTAGGAGTCTAGTATTGCAAATAGGGTTGGCAATCCATGTACTCGTTATCGTGATTATGTTATTTTTCTATTATAATTATGTTTGTTTAAGGTGTTATATATTTTGTATAAATTTTGATATAATAATTTGTGTTTTATAGATTTTGACACAGTAAAGTTTTAGGTAGTGATTGTATTATTTTTTGTGTTGTATGTTGTATTTTAGTAATTCTTTTTATGATGTGTTTGGATCTACTCATGGGCCGAGCAACCTGTTCAGCTGGACAAGTCTTGCTTGTATTCGGGTAGTCTTGGTCAAGAATTTTTATAATTGAGTTTGGATTTGAATTACTATTTAAATAATAAAAAATATTTTTATTTAAATGTAATTATAAATATTAATATAAAAATAATTTTTAATTTTTAATATTATTTTAAATAGAGCTTGACTGGCTTGGTTCATGAACGAGTTTAGTTATTTTAAATTTATAAACGAGTTTAATCATGAAAACAAAAAAATGACGGTTGATGGATGGGGCCAGCTGTTTGATGCTTGAAAGAAACTTTCCAAGTAGTTTATGGCAAAGGCTATACTATCGATACGTCTCTCGGTATTTATAGATGCTATAAACAACAGATTTTATCAACCATAGATTTTACTCTCAATGCATGGGTGCTCTATCCAGAAATCAATAACAGATTTTAATCTCAATGCGAAAGGTGCTTCGTCGAAAAATCGATAAGAGTCACTTCATCTTCAATTTTTTCCCCTTTTTTATTGGGTATTTCGGGATAATGTTATTTGGAGGAAAAAGATATACGAAATCATCTTCTGATTCAAATAATAATGAGGTTTAATGCATGAGGCAAAGGTATTTATAGCTTTTGATATCAACAATTTTGATGACATTGCTTACTTACTACCATGTTCTTCCAACGCTGTCCAGACTCTAGTAAGTTTTGTTTTCTTTTAGTTTATCCTATAGAAAGTAAGCCACAAAGAATAAACATAAAATAACCACGGTTGTTTTTTTTTTTTAGTCCTGGACGGAGTTATAGCAATGCAATTAATTAAGATACTAGAAGGGGATAATAAAGAGATAGAAGTAAGACATAGCTATTTTTACACTGATATAAATTGAACATTTATGTTATTATTTTGTCAACACTTAAGACATTGTATAAAATATTTGTCTAGACTCAATGCAATTCGATTGGACAAGTTGTCTGATCTAGAAACAGGTTTACTATCCTCCCCATCCAAGTAATTTTAGTAATAATAATAACTTACTTGGGTACATGTTATTTATATAATTATCTATTTATGTAAATAAACGAGATAAAGTCACGATAGTCTTTAAAGTTTATCAAATTTTTAATGTGATTTCCTTCTTTCAAAAATGTCCAATTGAGTAATTAAAGCTTCATTCTGTTTTCTATATTAATACTTGATTATAACATCGATAAATAAAAGCTAATGTGACATTTGTATCTGATGAAAATTTGATGTGTTACCATATAGTGTTGCCACAAGTATTAATAAAATAATTATTTTTATTTTGTATCCAACAAAAATTTGACATGTGCATGATGCCACGTGTAGTAACAAATTTTTAAAAAATTTTTCTTTTTGATAAAAATTTGAATAACTTTAATAAATTTTTTTTAAAAATTAAAATCATAAAATAAAATAATTTAATAATTTAATTTCCCAATTTTAAAATATATTTTTTAGATTTCATATATTAAAAATTTTTAAACAAGTAGATTTAAATGTTTATATTTTAAAAATTATTTTAATTATTTAAAATTTTTTAAAATCAAAATTAATTATTTTAAAAAATAATTTTAAATGTTTTAAATTTTAAAAATGATTTTAATTCCATATTCTATTTCTTTAATTTTTTAAAATATTTTTTTTATTTTTTTAAAAATCTGATATTAAATTTTAACAATATAATTTTATATTTTAAAAAATTTTAAAAGTTTTTTCCTAAAATAAAAAATTAAATATGAAATTAAATTATTTTATTATTTTAATTTTTCATTTTTAAAATATTTATTAAGTTTATCAAAAATATATACCAAAAAAGAAGAAATAAAAATTTTTTGGTTACTACACATGCGCATAATGATGCCACATATCAAGCTTTCATTGGATACAAAATAAAAATAATTATTTTTTATTAAGACATTTAACTATTCCATTTCATTCTTGTTCTATTCAATTCTCACATAACAGTTATTCTATTACAGCTCTATTCCTTTTCAATAAATCCACCATAACATTAATAATTTATAATATTTATATTTCTAGAATTGACATAAATAGTGTTTATATTCATACAATACATAAATTGCTGTATCATCTCGCATGCAAATCATCAAGATGCCCATTCACTCACCACTAGAAAGTGTAGCAAGAATACGGGGGAGCTGACGAGATCAAAGAAATAGACTAGCGAACAAAATGTTAAAAAGGTCGGATCAAAACCGACGATTAAAAATGTGTAAGCTCCAATTACGAATTCATCCAATCTAATTACCTAGATTGGTCGAATGGATCAGTTTAAATTAAGATAATTTTTAATGCTACAAAGCACTTTAATGTTACATATTTAATAAATATAATAAATAGTTTGATAAGAATATACCTTTCACTAGGTTCAATTATTTAGTATATTTATATTATATTTATATATTTTTTTATCACAATTTTTTTTAAACTATTTTATATTTACATAAATTTTTAAACGTTAATAATTTATATTATATAAATTTTTAAAAAATATCATATTTTAATTGCTTGATACATATTTTATTCATATAATTATGTCTAAAATTACCGACTCTAACTCCTCACTTGTACGATCTTTAACAATAAATCTAAAAGGTCACAAGTTCAAATCTCTATCACTTAAAAAAAAAAAATACAAAAAATCGAGATTTTCTTAATTTTTTACCGGTTGAACCGGATTTTAAGCGTGTTCTATATAGCACCAAAGCATACTAGCCTCCGGTTCCCAACTGAACCGATCTGACTGACTGATTTAGTCTAATTTTTTCATCAGAGTGAATAATGTGAAAAATGCGAAATTGTCAATAATAATGGCGTACAAATAACAAGTTAAATTTTTTTCCCACTGCTATAAAAATGAGCACCATTTAAGTTTTCTATAGTTAACTTTCAAAGGTCCGAGCAATGAGTAACAACTTTCAGAGAAGCCAATTCAGGTATGCAATGCAACAAACTTCACCACAAATTAAACCACTTCGCACCCAAAAACACAGTTCCAACCTCGCCAACCTACAGATTATGAAATTGGAAAATTCATCATTTGAAAGAAATGTTGATATGTGATTAACTGCCTTCTTTGTATGCCAACATAAAAGACATGGAAGTCAAATGTGACAAAGAAAAGGCTACTACCTGCAGTTGGTGAAAATATGTCGTCATCATTTTCATACTTTTAGAGCAGCTTTATGAACCATGGTTTCTTTGTGTATTTGGTGGCAACTCTTCTCGACAAGATCAAGAAGTTTTTCTAAGTTCACGGCCCAGGAGTTGAGAATTTCATTGCTATCCTTTGCTACCTGGAAGCACACTATTCCCATTGGTCGGTCAATCTTTGCCACCAGTGCCTTGGAGACGACCATTTCAGAAAGATGCTTCTCAGCTTCCTGGATGGAAAGGATCAGTTCATTAATTGGGATGGAAATAGCATGGCAGTACGCAAGTCCTTTTTTTGTTTTGTATTTCAAACAAAGACTTAGGTGACTACCGACAAGATTTCTTGTGAACAGGTATAGAAGAGGAAGCAAACCTGGATAGAGAGACACAACAACTCTGCAAGTCTCTTCAATGTAATCCTTGAGTAGTACTTTGAAACAACAAGGATATTCTGAAAAGCATCGAATTAGTTGCCAGTGAGAAATAGGTAAGAAATTAATGTAAATGGAATCATAAAACAGGAGGGCGGCAAATTTACATGCTCAATAATTCTGAGTCTCAAATCTTCTGCAGCTTTGTCACCCAAAGAGCCTCCCAGCATGTTCTTCTCATTCTCAAATTCTTCCTTATATGAATTCCACAGGGATGTCCACTGGATAACCTCCATTGTAACTAATTGTTTCAATAACAACCTATAGAAAAGAAGATTAAAAAAATGCGGTCATCAGAAAAAAAAAAATATAAACAACCCACCTAGAGCGTGGAATATTCACAGAGTACTAAAATTTATCAGGACATACCTAAATTTTGGAATCTCAGAAAGATTCTTATCCTCCAATGTGGAATTAAGAAGGCTCGACTGCATTGGATCATGTGGGGCCAGGATCAAGTACCAACAGATTTTTCTCAGGACCTGCAGGTAAAACTATATATATGAGAACAGCTGAACAGAACTTGGAGAAAGGATATATCAAGATGTACTTTACCGGTATCCACTGAGATGGATTTTCCCTGATGGATGGAATCTCGTATATTGCCTTGTAGCAACGGCAAATTTCAAGGTAGTCATTGTTATGAAAGTAGTATCTACAGAGATAAGGAAACCTCATGAGTAAGATATATCCACCCACATAGCAGCAGAGACGATTCACAAAATTCATTTAATGTCCAATCACTTTCCAGTTGGTTGGGTCTTTACAGTGAAATAAAGATGTTTAATATTTCTTCTTAAGTTGCTTGGTTATAATGGTAGGTCGGTTCAACTACAAAAGTGAAGAAACTATGATTCTCATTCCTACATCCAAAAACATACAAAGAACTATTTTACAGACTTACAACCAATAACAATTTTGAGAATTTTTAAGGTATCTGTTGTTCAAATAACTGTAGCCTGTAGGCTCTGTTCCTTGAATTTATCTACAGGGTTCAGTTTCCACAAAAGATATAGATCTATTGCCCAAAAACTGTAGAAGAAAAGTTCCTCATCATCCTGTAACAAAAGAATCAAACCTTCCACCATATAATATACCCGAAGTAACGACCAACAGAAAGAAAATATTCACTGTACTCTTTAGCATATGTCATCCTTGAAACAAATGCCACATCAAGCAATCCAACTTGAGGTCCTTTCTATTAGCAACTCAATCAGTTCGTGAGAGTCTAAAAGAAATCTTTACCATTATCAGGATACTTGCAACCGTTAGACAGAAGAAGCATTTAACTTAATTGAGATCCACTCAAACATTCAACTTATACAAAGATCAAATTACCGACAAAATTAAACCACATTCGAATTGCTTGAAAAGTTCTTTAGTTATTGGATACAACAACTACATAGAATAACCAAGTCGAGAACAGAATTTCCACATGGCAATCTCTTTTTCCAAAATAAACCCAAAAAAAAAAAAAAACCACATAATAATAATTATCAAAACTCAATCAAAATGGGCACAAAAAAACTGAGCATAAAGAATGTAAGTCAGAAAGCAAAGGAGCCAAATACCGTATCATCAGTTCATAGTAAATACGCTTCAACTCCAAGAGTGAAGGTATATCAGCAGGAGGTTCCTCTACAACATTGTCACCTTCTTTTGGTTTCTTCTTTTCCTTAGAGGTATCAGCATCAAATACTCTAGGACTAATCTTCCTTGAAAGAATTTGAGCACGAACATAATCCTGGCGATCTAAGCAGAGGCGAACCTGGAAAGTTCAATTATTGACAAGTTGACACAATTATTATTGCAATCTTCATCTAAAAGATACAATAATATTAAAGACAATAAGGGCCGTGATCAAAATAAGATGCCCATACTTGTTCAAGAATGAAGGCAATTTTCTCAGTTTTTGCCATGGCACCAAAAGTTTCCACCTGCAAGTTTTTTTAAAAAAATCAAATATTAGAAAAAGGGTATAACATGCAAATAGCTATCATCTTGTTATAGAAGAAACTTACTGCAACTTCCTGCATTAAATCTGCAGCTTCGGCAATAAGGCCCTGTTCTTCTTTAATCTTTGCAAGTCTCTTGATCAATCTTGCTCTCTCAATTTCAACATAAATCTACAGAAGAAATTTTTGTTTATACATAATATTACAACATTAAACAGGTTACATCAGATAACAAGAAAACTTAACATCAAACACTTACCTTTCCAGCAGACACACTGTTCAGGGTCTTGATAAGCTCTATGCGAGTTTCAAGATCTGGGGTCTCATCAATGTATTGCATTGCTTGCTGAACCATTGCAGTCACTGCCTGCAGAGTGCAGATGAATAGTAATATTAATTAATTATAATCTCCTACAAATTGGTCTGATACTAGGTAGAAAACTTTAACAAGGATATGAAAAACACTCAACCAAATGGCTGTTGCAGTATATCAACTTGGCACAACTACTTTATAATACTAAAAGGGAGGGCAAACAATTTAAATTTAGGGCTCAATCCTGAGGATAAGATCTGAACTTCACTCAAAAATTTGGTTCAGTTATCGCTTTTCATCTATAATTTGATTCTATCCTATGGTTCTATCTTCAATAGAAATAAACATTAAAATAGAAGTTCTTGTTCTAATTAACATGAGTAGAATCATATAAATCTGAGAACAATAATAACAGCAAGTATAAGGAAAATATTAGAGGTGCTAAAATGAAATTTTATTGTGGCACAATCATTGCCAGATCAATCCAAAGAGCTATCCAAAAAAAAGCAAAAATGTTCTGCGGCTAAATAAAACTGAAAAGGTCAAAGAGTTTTCTTTCTCCTCTTACGACTCTGGAATTTAGAGCTGGTGCTACAATTCAGCAACATTACAAAGAGAAAATGTTAGGAAAAAAAAGCAATGAATTGTAAGTGGTTGTATATTGATTATTTTGGTTGACCTGTGGAATTTGATCTGATGGGAAGTAATGAAGCTTTATAGACAGGTGTGAGGCTTTTGCAAGATAGATTAATGGCGGCAGGAAGCTTGAGAGAAGCAAATGGGAAGAAATACTGTTGGTGGAGGAGGAAGAAAATTGGAGTAATTTGGAAAGAGAGTCCTCTGACAGGCAGGTATAAAAGGGCTATAAATTTCTGGAAGGAATGAATAGAGTGGGAAAGAAAACAGAAAAAGTAAAGCAAAAGAGAGAGAGAGCACAATTGGATAAAAGGAAAGAGTGATAAAGAAAGAAAGCCACAATCATAAGTGCACAATGAAGTAAACCTAAGGCCCTAAATCTTAGCATTTAGCCAAATTAGGTTATTGTTTGGATGAAGGTTAAAAAAAATACATAGACAAAAGTTAATCATATGAGAAACGGGGTACAAAAGTGCTCAAAATTATAATCCAAAATGCAGCAGTCAACACATACTAAAAGGAAAAAAAAAGATTATTTCAAATTAAGCCTTTATCCACAATCCCACTGTCAGCATATGCATACGTATATCCATATAAAACTATAGGTGGATCCTCAAAGCAACTAAGGTAAAGTAGCTATAGTAACATGGCACACAATAAGATGCAATGTCCATTAATAGCAAGTAAAACATAAATA
>JAQSVH010000013.1:15174109-15198073 GCA_029448705.1 Adansonia digitata
AATATTGCATAAAATAAATCTATTATCATGTAAACTACTTGGGTAACTATGGACTACTATGTAATGCAATTTCCTTGAGCCATCACAGGAAATTGCTTGGTCAATTCCTAGGTGATTACGTACAAGGTCTTCAAAAGGTTCTTGCAATCTCTCGATCATCATGGTGCCTTTGCTTAGATCTCCATGTTCTAGTTACACAATCTTTCCTAACTAACCCTAATTTTAAACTTATGTAATCTAATTACATTAGTAAAAAAAAACCTCAAGTTATATTTGAGAGGAATTAGATAAGAAAAGAATATTACAACCTCAGAGAAAATAAAGATAAGGTAGGGTTCACAGACCCTATTTAAAATATTTAAACATCTATAAACATCAACCATACATCCACAATCATATTGGGCCTAGTTCATAACCACCCATACATCCACAACAATTATGAACTTATATAAACATTTTTTTTTAAATTCAAGTTACCAATTTTTTATGCATAAATAATTGATCCATATTTAATTTAATTAAAAATAATAATTTTCTTACATGATTAACATTTATTCAGATTATATTAGAATAAATCTTATTTCAAATAGGTTTAATCATTTAAATTAAATATATTTCTCAATTAATCAAATTAATTGAACATTAATTCCATGATTATTATATTATTTGGTTTATATCTTAAACAATTTAAGAAAAATAATTCAATTGGATAATTAGGTGTTTGATGAAATGTAAGAGTTTTAATTGGAATAAACCTCTCAAAGAGGTGTATTACACTAACCATGCTGACTTTTAGGATTTTTATTTATTTTATAATTTTAATTTAATTTTAATTTGATTTAATCTAATCATATCAAATTTTAAATCTCAAGAAAATTAAAATTGAAAGAGTCTTACTCCAAGTAGCATTATGTTTTGCGTAAATCTTGGAGGAATTCTACTCCAACGAGGACTCTATCTCATGCATGGCTATCTTAGTCATCCTATTCCAATTCAACACTATTGTCTTCCTTCCACTGGACTTCTGAAAATGCAGCAACTTTACAGCGTTGCCACCATTGCTGCCGCATCAAGATCCAAGAAAGAAAACAAGATGATGTGCACACCTAGTGGACCCATTTTAACCCAGAATTGAAATGTTTTCAACTTTGATTTTAACCTAATTTTTCCAGCAATTATTATGAACTTTTCATGAAACTATCAAGGTGGAAAAATAGGGAAAAATTGCAGCAATGGCTGCCAAAAGAATCAGTCCCATTAAAACACCGAAATGGAGCTAACCTAGCACTAGTCAACCCTAATTTTTAATCGATGACTCCAATATCAATTTAATTAATCAAAATCATATTTTAATTAACTAAAATTGAATAATAAACGTGAATTATCTTGCTGGAGATTAAAAAATAAAAAATAATTTTTTAAAATTTTAAATTCAAGAATGGATCATGATAGCATCAAACAACAAAATCTTTAATTGGTAACAACTAAAACATAGGATTAATCAAATCAATGCAAGGAGGCTCATGATACCACTTGTAGGAAGTCTCAAGGTAGCAAGTAATTAGATTACAAAAATTTACAAAATATCTTATAAACATGGCAGCAAAAACATAAAAATAAAGATAATCCGAAACTCCCCAAATAGGACCATCTTACAAGATCTTGACTAATCTTTAAGATTAAGAAACCTAAACACTATATAAGATTCAAAAATAACTCCATCTTGAGAAGTTTTTAGTAAGTCCATGACCAATTATCAAAAACACCAAGTCTAGTTGTCGAAACCAAAGCTTTCTAAGTGTCCAACCTCTAATGGTTATCCATACAAGTGACTCAAAAAACCTTCAACAAGGAAGAGACTTTATTGCCATATGCCATGCCAGTAGCTTAGGTTTCAATAAACCTTCTCTTGCACTTAGAAAACCTTGATTCAATAATCAAAGAATAAAGAAGAAAACAATTTTCTTCTCTAAAAACCAAGATTATGCCAATTCTTTAAGAGTTTTTAGGAGAAAACGTAAACCAGGTTTTTGTAGTCTTCATGGTTAAAATTCAAAGCCTCTAATTAGCTATAAGGGACAACAAGTTTATATAGCCTAGGTTTTAAAATTTTAACTTTTAAGAAATTACAATATTGCCTTTAGCCCATGTGAACTTATTTAAATATGGCCTAAATAACCATTACTTGTATTAGACATATAAACCCAGTCTCAATTTAATTTCTACTAATCACCTTTATATATTTGACCCGTTAGGCCCCTATCATAGTAGCAATAAATATAAAATACCTTTATAACTTTAATTAAATATAATGTTTGATTACATGAATTAGTAAAAGATAATGACTTGCAAGCCACAACGATTGGCTTACGAGGCTTACATTAACATGTCCATGGATCCTATGATGATACATGCATTTTGCCTTGAGGTTGTACCACTCAAGATATGGCAAGCATATGGGTTTCGCAAACATGGTTGCAATCAAATGACTTTGGATTAGATGGAGAAGAGTTTTTCACAGTTGACCGAAATAGGAATAATTTTTTTCTCTAAAACTTTTAGATACTAGTATTAATCATCTTCAATTCTCTAAATTTTATAGTGAAACATGTACTTACACATCATATAAATTATTGAAATTGACGAAGTGTTTGGCAACAGAATTTTGTATTATCATTAATAGTTAAGATGAGAAAATGAACCCAAATTCGAGAACTTGCCCAAAAAATCTGAACTTTTAAAATTTTGATTTGGCTAAAGAAGTCGAAACTTGAATCCAAGAAAAACTCAAACACAAAATGGCCTTAGCTTGAAATAATCCAAATTCAAAATGATGTGAACATAAAGTTATGAAAGCTCGTAAAACTAATTAATTTTACACTTGTTTGAGTTTATCTTTCCTCCTACTTCATAACTTTTTGAGTTTATCTTTCCTCTTACTTCATAACTTTTGCGTATGATTACTATTTTAAGAAATTGATCATTGGATTTAGCAATATAATCTCACTCATCATGCACACAAAGTTTCAAATTTATCTAATATCTATATCGTATCATTCTGGAATACCACCTCTATTTATATTTAACTAAATTTTTCTACACTAAACAAATAGTTAGACATTTTTAATTTACTCGAAATTCGACAAGTAATATCTACAATACCCAATCATACCTTTGCAATAACTAATCTCACCGTCTTCATTATTTTCAATTTCGCCATCTATCAAATGCACACAAAACTAGAGTTGGCAAAGCATGCTCAAGCCAGAAAGTCCCCTGATCTAATCCGAGATCAAATCCGATCTGATCTGAATTGACTTAAAAAGTAAAATGCCTAAATCCAAAAAAATCCGAGCTTGAAAAACCCCAAAATCTAAAGAAGCCTAAGCCTAAAAAACCCAAGCCCAAAACAACTTGCAATCAAAAAGGCTCAAAACTTGTAAAAGCCCTACTCCTTTATGATGCAAGCCCGAGACTAATTTGAACCTAAGACCAATTGGATTCAAAACCCGTAAAGAACCAAAAAACAGTAAACTAAAATTATGTAATTTATTTAAAATAAAATATATCATGATAAATAAAATATTTAATTCATAATTATTATACAATTATATCAATAATGTATTATTAAATAAAAAATTAATAGTAAATATTTAAATTGGATTTAAGTTAAAGCATGTTAACTATAAATTTCAAATATCTTTGAGGATTGCCCATATCATATCTATAATGATATAACAAATAATGTTATTAGTTTAACTTTTAATTGATTGATTCTATTATAAATAAAAATAATCATGTATAATATACTATTCTACTTATTTCACATTTAAATTTTAATTTTAATTTTAGTATAATAATAATTTAAATATATAAAAATATCATATAATTTCAAAAAAAATAATTGAACTTGATTTTTTTGTAACACTAATAAATAACAAAACCATTAACAAAAATTAACTTCAAATCATTCTCTTACTTTTCAAAGGTATAAAATATTAAAATTATTAAAAAAAAAAAAACATTGTCCTCTAGATGAAAATATAAAAATTAACACAGCTAAATAACCTACTTAAGTACAATAACTAAACAAAATATATTTAAACAAAAAATATTCTTTAATTTTTAAAATCATATTAACATATGTATATATTATGTCACAATCATATTTATTAATATTTATATACATATATATTTAAATATTAATTTGTATATATTAAGTAGCAAGAATTTTTGAGAAGTTGTTTTGGTATACATTTATATTTAAAATTTTTATTATTATATTAAAAATGTTTGTTTATTATATAATATTTAAATGTATTGCTTGAAATTCATATTTTTATACTTATAATGACATATTAATATGATTAATAAATAAATATAAAAATTTATATATCTGGTGACAGTTAAAATGCCTTCTATGTCTTACACATAATTTATGTTATCTATTAATTTAAATATTACATAATATAAACTTTATAATATCAATAATTGTATAAATATTTACTGTACATACTATACATATACACGTATTGATATATTATATTATAGATAATATGATATTATATGAATATTTGGTACACTATACAATAGCAATAGTTATATGGGTATTTATCATAATTATACATATTTATATAACTCTTGAATATAATATTTTATATTATAATATATAAGTACATTTAATAATGATATATACAGTCTATATTATTATAATTAATATATATTATATCATGTACAATATGTTTAAAATTATATTATAAATATTAGACATATAATAAATTATATCATATTATGTTTACATGATAAGTATATTTATGCTATGCTAAAATTTTCTATTTTTACTATTTATTTTAATTAATAAAAGCACATAACTTTATTACAAAGTTATTTTTAAAAAGTAAAATAAAACTAAATCTTATCACTAGAGTGATTTCTAAATAAACTTAGTCATCAATATTATTTTATAAAACTATTTGTATTTTAAAAATTAAAAGTTTTAGCATAATTAATTATTATATTTTATTTTGGAAAAATATTTTTAAATTATTATTATATTTCATTATAGTTAATATAATTTAAATTTGGAACCATATTATTTTAAAATTAAATATTAGCTCATTTGGTAAAGTCTTTTGTTTTTCTGATTTCAAGTCAAGGTTTGAATATCTATGGTATAAATTTCAGCATTTTACAAGTATTCATAAATAATTATAATGTTTATATTATATAATATTTTAAAGGTTTGAATCTTCATGGTATAATATTTTTAAATATTAATATAATATTTATTCTTTTTCAAATTTTAATTTTTAGTATTGTCGTCACTAATAAAATTAATAATTGAAATTGAAATTAAAAAATATTTATAGCTTATAAAATTAAAAAATGATTCAAATCTATCTAGGCTCGCTCGAACTCGAACTGATTCAAACTTAAAATAATCTAAATTTGAAAAAACTCGTATCCAAAATAGCCAGGACCCAAGATAGCCCAAGCTCAAAATTATCTTAGCCGGAAAATATTCAAACCCAAAATGATTCAAGTTTGAAAAAAATCTGAGTATGAAATAACTTGAATCCAAATACAATCCAACCCGAACACGCTCGAATCCATCCGTTTGCCATCTTTACCCAAAACCAAATCAAAGAAAGCGAGGCAAGTACGCATTAGAACACCTCTAATATTGGTTATTTTATAATTAATATTACTTTTATTAATCACATCAAATTGACAAGATCTTGTGTAAAATCAATAATTTACATGTTTGTACAATTTTTTTTGTCAATGATATAATATCTTGATCCATTATATTTCCAAGATTGAGTGTTTTTTTTTGGGGGGGTGTTGTTTGAGTATTTATATTTATAAAATTGTGGTCATTTAGCAATACTTTATGCATAGAATTTTAAAACCTTGTATTTCTTATAGGAAAATTGTGACACCAAAATAAGCATAAACATATAAATAAATTTTAAAAAGTAAATGTTACTGATGCCTAATTCCCTGATTAACATAATATTAAAAAATATATATAATTGATTCAATTTTTTAAATATAATAAAAGTAATATATTATAAGAAAAATATTTCTAAAACGATATTAAAAATTCTTATTAGATACCTATAAACACATGTTAACCGAACGCATGGGCTATAAATAAATACTAGCTACATTGTCTTTGTGCGTGAAATAGATAAAAAAAAAATGATTGCAAAAGTAGAAAGAAATGTGAGAGAAAAAATAGAATAATTACACCTACGACATTTTAAATGGAGAAAAATAATTAGCAATTGATTTTAAATTTTGACTCTCAATCTTGTTTCAAGGAAAAGAAAATTATCATCGAAACCTCATTAACAAATTTTTATTATATAATCTATCTTTTTGTCAATTCTTTAATTGAATTGTAATTATTTAATTGATAACAGCAAACTCAATTAATAACTTTATATTAGTTTAAATCCTTAGGATACCCATTACGTGAGTGAACTAACATAGAAATAATTGATCATATAATTTTAAAATATAGAAATAATAGAAATAATTGTCACATTAAAAAGATAGTGATTTTGAATTATATATTCAGAGCGAAAAAAACTAACATATCCTTGTTAAATTTATTATATTTTGAGATTTGGTTATTATTTTATCAATTGAAATGTGCCAATTAACTTGTAATACCAATTCAATCAACTATTAATATTACTGTAATATAAATTAACATTGTCAACATTTACTTGTATTTTTATTTATAATTTACCCTTTTTAAGGAAATTTATTCTTCATTAATAAATGTCAAGAAGTATATTCGGACAATACAATATGGCTTATAAAATGTTGAAAAACAATGCAGAAATCACACACAAAAAAAAACGAATATGAATACAAAAATTCAATTCAAAAAATACTGCATTAAAAAAATAAATAAATTAATATCGATCAAAAATACAAGTATAAAATGGAATTAATTACAAAAAACGGAATTGATATCGATTAAGTCAAAGTTTAAAATATCTAACTTTAAGACGATAATTGCCTTCCTCTCGGATGTTCGATAGTTTCGTGCAATTCATCTCCTAAACCTCTTCAATCATGTCGTAAATTGAAAGCACTATCAATTTAAACACAACAAGCCAAGATATGCAATATATTTCTTTCTCAACATGAAGATGAAGTCAGAGCTGAAAAATGGATTTTTCTTAATGGAATTTCTAATAGACATCAACCCTTTTAGGATATTTTTATAAACTAGAAGGAGATAGTTTAAACAAACGGACATAACAGTTCGAACAAGAAACAGTTCGAAGAAAACTGTTCAACGAGACACGAAATTCGGACAACAGATTTAATCAAATAGAATTGGTTATGAGCTTGGTTTAGGTTAGGCTCAAAAAAAAATAAGATTCAGTCAACCTCTAACTAAAATCTAAGCGCAAGCTTAGGCTGTTCAGGCTCAACGAGCACTAACCAATTTTATCCTCTTTTAAGTAGGTGTAATAAAATTAATTTTTTATTCATCATGATTAATTATATAAATTAATTATATATCGTATAGTTATATACGATAACATATTATTAATAAATGTAATTTGTATTATATATCTTTTAATTAATATTGATATCTAGAGACGACGCCAGGGGCTGGCATGGCCATGCCCCCTCTTCCCGCTCACCCCAAAAAAAGGGAACTATCGTAAATACCGCCTCTCCTCTCAAAGTTCCTCTTTTTTTTTTTTTTTTTTGCCATTGGTTTTTCATTTTTGGATTAATGTCATTAATTTTCTCTTCGTATTTCTTAATTAATTAATTATACCTCCCTTTCATAAATATTTTGACTTTACTTCAGACTTTTTCTCTTTCCTTTTTCTTTCTTTTTTTCCTTATTTTAATATTTCTTTTTTTTTTTTAATTTTTCTATTACTTTCATAGTCTCTTTTATATTTCTTTTTAAACCGGTTGGACCGACGGTTTTGTTTATTTTTTTTCCCCAGCGCACGTTTCCATTCCATATTTCAACACCTCATACCCAAAATATGTATATATATATATATATATATTGACTCTTGAAAAATCAAAATTACTTTTAAAATAGCATCCACAACCAACCAAAATACCAAACCTTGTGATTGTTTAAAAGTAGCAAAGAGCTTGGATCTCTTCTTGGCTAAGCTCTAGGCGAGGAGCTTGTGGTAAGCAATATCAGCCTTGGTTTCTACAATCCTATTCTTTCTGTATGATCTCTCTTTCTCTCACTTAAATCTCTAACTACCCATCAAAACAAAGGAAAATCCCCAAGTCAGCAAATCTTTATTTACTTAAAAAAAAAAATTCTCGAATGATGGCTTCAAACCCGAAGATTTTTCTTACGACAAGATGATCGGTGGCCAACTGGCCTGTTGAACTGTTATGGAGCTCTTCGCTGATAGCACTCCTTGCAACGTCGACAGCTTCCGCACACTCCGCACCGGAGGGAAAGGTGTTTGTCGTTGCGTCAAACCGCTCTACTATAAAGGCTCATCATTCCTTCACGTTTTCAGACAAGTTGTTGAAGACAAAAATGTTGTTAGAGCCATTTAAAAGGATGGATTGGAGGAAAGAATTTTTAGTTGATTGATATAAAAACATTCAATAGTGGAGTCTTTTGCCGGTTTGATCCGGTTTTTATCAATATTTTATCGATTGAATCGAGTTTTAACCAAATTAAGCATTAACCGATTTTTATATAATTATTGGACCAATCTGACCACCAATTTTTCGTTCAACTGGTTCGACTGTCCAATTTATTACAATTTTTTATTTCATGATATCTCTTTGTGTTTAATATATATTTAATAGTTTTTATAAACTTTGTACAATGTAAAAATTCTTGCTCCATCCCTGTTGATTTGGCCCCCAATACGAAAATTCTGGCTCCATCCCAAGTGATGTCCAACGTAAAATCCGGATATTCTTCAACCCATACTGTATCTCACGCCACCGAAAAGCCATGCTTACCTAAACTATGAGCGGCTACGTTCTTGCTCCTTTGAACATGCTGGAAAATGCACTGCCTGAAATTGTGGAAGTTCCCTTTAGCTTCAAAAATAATAGGACCAATGGGGCACAGGTCATTCTCCCTTCTCCACAGGCTTCTCACAATAGCTAATGCATCTCCTTCCAAGATAACCCCAAGTCATATGCAAACTCAAGAGCTTTACACGCTGCCTTAGCCTCAACAATAAAGGCGTTCATTTCATGTTGCAGTTTCGCTGCCATTGTTCCCATCACTTGTCTTTATCATTCGGGGAAAGAATATAGATAATCATTTGTAATCCTTTGTGCCCATTCCGATTTTTGTATATTGTCAAATTTCATAAGATAGATTTTGGTATCATTAGCATGATAATTTAATCATCACAGTGATCTTATTACTAAAGTACCTTTATCATTTATAACCACTTTATTTTGTTAATAATCTTTAATTTTTAGAAAATAAAAATCATTGTGCTTGAAGTTACTAAAAATAAAATATTATTTTATTTGAAAGTACCAAAATAACCCCTGCATCTAGTAATAATGACACAAATTAATGGTTTCTATATTATTCTAAAATAACAATTTGTAAAATATTAAAAATCTTTTATTTACTTTATAATGAGGAAAAATTAAATTATAAAATAAAAAATATATTTATTGATAAATAAATTAATTTTTGTAATATAAATTATTCAAAAATATTTGACTTAGAATATAGCACTTATATATATTATAAAATCATAATTAAAGAAAATAAGAAAATTTGTTATATATAATATTTTTTTAAAAAAAAAGTTAAAAGAATTTAACACTAAATTTACTTTTCAAATTGATAAAATTAATATTAATTCAAAGATATAAAAATTTATAATATAAAATAATTATAATTTAAAAAAATTTTAATGCAATTATTAAATAAATAGTATTGACTATAATTAATTTTATTTGTAATGTTACACTATTTTAGAAAAGAATTTGATTACTTTTTAAGACAATAATCCGCTCACTTCGACCCCTCAAAATTAATGTCTCGTAAAATCGCCGATTACTTGCCAAAAATAATGATTTACTCAACATGGGTAAAATCAACCCTAACTATTTTTAACGATGAAATGGAAATTAAAAACTCTTTCTTTTATTCGGTCTTTTTAAGCAAAGGAACAAAGCGACGCTGTCTATGATTGGGGCTTCTTTGTGCTGCAAAACAAAAGCCATGAAAATCGATTGTCTAAGCCATGACGAGTCCAGAATTCATCCGTACAGTAGCCAATCGTTACGCTTCCCAACTGCAGCTATGTTATCCCCAAACCATCGCCTCTTTCTCTCTAGCCAAAACCATCCACTGCCACATGATTACTTCTGGGTTCCACCCGCGTGGCCACATTCTCAACCGTCTGATTGACGTCTACTGCAAGTCATCAGGGATCATCTACGCTCGGAACCTGTTTGATAAAATTCCTGAACCAGATATAGTTTCAAGAACCTCTTTGGTTTCAGCTTATTCTTTGTCGGGCGACATTAAAAAAGCTCGGAAAATGTTTGAAGAAACCCCTTTGAGCGTCCGGGACAGTGTTTTCTACAACGCGATGATCACTGGATATTCGCGTAATGAAGATGGGCATGCTTGTATTGAACTGTTTCGCCAGATGTTACGTGATGAATTTAGGCCCGATAATTTTACTTTCACAAGTGTTTTGAGTGGATTGGCTCTTGTTGTCAATAGAGAAATGCAGTGTAAGCAAATGCACTGCACGGTTTTGAAGTCAGGGACAGGGTTTGTTACCTCGGTTTTAAATGCACTTGTTTCTGTTTATGTTAACTGTGCATTGATGTTTGAAGCTAGGAAGTTGTTTGATGAGATTAATGGGAAAGATGAATTGTCATGGACAACGATGGTTACAGGGTATGTTAGGAATGATGAACTTGATGCAGCTAGGGAGTTGGTTGATGGGATGAATGAAAAGTTGGGAGTTGCTTGGAATGCAATGATATCGGGGTATGTGCATCACGGACGATATGATGAAGCTTTAGATATGTTTAGGAAGATGTATTTTATGGGAATTAAAATGGATGAATTTACGTATACCAGTGTTATTAGTGGTTGTGCTCATGCTGGATTGTTTCATCTTGGTAAGCAAGTGCATTGTTATGTTTTAAAGACAGAGGATAAGCCTACCCCTGATTTTTCACTGCCTGTGAATAATGCATTAGTAACATTGTACTGGAAATGCGAGAAAGTGGATTGGGCACGTGAGATTTTTGATAAAATGCCAGTAAGAGACCTTGTTTCATGGAATGCAATCTTATCTGGCTATGTGAATGCTGGCCGTATTGATGAAGGTAGGTTGTTTTTTAGGAAGATGCCAGAGCGGAATCATTTAACATGGACCGTAATGATATCAGGATTAGCACAAAATGGGTATGGAGAAGAGGGTTTGAAGCTGTTTAACCAGATGAAATCAGAGGGTTTTGAGCCATGTGATTATGCATATACAGGAGCAATCACTTCTTGTGCCATGTTAGGAGCACTAGAGAATGGACGCCAACTTCATGCTCAACTTGTCCGCCTGGGGCTTGATTCAAGCCTGTCGGCTGGAAATGCACTGATTACAATGTACGCAAGGTGTGGTGTTGTGGAAGCTGCCAATGCACTGTTCCTTACAATGCCCTGTGTGGATTCAGTGTCCTGGAATGCCATGATTGCAGCTCTGGGCCAGCATGGGCATGGTATTCAAGCATTAGAACTTTTTGAGCAGATGTCGAAGGCAGGCATTTTACCTGATCGGATTACTTTCCTAACAATTCTATCTGCTTGTAGCCATGCAGGTTTAGTTAAAGAAGGGCAGTATTATTTCAATTCAATGCAAAGGCTTTATGGGATAACCCCTGGTGAAGATCATTATGCCCGTCATGTTGATCTGCTGTGTCGAGCTGGAAAGTTCTTAGAAGCAAAGGATGTGATTGCGTCAATGCCTTTTGAGCCAGGTGCAGCAGTTTGGGAAGCTCTCCTTGCTGGATGTCGAACTCATGGAAATGTAGATTTGGGGATCTTAGCTGCAGAACGACTCATTGAGCTGATGCCACAACATGATGGAAGCTATGTGCTTTTGTCTAATATGTATGCCACCGCTGGGCAGTGGGATGATGTTGCAAATGTACGAAAACTAATGAGAGACAGAGGAGTACGTAAGGAACCTGGATGTAGTTGGGTAGAGATTGAGAACAAAGTCCATGTATTTTTGGTTGATGACACAGTGCACCCCGAGGTTCAAGCAGTCTACAATTATCTTAATCAACTGGTGCATGAAATGAGAAGATTAGGTTATGTTCCAGACATAAAGTTTGTGCTACATGATATCGAGTCTGACCAGAAAGAACGTGTCTTGTCTGCTCACAGCGAGAAGCTTGCTGTAGCTTTTGCACTCATGAGGCTTCCTCGTGGAGCCACAGTCAGGGTTTTCAAGAACCTTAGGATTTGTGGAGACTGCCACAATGCATTCAAGTTTATGTCAAAAGTGGTGGGAAGAGAGATTGTTGTACGAGATGCAAAGAGGTTTCACCATTTTAGCGATTGCAAGTGCTCTTGTGGGGATTACTGGTAGGCGGAAATTTCTTGAGAGATGATTGGTATACTGGCCATGGCGGTCAAGGATTTGCGATAGCACAAGTGGTGACTTACGCAACATACGTATCTAACTCGTGGAATTTTGTATTTACTCAAAAAAAATTTTACGACTATGGAAGTGTGGATCACTGCAGAAGCATGAGAACTGAGCAGGCATATTCCCTTTTGATTTATTGTTGGTGACTTGGTGGGATTCAACTTATGCAATGATTGCTTTGGGACTTAATTCAGGGTTTAGGATTTAAGATTATTTACTTGATAAATTGCAGTTACTGGATAGCTCAACTGGATAAGCATCAGCAATTCTCTTTTCATTTTTGTACCCTTTTTTTATGTTTATTCAGAAATTCAGATTCTTTCCACAGGATAGCAAGTCTGATTTAAATTAGTGATAGCAATGAAGCAGACAGCAAGAACCCATTTGAAAATTTTCTTTCTAATTATCATATATTTGTGTTTATATACTATATTTCAATGTAAGTCATATTTCAAATACGATCATTAATCAATTTTCTATAATATCTTAGACAACTACTTTTATAGTTTCGAGACATTTTTTAAATTGTTCAAAAATTATAGAGAAGGGACAGCTTCTTTTGTGTTGGAACGCATATCTTTAATTCCTTATCAAAACAAAGGACTATATTTCAAAGAGACAGTTATGAAATTAAAAACAATGGTTGTTGGGATAACTTCAATCAGCATTCCTTCTACGTTAACTACGGAAGAAGGAAAAGAAAAAGATATGAGAAGCAAGAAACAGATTTAAACTGCCAAACAATTACAAAGGCCTGGCTGGCTGCTGAAAAGGACAGACGCTGTATATCTGGTTCCCTGTTAAAAGGAAAAAAAATCTCATGTTAACATAAAGTACTCCATCAACCTTTTAGACTTCCCTGCAGTTTTCTTTTTCTTTTTCTTTCAATTATTGCAAGATTGGTTACAAATTTCTTTCATACTTCAAATTGAGATGCTTCTCCCCATTTTTCTTTGTATGAGTGTATGATGGACAGATAATTTAGACCTATTTTATAGTTTGACAACCCAATTTCACAACATTTTTTATAAAAGTGTAGGAAAATGTATTTTCCCATTTTAATTAAGGCTTTCTAACCCTGGAATCAAGAATTTAATACTATCTCAGTAAATCACACAATTATTCATAAAATATTATATTTATACATAATAAATTTGCCCGAAATTTTACCCTGTAAAGTATTTAACCAACACCAATTTCACAGTTATTTTTTATGAGATTTTGTAAGTCTTAAATTACAAGCTTGAGATATGTCTTATACATCTCATCTCATCCCACGTTTAAAACATGAATAAGAGATCTTAAAATTGTTATTCTTAATACTATATAGCATATTATTTATATAATATCTATCACAATGTTTTGGAGAAAACGAACAACATTAATAAATAACAATGACTTAATGACGTTAAACACAAAACAATTAGATTGAGTCAAGCAAAACTTCTGATCTTAAGTCAGCATTTGCCTATCTCTCGAGTGCTTGATAGAAAATGCAGCTCGTCTTTAAGTTCTCTTCAATCACATTGCAATTTATAGCACTTTCAATAACAGCATAGCAAACTAGAGGATGTAGTGATTTTCTTTCCACAAATGATAGACCCAAAAAGGAAAAAGGAGAAGGCCAGGAATGCTTTATTTAAAAAGATGAAAAAATTTAAAACTTAGATGAAAATGATTTTGAAATTTTTTTAATTAAAAATTCGAACCAACAAAACTATTCAAACATGAGACAAAACTGTTGGATAAGATCTTAATCAGACAACATTTGGTTGGGGCTTAAAATTTGGGCTCTAAAAAGATAAGAACAACTCCACTTTTAACTTGAGCCCAGTGTAGCCTAGATCGAGGCATGTGAGGTTCCACCTAGCTTACATAGGTCCTCATCCTCCATAAAAACTTGGGTGCCCCTTGGGGCCTAACCCCACACTAAACCTTAGCCTATATGTAACAGATAAAGTAGCTTATGTGTGTCCAATATTGGATTCTACATCAAGAATAAACATTAACCAATTTTTTCTCTGCAAATGGGCACTTTTGAGATCAATTTCTCATTTAATTTCGATATCAATTATGTAATTTAATCATGCATTGTATGTCTATGTACAATAACTTATGTATTTGTATACATATTTCTTGTTTATACACTCTTATATAGTTAGTTGATATTTGGTAATCCCCCCACATGAATGAAAATTGTCTGATTAAAATTGTGAATTGATTTGATATATACTAGATAATAACTTTGAAGAGTTATTGCTTCGGGCTAGGTAGCTTTTAGCTTTGAACCTTCCATATTGATAACTATCGAATTTACTCAACAAGTGAAAATGATGTCATGAACTATTTAGCCTTTCTTGTAAATTAAGATAATAGGTATCACAGAATTCTTTTTCGAACACCATTAGTTTTCATGATTGTGTTCATTTTGCCTCGAACATATCTTGGTTTCTATAAATGGTCTAGAGAATTTAGCCTTACCAATTCTCAAAGAAATAGCCTCGGTTCACATTCATATAGGTGATTTCTTATCAAAAGTATCTTGCAATACCTTACTTTATATCATCAAGCTATAAGAATTAGCAAAAGCATAGCTTATCCTAATTTTGAAGGGATGTGAATCCCGAAAAAGTCTAGCCTCATCAATGTATTATATTTTAAAAATCAACAAAACATAGAAATAGCCGAACTTTCTTACAGATATTTAAGGAGAGACTTACATGTTGTAAATTCTAAAAATTTTCAACAACGCTCAAACATCCGTATGTTTAGAGGTTACCTTGATTTCAAATATTGTAATCTAAAAAAAAAAAAAGAAAAGAAAAGAAAAGAAAAACAACCAATAAGATCCTTAAGGTGGCGGCTATCACTTCTTGACAAGGATCCCTAGGATCACCAACAACACATGTGACTTATCTTTAACGGTTACCCATACATATGTTCATTGAAACCTTAACAAGGCCTGGTGGTTCTCTAATACTAGCTAAAATGCTTCTTAAGCCTCAATCGAAAGGTAATCTTCTTGCTTTTATCAATCAAGAAACAAGAACATGACAAGGATGAAGATTGCACAAAAAGCAATAATAAGATTACAGAGATGGCGCTACAAAGGTAGTGGCACGAAGAAATATCTTGAGAAATATTCTTTGTCAAATAAGAATATTATCTCTAAAAAATTAGGTCAAGAGATATCAACAATTTTTCTAACCAATCATTTTTTATATTCTAACTCAATCCAACTTTTAGTTGGCTTTGGGATCGAAGAGTTTTAACCTAATTTAAAACTCCTAAATCAATTGAAACTCTTTAATCTTGTTTAAAGTGTTTCAAATTAACCAACCATTTTCTCCTAGTTATAACCAAACTTAGACACCAATAACTTAAGCTAGTATAAATTGGCCAAGCATGATCTAATGGTCCAAAACCTAGGCCTTAGTCGCACCATAAGTAGGGCCAGATAATGTTTCCATGAGTTTAATTCTATAATTTAAACTCCATATATACCTCAATATATAATATTTATCTAATAAATATAATTATCTAATAATTATAAAATTAGATAAATAAATTGGAAACAATATTAGCTGGTATAAAAATTTTTATGGATTTTATCTCTATAAAATCTCTAATTTAGTTAAAACTATTTTAACTTAATTTTAATCTTGTTTAACATTAATTATCAAATAATTAATATCACAAGAATATTCCAAGGGATATTAGACCAAAAAATGAGATAAAATTTTTGATTCATAATCAAATCCCCATTCTAGGTGAAATCCTATTTCTTCTAGAACAAGGTTTATCCACCTTGTCGCGACATGTCCTCGACACAACTAGAATTGCTTGGATGTTGAGACACACGACTTAAAAGAAATGTGTTGCCTTTGGGTTATCTCTTGATCGGGATTTAGATTAGGCATAATGGGATGAGAGCGAAGGGAAGGACTGTTAAACACATCGCTCGTCCAACTGTTCTTAGAAGGCCACTATGAAATGGCCAAAAACTTGGAATCTCCTCCAGTCATTTGGGCTAGGCATGATCGATGCTTATCGAAAATGACATTATGAGTTATGAAACTCGAAACATCAATTTCAAGGTCTACAAGGTCCAAAGATTCATCGATTGAGTTTGGGAGTTGGTTATGCATGGGGAAAGATTAGCACCTATCACAAAATGGCCCAAATACGAATCTTGACCAGTTCAACTTAAATGGCAAGTATACCTCTCATTCCTATATATATATATCATTATTTTTTATTTTTAGGGGCCATATCATTATTATTTTCTTATTCTTCATGCTTAGGAACTGATTTGTTGAGATGAATTATTTACTCGACTTAACCGTAAATAGTCATTATGAAATGACCATTTATCTTGGAGTCACCACCAATCTATTTTGGCTAGGTGAGATTGGTCACCTGTCGAAGCTCGTATTTTGAGGGTTAGAAACTTTTAAAAACAAACTTTAAGGTCCGCAATTATACCAGAGATCACTTGAAACGGTCTGAAAGTCGATTACAATCATGAGTAAGAATCGATCCCTCTTATGATGCCTAAAAATTGGCACCATATTGCATATTAACTTAAGTTTGGATCTTTTATCATTTCAATATCCAATATTTAATTATAATTCTCATATAAAAATAAAATTTAAAAAATCAAAATATCATTATAAAATTTTAAATATATTATTCTATATGAGAAAATTAGATTTTTAATATTTTTGAAAATCAAAATTCTTTCGTACCCCACTTGAGATCCAAAGAAATAGGAAATGCCAAAATATCTTTCATACCCCATTGGAGAGCTAAAGGAATATGAAAGGTTTTATTTTAATAATCAGAATCTCTTACTTGCCCCATTAAAGTTTCAAAGGAATACGTAAGATTTTAAAAATTAAAATATCTTTTGTACCCTATTAGAGAGCCGAAGGAATAAAAAAGGTTTTATTTTATGAAGAATGAAAAATCCTAATTTTCTTTTTGAAAAAGGGTATCTCATTATTAAAATAATCTGTAGAAACATTCTTATATTCTTGGAGAAATTTCATGTACTACTTTAACTCGAAGACAATGCCCTAATTTTTAGAAATTTTTAATTTTATTAACAAATATTAATATTTGTCCTAAGACTGGTTTCGACTATACGTACGAAACTAAATTCAAAGGATTCAAACATGATCGATAAGACTAAAATGTCTTTTAAAGTATTTTTAATATGAAAGTATCTTACTAACCTTAAAAGACTTAGCTTTAATACAAATTACCAAAATACCCATGGGCATATCTTCTATGTGAAAGTATCTTAATACCCCTAAATGACTAGAAAATAATCATAAAAGATAAACCTATGCCCAATGCACACTTTTGCTGTCGCCACGTGCTCGCCTTTTAAAACTTCGAACGATCCGAAGGGCTTAGTGCACGCGACTTAAAAATGTATGATAGTGGTGGTGGTCAAGCCTTTGAGTTATCCCATGATCGAGATTTGGATAAGGCTTGGTAGCATGAAGGGAAGAGAAACCGTCTAGCGGATAGTTCATCCAACTAGTCTTGGATGGCCACCATGACATGGCCATAAACTTGAAGTCACCACTAATCATTTCGTGCTAAGCAAAAAACAATATTCCAAGTTACAAAACTTTAAACATTGATCTCAAGGTCTACAAAGTTTAGAGAATCGTTAGTTGGGTTTGGGAGTTAGTTATGTGTAAGGAAGGATTAGCACCCCCAGGAAGGATTAGCACCCCCACGACGCCCGAAATTAGTACCTACTAACTATGTCTCGCTTTCGTTTTGGCTTGATCAATTCCATTTAGTCATTATTTAGACATAATCCCCCTTAATGCATGAACTTTTATGGAAAAATGTAAATCTGAGTTTTGAAAGATAATTTGACATCACCTATAAGTTGCTGAAGTATGATAAACATAGAGATTTCTTATGAAAATAATTTTCAAACTAAATTTTTGAAAATTCAGATATTCCATATTAGGCATTGGAGAGATGCCAATGCGAAACATTGCATTGTAAATTTTATTGGAAAAAAAGTTTTAAATATAAATGCACGATAGTCACTACATGAAGGGAACATGTTAGGAAGACGTAAAAGAATATAATAATATCATAAACAAAAAATCACACATGAAAGAATGTAAAGAGGAGGGATAATCAGAATGTATCTTCGATTATTGAAGAATAATCGAGATGACAATTTAGAGATGGGTTTAGGTTCGATGGTAATTTGAGGGAAGAAAAAAAATATTAATCAAAACAATCTGGGCCATTTGAAAAAAAAATTTTTGGATATCTTGAGGTAAAAGCGGGCTTGGATTATCTCCTCGGAGAAGTGGGGTTAGAGTATCCCTAAAGATAAAGTCATGATAATAATTTGGAATAAAGAGAGAATTTAAGTTTTTTTAATAAAAAATGGACTTGGATTATTCCCAAAGATGAAATTTTTTAATGATTTAAGAAAATAATTGGGATTCTCGAATAAATCCGAAAGAGAAAATTTAAGATTTTTAGTGAAAATGGCGTTGGAGTATCCCCTCGGAGTAATAGGGTTTAAGTATCCCCGAAGATGCAAACTTTTGATGTTTTAAAAGAAAAGTTTTTTTAAAAGATTTTAAAAATAGAAAACCAAAAATATGCATAAAATATATTTTTGTCTTAAGCCTTGATTCGAGTCTACAAGGCTTATGTTGTAGGGGAATCAATCGGATACATTTTGAGGCATTCAAATGTCTTTATAAAGGATATTAGAAAATTGGGTTAAAAACAAAGGACAATATCGTGTCATCTCTCTTTCCAGATTTATTCTAGGTTCATCCGAAGGCATTAAGGGGCGAATGAGCTACCTTGGAAAGATAACTCGATTCCAAAAATCCTAGAAAATCACTTTCTAGGCAGAATTAATTTTTAAACTTAAGTCTATATTGTCGCTGGCAGCATATGCAAGGGAAAAAGATGCATTGAACTTTGAAAAATTGTTTTGGGCTCATCCAAGATCGTTAAATCATGAACAATACCTTTCTTGAGAAGGAATTTTGTGACTTTCTAGGAAAAATATTCAAGAAGTTCAAAAAATCGTTTGGTCAGCTAAAATGAAAATAGGAAATTGTTCGTTGATTCTAGCAGTTTTAGATAGCAAATGTTTGAAAAATCCTATTTCTTTCATCTGAAATGATCCGAGGGCACATAATACATCATTGGAAAGCTATTTCGATGTCCTTTAAAGGAAAAAGATCAAAACAATTCTAGAAAAATCATTTATAGTTTAAATATAACTTTTTAAATTTGAGTTTTTCGAGTAGGGATTATTCAATTTTCACCATTATAGTGCTGCCAAAGCAAAAACAGGGGATTATTTGATTTTTTAGGTTTCTTGGAGGTCAAATTCAAGTTATGGATGTCTGAACATCCACCACACATGGACTAGACTAACATGGGCATCACGAGTTCATTCCACAGTCCCATAGTGGTTCGGGATGATGAAACGACCTGTTAACCATGCCATCATGGAGATGCTAAACTCGACATCAAGGATTAGGACATAATTTCTACTAAAAAGGTATTTTGTTTGAAAAAAAATAACATCTTTAAACTCATTTTACCATGCATCCAGATCTGAAGTGTTTAATATATCTCCAAGATTTGAAGACCAATATGATAAAACCTTAAATGCATTCTAATCTTTGTCTATTAGAGGTAGCATGAACTTAACTTGGGGATTTCTTTTAAAAATCAAAATTTTAGCAAACAAGCATGCATCTTGAAAGGAATCAAATGAACAAAACACAACACGCACAAATATGAATAGAAACTAAACATGCAAACACACAAATATGACATTTTGACATGGAAGTGGGTGGCAAAAATGCAAAATGATAACAAATAAGATGGATGGAAATGAGATGAACATGCTTAAGCAGAGGAAAGCATGCTGACATTGTCAAGAAAGCATTTTTATGACATGAGACTCTTTAAAATACAAGAAAATGCAAGAACGTACTTAATGCATGTTATGAACATTTAAATATAAGTTGAATATGTGAATATGTGAATATGATAGGAACATGGCAAGAAATGCATGAACAAAGGCTATGATAATGATGAAAATGGAGCATGGCATGTTTGCATATCCAAACACCATAAAGGCATCAAGAGGGTCATCAAGATCCTAAGACTACCACAACCAAGGCAACAATATTGCATGAGAGTCCTAGAATGGTCATGGCATCATAAAAAGCTCATTAAAATGATGTAGATGAAAAAATAGAAAATGTATGGAATAAGGTAGAAAATATACTAAAAAAGCTTGAACTTCTCTCCCTTCCTAAAATAGTGACTTAGAGCTCAATCCTTCCCTTTTTTTTACTATTATTTAGCAAGAAAAGGATGAAAGAAAGAAGCTTTCTGGTAATATGGTTGGTGGTGAGGTGTTTTTAAGATGAAAGTGTGTGAAAGGTTAAGTTTTAGAAGGTTTTCTAAAGGTAGTTTGGGGGAACTATGGGAATGGAAGAAGGTTGAGGGTGAAGGTAATGGAACAGTGTTTTAAGAAAGTTTTTGGGACTAAAGATTGCTAGGGGATTCTTGGGCTGTTAGGGCAACTTTGCCTCTTTTAAACTTAAGGTTCAGCCAATGCTTTTGGGAGAGAAGACAAGGGCATTTTTGGATCTTTCATTCATGCACTAGGGGACATCTCCAAGTGCTATGCTTAGCTGACCTTTTTCCCATTGGTTCTGCCATGCAGGGCAATGAGCAAAAAGGCTGTAAAAGCCTACAGCCAGAGATATGCTTGGCATGCTCTTTTACAACCATATTTTCATGAAAGTGACCTTGTTATTGGCTATTTTGCCTTTAAAATTTGTTTAAATCTGATCATAGGCCCAAAGTTAAGGCTTGCAATGAATTATGATGGTTTCTTGCAACAAAAAAAATGTTTGAATCAAATTTTTGAATGTTGAAAAATGGTTTGAACAGGGCAAAAATGTCTTGTGCATTGATGGTGTATTAATACAAAACATGTTGTATTAATACACAAAGCAATTTTTACCCATGAGTATCGATAGAATAAGGCGTGTATCAATACTAAGAGACTTAAGACTTAGAGGCCTATATCAATACTTATGCTTGTGTATCGATACATTTTGCAAAAATTCACAACTTTAGCTATTGCCAAGGTCTGTATTAATACAAACATGCTATGTGTTGATACCAAACCTTAGGTATTGATACCAAAACCTTTTGTATCGGTACTACATGTGCAAATTGCACGTACCTGTGGCTTCCTAAGTTACCTCACCTTGGTCACAAACAATGGGAAATTGATCCAAGTACTCATCCAAATGACTCTAGTGACACCATAAAACATGGCCTTTGATGCTTCATTTTACATTTTTCTTTTATACGGCCCATAGGCATTTTAGACCTTCTTAAACAAACATTTTTTGCTTGGCGTCATGTCACCTAGTTGTGCCTAACAACACGGCACCTAATAATCATCTCTCAGTTTTTATTTTTTATTTTCTAATTCTATCATCTTTTAATTAAGTCTTGTATGCCAAAAGTTAGCCTGGACAAAATGAGGTATCTTCAGCTACCCTTTTTGGCCATTGTTGAGTATTAGGAATAGGCAAAAGACAAATAGACACCATTTTGTTCAGGTAGGATAATGGTTTCATGTGTCTATAGAAAAATAAATAGTTATTTAGTATTATGTCAAAATAGGCTGAATATATCTGCACCAAAAAATTTTTGATAAGTTTTGTAGGGTTTGACCTATTTTCTAGGTTGTTTCCCTAGTTTAACCCCTAACAGGTGCCATTAGCTTGTGTGTAATTTTGTCCGAGCCCCTTTCCCTATCAGTCCAAAAATATCCAAGATGCAAAATTAGGCACTTGTCTCAGTGGAAGTAAATTCTTCTCAAGGGGAATGTACATTTTTAAGACCTATTTAATTGTACTTTAATGAATATAGGTGTGCATGACCAAATTAATGTCATTTCAAAGGTCGTACAACACAAATCTCGAATAAAAAACATGAGTTTTGAGGTAAATAATTAACTTTTAATATTATACTTGTGACATTTTTAAATTTATTTTTGCAGATGTTATGACAGTCAAATTTTCTATTTTTAAGATTTTTTGAGAATTTTTTGTTAAAATTTGAAAATTGACTATCATATATTTTTATCGATACTTCTGTGGTATTATTGCCAATATGCACTCCAAAAGATCAGAAATATTCAATAAAAAATTCATATTGACATTTTATACCACAAGGCGTCAATTTGTCTATTTTGTAATTAATTTCGAATTTTCCATAGTATTGTGAGTATTATATTCATAAAATTTGTCTGATAAAAATTATTCCAAATGTCTTTTTTTCATCTTTATCATTTTAATAAATTAATATTTTAATTAATGTGATATCATTTTAATAAATTAATATTTTAATTAATGTGATAGATAAAATTCATTTTTTAAAAAACTTTGAACACATTTTTAAAATTCTCCCGATTTAAAAATACAAGTTTTTCTTTATTTGTAAAATTTTGGTGCAATTTTTTGATTTTTGAGTTTCAAAATCTTTTAAATATTTTCATTTGATCATCTTTAAATCAGTTTTTCAAAATTCATTTTATTTTATGAGTTCTGTATTTTTTAGAATTTCACTGTTTTCATTATACAAAATTTTCTACACCATAAATTTTTTTCAGTGGGATTTTCTCAATTTATAACTTTTAAAATTCTTTAAATATTATTATTTAATTCATATTAAATCAGTTTTAAAAAATTTCATTTATTTAATGAGTTTTAGAATTTTTCTATTACTAAGATACAGAGTTTTCTACTCTGCAAATTTTTTGGAAGGATTTTTTTTAGTTTATAATTTTTAAAATTCTTCCAATTTATTATTCGGCCCATATTAAATGAGTTCTGAATTTTCATTTTATTTTATGAGATCTCCATTTTCTTTCATAATTTTTCTGTTTTTAAAAAATGAAGTTTTCCACTAAGTAAAATTTTTTTGTAAGATTTTTTCGAGTTTATAATTTTTAAAATTCTTTAAATATCAATATTGAATTCATATTAATTCAGTTTGTGAAAATTTAATTTCTTTTATGAATTTTTTATTTTTCCACGTATAATAATTTTTCCCAATAAGGGTTTCTCTGGTAAAATTTTTCGAGCTGCTAATTATTATTTTTTTCCTTCTTACACATAAAAATTGTTTTTACTATTAGATTGAATTAAATTGATCATATGAAATTTTATTTCAA
>JAQSVH010000013.1:15311815-15321973 GCA_029448705.1 Adansonia digitata
TTGGTCTTGTTCAGCAAGAGCTGAACTGCTTTCAACATGTAGTTTATTGATTCTGCTTGATTTATAAAGAAATTAGTTGTCTGTTCATGATCTATTATATGTGAATTAGATAAACTAAGTTGCTCTTGTTATTAGCATATTGCTTTGATGAAAGCCCCCTTGAAGAACCAGAAATGGATATTTCACGTTAGAGGCTAGAATCTGGCCACTTCTATTTAGTTAACATAGAACTTCTTGCTTACTTTGCTAAGTGTCTAACTTCAGAGCACATGCTAGTGGGTTTATGAATAATGGGCAAATCACGTAACTCTGTAGGATTAGTAAATGGGGGCTGGGCCTGCTTGATATCATGTCAAATATTTGTGGGCATCCACCTTAAATAACCTGGAAAATATTTGGAAAGACCCGACTTAAATACTAGGATCAAACACAACTGAAATAACTTGAAGTAGGATAATGATATAGGAAAAAGATGGGACAACAGACTTGGACAAGCAAAAAGGGAACAATGACATGGCCTCTAAGACCAACTTAGACATCTGTCTATAAACCAATTTGCAATTGGTGGACCTGCTTATCTTGAGAGCTGCCCAGAAACCAAACCTAAGTAGTATTGGATTTATCACTATTTAAAATATAGTAAGCAGAGTAGCTGAAGTTTGGCGTTGTATGAAGCAAACTTTGATCATAGGGCTTACAACTGGTGCAACATGGTACAAATGTTGAAATTCCCTCAGATGAGAAGTTCATTTTGTATTCTACCGACTTTTTAAATAGTGGTTTTTGTCTAGTATTTCTATATCAAAGGCCCAACCATAAATACATCCCACAACATGAAACTCTTGCTCATATTCAATTAAATTTCTTTTAATTCAAATTCACTGGACTTATTTTCATCCATATTCAGATTCCTTATCATTGGACTTGTAAATTTGGTGGGTTAGGTTTGGATGAAGGGATTTGATTACGTGCTCAAAGAAAACAAACATATGAATCGAAACTTTTAATATTAAATATCAAAGACGAGCAACGGAAACTTAATCTTTGTAGACAAACAATAGTTGAATCATCCAAGGATCATATTTACAATCTTTAGTCTTACAAAAACAATTTAGAACTGCAAATATGTAAACAAGAAACACACCTCCCAAAATCACCTTACCATAGTCATCCTTTCTTAAAACTTATTCAGATGAAATCAAAGCATGACAATTCTCATACAAGATAACCTGGCATCATAAGTCTGAGGACTAGTTACACTAGTGACATATGAGAATGACTCATTTTTCCCACTAGTAGGTCAGTAAGTAAGTCTTTAAATGTGTTCCATAGAATGGAAGAGAAACAGTCAGTCTTTACTTCTTAGTCTGCTGCTATCTTTCATCCTTTAATTGCCTTATATTTTCTTTTTCTGCTGTAAACAGGCCATTTGTTAGGATCTTCTCGCTGTAACCAGTAATAGGCTTATCCGCCGTTTTATTCACATTATCGTGAGCGGGTCTGGTGAACTACCCTTTCACTGGTTCTAGCTACTATTGGATTTGAACCCTAGCTTAGCACTCCCTATTGTTATTGTTTATATAGGAACTTGAGTGAAATGCCAAATGGGGTTCTCATAACGGGCCATGTTTAGTGAACTTGTTTTCATAACAAGCACCTATATTCTATTCCGAAGTATTCCTAGACTTAAATCTATAATATTGATTGCTTATTTCATAAGGAGGCTTAACATGTGTCAGTCTTTGAGTATTGTCAATGTCTTATTTTGAAAATACAATGATTAGGAAATATTTTAGAAGCATGGTTTTGATGCATAAGGATCTCATAATTATTAACCTTTATAATTCTTTTGAGAGACCTTTTATGTTCCATGAGCTTCCTCTGATTAATACTTAGTAACTCTTACTTTTATTTATTATTTATTTTTTGGTGGAAACCCCAGTGTCCGAAAGCCCACTTGGCCCGATTAATCCGGTTTGAGTCGAAAAGGCTTGCAAAGGGGTAAGGCTCTCCCAACGCTGGTTTTCTCCATGCACAAGGCTCGAATTTGAGACCTTGTTTAAGGGGAACAAGTGTCTTGCCCACTTGAACCAACCAACGTTGATAACTCTTACTTTTATTTGCTACTGATTAAGTAAATCTTGTTATCACATATTATATGAGTGATTGATATGCATAACTGGTAGGATAACCTTGACTAATCCGATTTGCTAGGGCATACTTCAGAATATTATTGGTCAATTGGGGTTTTGAAAAATTTGGTCAATTTCAGGTTTACATTGTTTTGGGTTTGGATCACTTTTGGTTCAAACCATTTTAGAATTTGGGTTGTTTGGGATTCGGGTCATCTTGAGTTTAGGTCATTCAGGTTCAAATAATTTTGCGTTCAATTTATTAATTTTTACAATTGAATTATATTAAATTCAAATAGATTATTTGATCAAGTCAAATTTTATTAGAATTTTATTGAAAGACAAAAATAAAAACCATAATATTTAAATAAATGAGGTATTATTGTGGACCTAAAACTGTTACTTGAATTTATTAGATGTTTGTAAATATGTAAAATTTTATGTTTGTTAAAAGTTTTGACATTTATAACAACTCTTAATTAATATTAAGAGTTTTGCCAAGTGAATCAATTTTAGAACTTGAAATGATTTAGTACTAAAATTAAATTATATTTAAGAACTTAAAGTTTAATTATCAAGTGTAATGAAATACAATAATATATTTATACAAAATAAAAATATAATAATAAATTAATCATGAAATTAAATTATTTAATTATGTTTAATATTTCTAAATTTTAAACATAATTTGAAATTAAATTAATAAAAGTGCCATAGTAAGATGCAATTCTCAACACTTTGATGTATTGGCGTACATGATATTTTTGTATAATTTATAAAACCTTATTTCATTAATATATGCAAATAGGATCATAAGGTTATGTACATATATTTATATATATAGCTTATTGTAGCTGTTTACACTAAAATGAAAAATTATATATTTTTTTATTAACTTAATAGCAAGTAACGTTCAACAGACCAATATAATATTATTGACCAAACTAATTAAATCATATAATAAAATTTGAAATTTAAAGCAGCATATTTATTCTAAATAACATGCATAACATTACTAGATTAATTTATTATATATCACATGGTAAGATATTATTGTAGCGCATACAAATCATTATAATAAGATACACATATTAGTGATCTATTTTATACATTTTTAAAAAGTTACATAATAAGCCTCGAAAGATTATATATTTGAAATTAAAAACAATTCGTTTATTCCAAAAAAAAAAGTATATTGATAAGAAATTATATAATTTAATTTAAATTACATTATATGAGATTATTATAATGTAATGCACCAATCATTAAAATAAAAAAAAAAGAATCATTATTGATAACCTATTTTATTTATTTTATCTCATTATGGATGAGAAGAGATTATACTTTTAAAGTTAAAAACAATGTTATTTGTTTTAAATAAAATATATAATAAAAAGGTATTAAATAATTTATTATAATTTGTATGTATACTCATGAGAATACAATAATATAATTTATGTTATATCATATTATAGCATTATCATAAGTAATATGGCATATATTAATTATTTTAAATCACATTGTATTATAAGATTATTATAAGTAATATAACATATAGTTCCTTGAACTATAGTTTTTTTTATAAAATATCTTTTAATTATCTATTTAATTATTTTATCAGAATAAATTTTTTTTATAAGATATATATTAATAAACATAAAAATTAAAATTCAATTAGAATAATAGAAAAAAATTATTTTTTAAATTATAATTAAGAAAGATTATGTTTAAAAATATGTAAATTTGTAATAGTAATAAAAAAGATTTTAAAAATAATTTAAAGATAAAATTAAAATTAATTACTAATTGTCATATTTATTTATTTATTTTAATAAATTGATTTTTTTGAAATAAAATTATACTTAATTTAAGTTTAGATCATTTTGGGCATAGGTTTTTTTTATGGTTGGACTATTGACTTTCTATTATCAAATCAAGTTGGGTTAGGCTCTGGTGGATTGGGTAGTTTTTCATGTGCAACTCAGAGTTGATAGATCTACATGAATATGAGGACTTAACTGTGGAACCTGAGGTTAATTTTTTCCTTTTTTTTTTTTTTGTCATGGGGCCTGGCATACCACTGAGCTTTATCTCTTCTTTTCTTGGGTAAAAATCTTGATCCTTTCCAATGCAGGATTGGGCTGACATGCTTCTCAGGATGTACATGAGATGGGGAGAGAAACAGAAATATAAGACAAAGGTGGTTGAAAAGTCCCTGGGAGAGGAAGCTGGGATTAAGTCAGCCACAATTGAACTTGAAGGCAGATATGCTTATGGCTATCTATCCGGAGAGAAAGGAACACATCGTATAGTACGGCAGTCTCCTTTCAATGCCAAAGGTCTTCGGCAGGTAGCTTCTATTATGTGCTGTTGAATATTGAGAAAAGACTGATCTTCTTTTATTACGGTTGTGTTTGAACAATTCCATCCAAAATTGTTTTTAGGCATTTGATTAATTAGGCTAGAGAACTGCTTATCCATTAATTAGATAATCTGAATGACCAACAATTTTTTTGGCTTTGATTTTCTATAATAAGTGCTTAATTTTCCTGCATTTTTTGCATTCTTTTTTGCATTTGCTTCTGAGCATCCATGCTGAGCATGTACATGAGCCACCAGTTGGTTGTTTGCAGCTTCCTTTATAATGATATTCCTACTTGATGGAAATTTGATGTGCTTCTGCAAAATTACTTTAGAAAAAGAGGCTAATACTTGCTTACTAAATGGAAGGAGATTGAGAGAATTTATCCTTATGGTTTCTGCACGATAAACACAGTTTGACCGGTGTCCTTTTGTCGTACATAATCCCTCTTCCTTTTTTTTTCCCTTGAGAAAAGAATCGTTGATTTCCAATAACCAATGCAGATAGATGACCCTCATGACCTTCAGCTGAGAAATCAGATTCTAGGTGAATGTTTATTGTTCAAATTGAACCCTTGCCTCCATTATATATGGAGTTACATGCCATGCTATGGTGAGTCAATACAGAAAGTTGTGTTCAAACATGCTAGTTAGTATTGGCTATCATAAAAATGTTATCAAGTTTCGTAATTTTCTTGCAGCCTTATACAGTCCTTCATTTTTGTCTGTATATCTACATTCTATATGCTTTTTCTCCATGGTATCAACACTAAAAGTTAACCATTTTCTTTTCTGTGTAATTTTTTAAAAAGTTTTTTACTTCTGTTCACTTTGACAATTATTTAATTAAGTCTTGATTCGTAACCACCCTTGCTGCTGCTTTTCTTTTAATATCAAAAGATGCGGGCATCACTTTCATATTTAGCCTGTAGGTCAAATCTGTGTGCTTTTTTTTCTTCTCATGATGAACTCCGATGACCCTAGGAACTAATGGCATTTCCTGAAAAACAGGAAAAATTCTAGGTAACATGCTGAGAATGAAATATGACAGTTCTTACATTGGGTTTACAGACAAGCTTTTCCGGTGTTGAAGTCATGCCCCTTCTCCCCGAAGAGTCCGTGGATGTTGAGTTACCTGAGGAAGACCTAGAAATTACCTTTTCAAGGGCAGGAGGGAAAGGAGGTCAAAATGTGAACAAGGTTGAAACTGCTGTTCGGATTTCTCACATCCCCACTGGTGTTACTGTTCGATGCACAGGTTTCCACCTCACGGCTCTTCTAGTTTCAGTTTATATGAAAATTTTGTTGGAATTGTCGTGATATTGTCAAAAGCATTTCAAGTTGAAGGATATATGGTGACTAAAACAGTGAATTAAGTTTAATGACTTCCAAAAAGATTGATCGAAATTTTGCATATTAGCTGCGTTATATCATCAAAACCATCATTGCCATTACAAGTTGTGGTTATTTTTGTTGTTTATTTACCACCACTGATTACATTTTTGTTATTTTTATTGCAGAGGAGAGATCCCAGCTAGCAAATAAGATCAAGGCTCTTAGCCGTTTAAAAGCGAAATTATTGGTGATAGCCGAGGAGCAACGAGCATCGGAAATTAAGCAAATAAGGGGAGATGCAGTGAAGGCTGAGTGGGGGCAGCAGATACGTAACTACGTATTCCATCCATACAAGCTAGTGAAAGATGTACGGACGGGGTTTGAGACATCAGATATTGCATCTGTGATGGATGGTGATTTGGATGCCTTCATCAAAGCTTACCTCAAATACAAATACAGTTTGACTGTATCTTCAGCTGCAACTGCCACTGCATCAGGGCCTAATTAGGATTAGATTTTATTGATTTATGATTAACATCTATAATAACTTTTTTTTTGTGTTTATATAGGCTCAAATTCTTCGGATTAAATATGGAAAGGTAGCGGTCGGTCACTCTGGGGCATTTTTAAAGTGCAAGAGGAACACTAATTGCAAACTTAGCTGGGATTTAGATCTAATCTCATAAGAACACACACACACACACATTTATATATATATATATATATATATAAAGTGACTAATCTTATATTTTTGCAAGTGGGGTAAATGTTATATAAATTATATCTGCTTATAATTTTAGCAGTAGAGCTGTTTGAGCATTCACCATGTAAGCCCCCTATATTTGTTTCCTTTTTAAAATTTTTTTCTATTTTTTCCTTCATCTCATTTTTCCTTTATATAATAAAATTTAAAATCAATTATTTTCTTTTTCTTTTTTCTCTTTCTTCTTTTCTTTTCCTTCCTCGTATCTGGTCAATTGTTGGCATTATGGTTGGCAAATTGAGGCAGTTGACTATTTCGCTACTTCTCATCCCCTTTCCCTTTTCTTTGTTGTTAGTGAGCTTCTTTCTCCTCTCCTTTTCTCTCATTCTTTTCTTTCACTCTCATCTATTTTTCCTTTTCTTCTGTCATTTCCTTATCTTCGGCCTACCACTTGTAGGTAAAGCCACTATTGGCCTTTTCCACCTGCCTTTTTTCTTCCCTCTCCCATCCTTCAGCCCTCATCTCATCTCTTCTTCTTTCCCGTCTCCCCTATCTTTTTATCGTTTGTTTTTACTTGTCATTTTTTTTTTGAATCAATTAAACTTGTGAAATATTTTTTACCTTTACTTTGAAAAAATGACCAAGTAGTCCCAGGAATGGATTTTAATAATAGTTGATGGAGTTACTTTCGAAGGATAATGTTGGGAAAGAAAAGGAAAAAAAAATAGAATAATGCATGAAAGATGAGCTATGTCCTGTTAGAGTAAATATTACAACAAAATTTCAAAAACTCAATCTCAAGAGAAGTCAATGAGGACTATTGGGTTGTGACGCTAAAACCAAAAAAAAAAAGAAAAAAGGGAATAATCATTATGAGGGTAAGGTTGAGGAGTGGGTTTTATAGGAAAAAAAACGGTTAGAGAAGTGAAGAAGTCATTATAGAAAAGGATGGGTAAATGAATGGTAAAGGAAGTAGAAGGTAGTTAAAACAACAAAAGATTGTTAGGAGAAAGAAAATAAGGACTAGGGTAAACAACGAAAATATAAGTAAAATTATGATGGGAGTTATGGGAGGTTTTTATGAATTTTGGAATAGGTGAACAAGTATATTCTAAAAATGAGGGAAATAGCTTGGGAGAATTCAACAAAGGTTATGTTGGTTGGCCTATGACAATTACTTATGAGCCATGATGTATATCGTGTGGAATTGTCAAGGTATTATATGATCCCTAACTTTTGAGGCTTTTCATAAGCTAAAGAAAACACATGATCCATTGCATAACAAACTAGATGTGAATCCATAAACATCAGAAGAAGAATAATCTCATGTTTGGCATAGGACGCTTGTTGTCAATATAAATCGATCGTTTGATCTTGCTGTATAGGTAATATGAAATGGCTAGGAAATAGCCCACTGAATTTTTTTGGGCTAAGTGTGATCAGAGACACCTATTAAAATCATTCACTTTAGAGTTACAAAACTCAAAGGATTGATTTTATAGTCTGCATAAATCTAGAGGAAAATCAAGAATTGGTTTTGGGAATCGGCTATTTGATATGCTAAATTTCGTCCAAGCCATCTCTCCAATTGTCCAGAATATCCGAGATCAAGAACTTGGTAGCTATTTCGATGGTGGTCGACCTCCTCTGGGTGGACTTGGCCTTTTCTGGACCTATTTGGCCCTATCAAGATGACTACTTGCAGGTAGTCAAAAAATTACAATTTCAAAAGTCATAGAGAACAGACTCCGGATAAACAAAATGAATATTGAAAAGAGAAATTAGCTTTTAAATACCTTTTATGGAATTTTGAAATTTCTTTTTAGGCATGATATTGTAGTAAAATTTCTCATTTTTAGAAAATTTTGAAACTTTTTCATGAAATTTTGTAAGTTGATCATCATATATTTTTACCGATAGCCGTATTGACATTTTATACAATAAGTTGTCAAATTGTCAAATTTATTATTTAATTTTGAATTTTTCATGGTATTGAGAGTTTCCTTCTTGTGAAAATTGTTGCAAATTTCAAATTTTTTTTCTACTGATTAGTATTTAGAGAAACGTGTTGAATTCAGTCCATTTTTTCAGACTTAGGTCTATTTTAAAATTTTGTCATTTCCAAAATATATAATTTTCTACTTTGTAAGCTTTTTTCTCTGAATTTTTTGGAGTTTAGAATTAATACTTCCTATACACTTCTAGTATATTAATACAAGTTTAGCCTTTTGAAACTCTAATTCATTTTTGAATTTTCTATTATTTTCATATACTTCCAATATACCCTAAACCTCCACAAAAAATGATTTAGAAAATGCATGAATTTTTTATGGAATGGAAGATGAATTTCATTTTGCCTGGAATAGTCTGGTATATAGATTTAATCTTTGGGGGAATGATTAGATGAATAAGAAATGTAATACAAGGTTTATGTGGGCTTAAGCATTTCTAATGGGCGAGGTCTTTGGAAGTATGAAAATAACTTCTTGTTGTGAAGATGCAACCTACATTTGAACAGTTATATCAAAAGAAATGGTACCTTACTTGAATTCCTAAATTCAATCGATATGTGATTTCAAATTTGCATAAATTAGAGCTACAAGTAAACTTTTATTCGAGGGAAATAAAACTTGTTCCTTTGACCAACATGCCATTGCAAGAAAAATATGTTGGACAAGTTTTTACTAGTAATTTATTCAAAAGGTTTAAGAAAGAGCTTAGGCATTAAGATGTTACACAAAAAAAGGAGAGATACAATGAGAAGGTGACCACACAACAATATATACTCTAATATGCTATTTGTGCCTTTCCAAGGACATAAGAAACATTTACAATGAATTGAATCAAAACATCAAGTGTTATTGTCTTATGTTTGATCTGAAGGCATTCATTTTAGGCATAAAATTTTCAAGTTGAGAAATTACCATTTGAAACATACCAGAGTCTTCCATCATGTGTCATTGGACAATAAATGTTAGAGATGATACCATCGTAACCATATTCACCATTGGATAAAGATGCATTAGAGAGATTGAGGCATTAATCATTGGTGTTTATGTTGAAAAAGTTACGCTATTTGGCATTAAAGATCAAATAAGGTTTTAAGGTCATAAAGGTTGCTTTGGCTAACTTGACTACTAGGGTAAAGGACAATAAATTTTGAAAAGGGAGAAGATTCATTACTGTGGGACCCTCAAAAGAGATTCAGCTAGAATATTGAGAAAGATGAACAAAAGAAGAAAAGGAAATGCCTGCTTTGTTGGGATATAATAATCGCACATGTAATCTAATCACCTTGTAGGAAGTCACGCTAGAATAATCTCTAAGGATAGTGAGAGTGAGTACAATTCATCAAATGATGAACTTTGTTAGAATCGATATTTTTAGGCCAATACCAATTCTAATAAGTTGCACTTATATAATAGTTATTTCACAAGATGTTCATATGATAACCAAGAACTTTATATGTATAAAATGTGGGTTGAGGATCAACATTAACTTGATTACATCTACAAGAAAAACTAAATAGGGTATCAGCATGTCATGTGATTTAATCAAGTTGACATGGTAAAACAAATCTTGTAGCAAATGCATACATTGTAGGCTTTAATTTTACAGTTATAAGTT
>JAQSVH010000013.1:15330709-15340867 GCA_029448705.1 Adansonia digitata
TTATTTTCATGGTGTTGTGTTGGGAAATTTTGATGTATATTTGTCTTTTTTATCTTGGCCAAATTTCATCATGAATTTTATTTAATTTATTTTGTTATTTTTATGATAATTTTGTTTTTTTTATTTTTTGGAGTTTATAAAACTAATAAATAATTTTTTAAATTTTTTTAAATTTTTTAAATTTTTAAATTTTTTTAAGCTTTTGAAAGGTAGTTTCAAACTTGATTTTATATGTATAAGTATGATTTGCTGAAATTTTTGTGATTTTGGTATTAATTTCTAATTCTTGGAAATATGTGGACCAAATCAGAAAATAAAAAAATTAGGACTTATTAAGCTTGGACAAAATCTTTATGTATGTCTAAGGATGTTTTATTCATTTCTATCATGGTAAAATACATTTTTATAATTTTAGGGTCATTTTATAGTTTTAAAAACTTTAAGGACTAATTTGCAGAAACAAGAAATTGCTTCAGGGCTATGGTTGCTTGGCTGAATATTTATTATGACTTTTAGTATGATCTCATTTTTTATGCTTATTTATGATTTTTTATTATGTAAGGACTAAATGGAAACAAAATGAAAAGTTTTGAATTCATTAGGAGAAACCTTCCATTTAGGGTATTTTGGTCATTTTGGAATACTTCTAACGCTCCTCAGATTTTCAAGAGGAGTGTAAAAAATATTAAAACTTTACGCATTCTTTTAGGTTTTCGTTAGGGTACGAAATGCAATTTTGAAAAGTTTATGGGCTTAGTTATAATTTTTTCATTTTAAGTCATTTTTGATATTTTAATTTCTCCATTTAGGGTGAAAAGATTATTTCTTATCATTTTAGTGTCCTTAGGGTACTAGGATACTTTCAGGTCAAAAGTATACCTTATGGGCATTTTAGTTATTTTTTTTAGAATCAAGTCTTAGGTAGTCACTAGGATGCTTTAATACCAAAGGGTACATTTAAGATAGGTTTACTTTTTGATGATCTTTTTCATGTCCTTTAGGGTATCGAGATACTTTCATGTCGAAGGTATACTTAAGAGGCATTTTGGTAATTCTTTCTAGAACTGAGTCATGGGTAGTCACTTGGATTGGATTCTTTTATGCCAAAAGTATATATTTAGGATAGGTTCACTTTTTTATGATCTTTTTTATGTCCTTTAGGGTATCAAGATACATTTATGTCAAAGGTAAACCTTAAGTGCATTATAGTAAGTAAATCAAATCATTTGGAGTTGCTGGGATGATTTCATGACAAAAGTGCACTTGGGGACATGTTAGTCACTTCGACCAAATGTAGATCCTTAGAATCGAGTTTAGTGCTTTTAGTCTAAATCAAGTCTTAGGGTTATTTTTATATACATAAATCAAAATTTTTAAAAAATTAAGGCAATATCTTCGGGTTGAAGTAATACGTGGAATTTCTCCTAAAATATGAAAGGGCTTCTAAGAATTATATTAATAACGAGATATCCTTTTTCGAAGTGAAAATCAGGATTTATATAAATTTTAGAAAAATAAAACCTTTCACATTCCTCCAACCCTCTGCGGGGTGCAAAAGATATTTTGATTTTTAAAATCTTTTGTGTTCTTTTAGTTTTCCTATGGGGTACAAAAAAGAATGATAAAAGACTTTCATGTTCCATTAGTCCTTTGGTGGGGTGCGTAAAAGATTTTGATTTTCAAAAATTTTAAAAACCCAATTTTCCTAACATGAAATAATAAATTGGTTTCATAAAATATTATTTGGAAATTACAATTATATACCAGATGTTGAAACCGAATAAAAACCAAAATTTAAGTTAATATAGGATTGATAAGTATTGATTTTCAGGCATCACGAGAAAATTGATCCTTGCTCATAATTGTAACCAACTCCTAGACCCTTTCACATGATCGTTGGCATAGGCACAAACTTCGGAGTTTGTTTTTAAGGTTTTATAACCTTAAGAATATGAACTTTGCCAAGTGACCAATCTCACTTGGCCAAAATAAGATTTGTAGCGACTCCAGAAAAATGATCGTTTTGAAACGATTGTATAGAGCTAAGTCAAGTGAGTGATTCATCTTGACAACTTAGTTTTCAGACACGATAAAAATAATAATGATATGGCCCTTACAAATAAAAGAATAATGATATGTAGATATATATATATATATATAAGAATGAGGGATAAACATGCCTTTTAAGTCGGGCTTGGTCAGGATTCGTATTCGAGCGACGTTGTGACACAAGGATGCCCATAATAATAACCTTCGATGCCTCAAATGATGGCCCAGACAAAATTGGGAGTATACAATGAGTAACCTTGTGTCAAACCCCTATGCATTTTAAATTGACTCGTTGGAGACCCATTAATCAAGACTGAGAATAAAGCATTAGAGACGCAACCTTGGATCCACTTTCTCCATGCATTTTCGAAGCCCATCCTCATCATAACATAATCAAGAAAATCCATTTGACAGGATCATAAGCCTTTGTGAAATCAAGCTTCAGCACACACATGTTCTGTTTAGATCTCTTAGCCTAAATGACAACTTTATTAGCAGTCAACGCATTGTCCAAAATCTGCCTGCCTCCTATAAAAGCTAATTGTGCATTGCTTCATTTACTTATTTTTATTTAATTATTAGTATGTACATTTATATTTATTTTTGTTCTACAATTACATTTATATGTATGCATAATATAAATTACAATGAATTTATATGATTGAATTCAAGTTCATCAAATCAATTATTTTAAATATTAATATAATTAATTTATAATTTATTATAGTTTTATAATAAATTATATAACAACTTGATTTTATATAATAAATTAATTTTATCTTTTTGATGCTAACAAGTATTGACTATAGTATATAAATATAACTAAAAATATCATATTATAACAAAATGATTACTTAAAAAATTATAATTCATTAATAATTTATTTTTAGATGTGAACCATATCCAAACTCGAAAAAGCTCGAATCTTAAAAGACTTAAACTCAAAAAGAACTGAATTTTAAAAAACCTAAACTCAAAAAGTCTTGAACTTGAAATAGCCTGACCTAAAAAGATCTAAAACCAAAATGACTTGACCTGAATCCTTTAAATTCAGTCAATTGCCACCCCTAATTTTGATTCAAATATTGGAAAACCTAAATAAGTGATTCATTTTCAAAACCAAAGAAAATAGACAAGTAGCTGAATGAAACTTTTAAAACTATATGGGTTCTAAATTGTTTATATTCATATAAGAAACTAGTTTTTTTAAATTATGCAATGCACGAAAGTTTTTACTTATATTCATAATTTAAAGTTGTTTCATTTTTATTTCATATTATATTAAAAAAAGAATATACATATATACTTTTTATTTATTGCATATAATAATGCACTTGAAAATGGCAAGGTACAAATATTTTTATATTAATCCTTAAAATAATATTGTAACTAGAGGTGTCCATGGGTCTAACCTAGACATGATACTTATGGCTTTTCTATTTGCCCAGGGCCAGCCTGACTTGAAATACGGCTACCCTTTCTTGACCAGGCTTGACCCATATTAGTAAATAGAATCCTAGGTTTGACTCGCCCAAATTCTAAGATTTTAAAAGGAAGGAGTTGTAGTGAAACTTATCCTTAGGTTCTAAGATCATTGCAATGAAAAAACTTAGTATTAGTTTTTTTATCTAATCTTAAAAAATTGTAGATTGCTAATCAAACACATTACATATATGAGTAAAAACAAAAGCTTCATGCTAGCTAAAAAAAGGTTTCCTGAAAAAGGCAAAAACCTCATTAGAAAAGTGAAATATTCAATTCATGTAACAAATCTCATTCCTATTACGCATTTTAAAGTTTTAAGAAAATTAAAAGTCCCCTTTAAGTTTTCAATTCTAATCTATCTTAAAAGCTTGTTGCTATTCTAAGTAAGCTATCTTAGAATTAGCTCCTTCCAATGTGTTAGGGTGGTGCAAACCTTACCCTTCTTTCTAAGTCTTATAAAAAGTCTCTATTTCTAGCTACACAAGGTGATTTCGAGGAGGGTGTTGCATAGGATGGACCTAAAAAGGTAGCTACGAGGTACGGATTGGAGGAAGGAGCTGCATGAGGTTACTTGAGGAAGGCAGACAAAGAAAGGAGTTACGTAGGGCGAATATGAAAATGGAGCTATGAGAGGTAGCTCAAGAAAGGCAGACCAACAAAGGTGTAGGGGTTGGCTATGCTTTGAGAGAAAGCAAAGGCAAGCTAAAAAGTATTGAATGCAGCGATATTGAAAAGTTACAGGTGGATGTGTGAAAAAATAACTTAGCATATTAAGGTTTAGGGTAAATATTATAAAATAAAAAGTATACATATTTTATTGTATAATATATATTAAGGTTTTTAATATATAAGTATATATTATATACACAATCACTAATTGGGCCACCTTAGGCTTAAAAATTTCTACCTAAACCCCGGCCTGTTTACAAAACAAGCTTTAATTTTTGCCTAGGCTTATTTTTCAAGCCTAATTTTTTGTCTTAACCCTCCCAAATATCAAGTAGGCTTTTGGGCTTGAGCAAGTAGCCCGACCTTCGAACATGTCTAATTGTAACATATAAGTCAATTATAAGTGATTGGTTTCATTTCTATTTCTCTTCACATTTTTATGAATTACACCAAAATGTATCATTTATGTTAAAATTTTCATTAGTAAACAAATCAATAGAATTTGAATAGCATTTAGGTTCAAATATAGTTTGGGTAATTAATGTGAGCCTTTTTTGCAATTAAATTGATAACTTGTGCAACCATGATAATATTTTGATAATCTATATATATATCTATTCATTTATGCTGCTTTCATTGTAAATTTCGTTATTTATCAATCTTTTATTGCAAAAAATTACTCGGCTTTTATAGAGAATTAATGAAAAATAAATTGTCAAACTAAAACTACTTTTTGCATTACTTACATTTATAACTATGTTATTCATCAATTTTAAATTATATATTTTTAAATTCATTTGAATTTTTATATTGTTCTACGAAAGAATATTCATATTTTATTTGATCTGCCATATATAATCATACATTCATAAATACTACATACAATTAAATCATAGTTTCCATATATTGTATTACAAGTAATACTTTTATCTAAAAATCTTATTCTTTTGCATATTTTCAAAGAATAATAAAACTCTTCTCTCTCCCTGTCTCTCTTTATAAAACATAGTATCTTGCTATCAGTTCTTTTTAATTTGATCAAAATGCAAAGATCAAATCATTAGATAATCAAGATTAATTCTTATTTTCTATGATAATATTTTTTGTAAGGTGCAATTCTGTCATAATGATTTAATATTTAATGCACATTAATTTTAATATAAAAATCTAATTATAAGAAATTAAAAAATTAAATTTATCTTTTAATTTCAATATAAAAAGAAAGTAAATCTATTAACTCAAAAATATATGTATTTCCTATTTTTAGGCATATATATATAAATATTCTTAAAACTATGATTAAATAAAAAAAATTATGAAGCATACTATTAACCATACTCTATTTAAACATTTGCTTCATATGTAATTATCCGAGCATCATGTTAAGATTGTAAAACTAAAAGTAAGACATGTAAAATCCTTTCTTTAAATTAGTCCATTTGATTATTGCTTTTGTTATTTTTTTTCCTTTCAAAAGTAATATGTGCATTCAGTTAAAAAATAACAAATTTTTGAATAATTAAACATTAAAATTTTAAAATTTTTAGAGATCAAAATGGATATTTTACTTAAATATAAGTTATAACAATTATGTTAGGAATGACATTTTATTAAAAAAGTTTACAAAATTTAAAATATATGATAAATAATTCTATAAATAATAAAAGGCATTATAAAATATTAGATGGATGTTTATATTAACAAAAATTACTTCATTTTGCATAATTTGTTCAACATGATAAATTTTTAAAATATTTTTTTAAAGAATTTTTTTTTGTGATACTCGTAATAGGAAAATCTTCAACAATACTTCCATCTAAACTTGGGCATAGGTCGGACCGTGGCCCAAAAAAATTTTGAATCCTAAACCTTGGCTCGAATTTAACTTGCTTGATGTGCCTATTTAAGCTCGAATTACTATTTATATCATAAAAAAACATTTATATTAATAGTTATATATTATATAGTTAAATTTAAATAAAAATATATTATTTTAATTAAAAATTAATATTTCAAGATGGTCTAGCCTAGCCCATAAATAAGAAAATTAAGATAAGGGCTTGGGCTCAATTAGGCTTAGCTAGGTGGGCTGCTCGTCCCTTGTCCATGTCTACTTCCATCATGTGTTAATTAACATTACTTCGATTAGATCTTTAATTAAAAATTACTTCATGAAATGCTTAACAAATAAAAGCGAAAAAAATAAGTAAGAAAAGGGAATTGTCATAATATTTTTATTAATAATCATTTGAAAGTGATATTTAAGATAAAATAAAAGAAAACAAATGGTAATATTTCATTCTATGATAACAAATTAAATCAAGTTGTTTGAGATAAAACTAAAAAATAAAAGCAATGAAAATTTAAATCAAACATGCACAAAAATAAAAAACAAAGTAATCTACTTCAAGTATAATAAAAACATGATTGACCAAATAAGAAATAAAAAAAATTAATCACATAAAAATTATTTTAATAAAAGCACAATCCGAATGTATGTTTATACTTGGAATCTTTTTGATTTACACATAATAAATATTCAAAAACTGAATGAAATATATAGTTAGTGAATTTGAAAAGAGGCATTATGGATTCTAAAGTCACAAAACAGGATATAATGATATTATATATGGTGATTTCATAACCAATAAATGAAATTTACTGCAGATTGAGAAAATGAACTTGCAAATAATGAATGAATAACATTACCCAACCTCGATAATAAAATTATTTGAGCCAAAGCTGGGTTTTTTCGTTGTACTTAATTTTTTTTTCTGATTGTGTTTTGATTATTGCAATTTATGGAGATTTTTTGATAAAAACTTATTTGAATTTGATTCAATTTTTTTCCACTACAGCTTTGCTATCATTTTGCCTATAGTTGAATAGCTGCCCACTACCTTACCACATCTTCAAAGTATATATTTATTAAGGGAATTAAAAGATTTAAATTATGTCTTATCCTATTGATAATTAGGGTATATCTCATTGGTCTTCAATCTTTTGCTTGTTTACGTGTCACATAAGTAGAACATCCATGTAGGCAAGTGTGGATATAGACATTTTTGTTTCTGGGGCCAATATATATACAAAGAAAAATGCATATGTCAATATGTGATAAATTTAATAATATACCAAAAAGTACATTTGATTGTAATTGTTGTTTACGTAACTTCATATTTTAAAAATATTGTATAATTTTTTTTATCTTAATACTATTAAAAATATATATTTTTCAAATGTAAGGGATCAAGCGTTCATTTAGCTAGTCATATCTTATACAATTGCACATTTGATTTTTAAAATGCTCGAATAAAAAGTTTGATTCAACCAGTGAGCTACTCGAATGGGTATTAAGATATTATATTTGTATTTAAAGTCTTACGTATTGATAATTGAGTTCAATAAATAAATGCATATAAGCCCTTACTATTATTATTACTATTTAAAAAAATACATTTAATCTATTACTTTTATTAAATTCAAAAATAATAATACATTCAGTACATTATTTTTTCCATAAATATCACCTTAATATGTTATTGGATACCAATTAACACTTTTTAGTCATGTATTGTTTTTATTAGATTTTCTTATATTAAGTATACAGTGAAAATATTAAATAAAATGTGTTAAATGTTGGAATATAAAAAATGCATAATAATTTTAAGTGGATAATTTTTTTGAAGAGTAGGTAGATAGTTTTTTAAGTGAATAATATTTTAGAAAATTGAATGGTTTTTTTACGGTAAATACTTAACTTTTTTTATTAAAGATATTATATAAAATATTAAAAGAAATAAGTATATTTATTTAATTTATTTAATTTTTATAATTTTATTTAGTTTTTATATTTTTACTAATTGAACTAGTATTATTCACTTGATTTAGTGATATTAAATTCAATTATTTATTTTGATAATGATCAAATTGAATTTGAAATTTTTAGCGAAACTCGAATAACTGACCAGTATAAGTGTTTTGTTTACACATTGTATTCTAAATTTGGGGGACAATTATATTTTATTGTGGGGCAATTTAAAAAAAAAACCAATATATTTAATTAAAAATTGTTAAAACTTTGGCAATTGCCCTACAAGCCGCCATGCAGAGACACCATGCATGTAGGTGTGTATACCAGCAAAATATGCATGGTTAGAATGTACGCATTATATATATATATATATATATGATTCTTGCAATTTTTTTGAGAAAATAGAAAGTGCTTACTTGGAATATGTTGCTAATTTTTTACATGATCATGACATCTATATAATGAAAAAAATAATTAAAATATAATATAATGTTAAAAATAATTTGAATATAATATGTTATATCAAAATTTATATAATTTAAATGATTTATTTTTTAAATTTATATAAATAAATAATATTTTAATTTAATTATAACATATCAAAAATATGTATATATATATGTTATGTAAAAAATGGAAATTTATTAGTTCGGATTGTATTTGGTTTGAATGTAAAGAGTTAAAAAATATCACCACAGTGTGCAAAATTGTAAAATCGAGATAAATGAAAAAGAAAAAAAAAAAAAAAAGAAAGAAAGAAAAGAGTTATGATGAGTTAGAGAAGTTCGGGGCAGATGGAGGGCCACTATTGGTTGGAAGCAAACAAAAGAACTGTGTGCAAAATAAAAATTCCGATATATAACCCTACCGCAGAAGTAAAAGATCCCCATCCCGATCTGCCTTTCTCTCTCCATATCTCGCCGTCACCGCCACCATCACAACCACCACAACCGGCTGCGGGAACCGTAACCTGTTCTTCAAGCTGGGGTCGGTCTCTCCTCTATATTTGCATGTACGTATTTTATATTTATTATATTTATATATTTTATGCGCGTGTTTTCTTTTGCTTTTCCTTTGATAAAAACAGAAGCGAATCTCACCGCACGTTTATAGCTTAAAAATGGCAATGGGTCAGTCTTGTTTTAGCTTATCGCTTGCTAGAAACTAAAACCCTCCTTAGTTTTTCACGGTTTGCTTTGGTTTGGTTTGCTTCTTCCGCTTAGTTTCGTCTCGAAACCGATGTAAAACGGCTCCTCGAATTCCTGGTTGAGCTAGTTTTTCATTTATTTCATTTTATTTTGGGTTTGCTTTGACCTACTTCTCAAAAAAACAGAATGGGGTGATTTTTCTGCCTTTGTTTAAAGCTTACGGAAATGTTGAATGCTGGGCAAATTTTGCTTAAATTTGGTTCTTCCATTAATATGGAATTTGTATTTAGTTATTAATTTCCGTTTTTTTTTATTGATTAGTTTCGTTAGGGAAGGCTGATGAACGCAGTTAGCTTTGATTTGGCATATCGGGGTGCTTGTGAATTCGTTATGCGGTCCTGTTTTCAATGTGGCTTTAAGTAATACCCAAGTTTTAAGGAGATTTTAGAATTAGGAGTATCACTGGCTAGCATGTATAGGTCAATTGCTTCAAATTAGCTATTTTTTTGGTTACTTTGAAATATTTGTGGGGTGTAGTTAAGCAAAAATGGAGTTTGACTAGAATGATTAACTACTTTGTAGGGTAGGGGACTTCAAGATGGATAACTTACGTGTAACATCTCTGTTGCCTAAATAATGGTTTCTAATTTTTTCAATATTTCCACACAAATGTCTTATAATTCATGTTAGTTGGAGTTACTGTTTACTAGGCTTGAATATGGCCATATAGATAGAACAAACTTTTGGATAAGATAGTCATATTTGGTATTTATTTAGTCACCGGATGGATCACTAAATGCTTGGAATTCTTTTTTGTTCCATTGTGATCGAGTTAAAGAATCATTTGTACTGATATAGGCTTCTCATTTAGATGAACAAGTTGGTTATGGTTTTTCTTGTCAAGATTCAGTTTTGACAGTTTGTAGATACTGTTACTAGTTATTTAGTGTCAAACACTTGCACACATTTTGCCAAGAGTAATTGCTTGTCCTT
>JAQSVH010000013.1:15340967-15358403 GCA_029448705.1 Adansonia digitata
AAGCTTTTCTTATTGCACATCATATGTGTGGGAAATCCAATTTATGAGAAAGGAAAGTAGAAAGAAAAAAGATTTCAGATTTCTTTATGCTATCGTGTTTCTAAACTTCACTTCTGGAGCTAAACTGGAGCTGTTGAATTACTAGCATTTTAGAATAATAATTCCGGTTGAGTCTTTTCCTTTTCCCATGAGTTATGGATATAAAAAAAATTATCGTCTTTGTAGGCAGCGGTGAGGTAGAAATCAGATAAAAAACTGAAAGATTTTCTGAAATAACTTTTCTAAGATCTTTGAAGATTAGTGAAGCCTAAGCTGGGTGAGGGGTCCTTCATTCTTGATCCTCTAAATTTAATTCTTCTAAAGCCATGTATGCTTTAGGCATGCTATTGAGTTTGCCAGTTTATTCCTCATAATTATGTTGGATGCCATGTTGATTTAAAGAAGCATGTTTGGTGGAGAAGATAATATTTGAGGATGCTGCCCCTAGTTTTGAAAGAGTTCGATGGGGAGAGAAATAGCTCAGCAAATAGCAAATAAAATAAAAAAAAAAAGAAGGAAAATAATAAAATTGGAATCTTTGATTTTCTGTGATCTATGCTTCTATTATTCTAATGCTACAAATAGGAATTAGTAGGATCCTTTGCCAAATATTTTTGTTGCATCTGACTTTAAGCATTATTTCTTCTACTCTTCTTTATTTTGTTGGTTTGGTGCCCCACCATCTCTTGTGCAACTGCTGGGCTGGGTGTTAGGGCATATGTTTTTGTCCCCCTTCTTTTTGCTTGAGAATTAGTTACTTTTTAGGAAGATGTAGACTGGTTACTACTCATGTCTCTCCAGAAAAGAGTTCCAAGATCATTGGCAGCCTTGCATTTGAGTATCTTGGCTACTCTGTTATGTCAAGAGGGCTCGGCTATCAGTCCATTCTCTTCAAAATAAAAATGAAAAGGAAGATGTTATTTGACTGTGAAGCAAGGTGGTAGTTTTGACTATGCAATCTTAAACTTTGATTTTGGATGAACTAGGGCGAGTCAGAAAGTTGACCTAATCTGTTGAAACACCAAATCATGTGGTTGAGATATAGTATGGTGCAAAGAAAGTGAAAATTGCTTGCTTATTGTTTGTCAATAAATAACATATTTAAATTTACTATGTTCTAATGGGCTGAGAATCTTCTGTTCTGTTTCTAATTGAGGTCATAGCCATTTTAATCCATATAGTTGACTTCTTTTTGTATGAACAATAAGCCATCTTAGAATTTTGTGAACCATTGTCAAATATGAGTTGATGTTTCTCATCATCATGCTTTTTATTGAAACTGATTATTATTTTCTGCTACTTAACTTATTCATAAATTGATTCTTTGGCTTCAATTTTTTCCTGCAGCTCTTCTCTGTGCACAACATGATATAGGTAGTGCAAAGACATAATGGCTTCTAAGGGACCGAGGTCTAAGCTTGAGCATGAGAATAGAGCTAGGCGTCAAAAGGTAATGTGTCTGAGTTTCTCTTGTATTGTTATTCTTGTTGTTAGTGTGATCATGCATTAGGCACATCCATTCATGTGCTTAACTACATAGAAGTTTAAAGATGAAATCTTTGTGGAGGGTCAGTGCTTTTAACGGTGAATTAAATGTCATGACCTTTTTGTTGTATTAGTTTCTAAATCGCTTTAGGCTGGAAGCAATAAGGTCTTTGTTATTTTGTGGCTATAACCTTATCAAAAGGATTTCTTTTTTGGATTGAGAAAATATTATATCAGAAAATTGATAATTGATATCTTGTAGTTATCTTATGGTATCTAGCAATAAAATATCTGATCTAATAACTGCAAGTCTTAAAATCCTGATAAATTAAATAATTTTATACATCTGCTTGTTATTATGTTTACCTCAAAGAGAAAAGTTAAAGAAAGTTATATTTTTTCTTTTTGTTTAAAGAAGGTGAAAGAAATAGGAAGCAAATTTTAACAACATTGTTGTTAGATGTTCAACTCTTTTGTATGTAATTTAGAATTCTAACATCAGACCTTGATAGAGCTGAAGGCTGGAATTTTTCTTTACCAGAAGTGTGCCTTATAAGTTGCTCAAAACTCTTGAAATTATGTTTCCAAATTCCAATTAGAAATCTTTGTGTTCTCGAAATAACTTCATGATGTTATTTTATTTTTTTCTGGTTTTTGGAATGCTCAATGAAAACAATCAAAGGATGCCATTTAAAGGAAACAAAGAAAGAGAATCAAAGAAAACAACTTTCTGACTTTAAATAGAAAGATTATTTCCCATTGGAACTTGCTCTGTCCTCGTTGGAGGATGCACAGATCCACAGATCCTTCTTACCGACGAAGGCTGTTCTTCCTGAATTTTCATGTTCAACACAAACATTGAACTAAATGGATCACAAGAATTGCCCTGCTGTTTCTTTAAAATGAAATTTGAAAAAACTTCTAGAAGCAGAGCTTAATGGTCTCTACCTTGGTTTGTCTTTAACTAGATTTGAGCATTATTTCCCTCTCCATTTGTCAGAAAAATTTTAACTGTTGATTAGATTGGTTCTTATCTGCAAAAAATTGTTGTTTTTTTTTTCCTTTTTCCTTCTGGTGCATTTTTAAGGTTAATAACTTCTAATCTAGGTTCTTCTTTTGGTCTTGAATTACTATTTTACTGATGCTCTGAGAAAGTAATTCTAGTTTATTTGACAAAAAATGAAATTTCATATCCATTTTGTTAATTTGGTGAGCATCTAACGAATTTAAGGTTTTTGCTTTTTACCATGTAAAAACCACAGCAATGATTTTCCGTGAACCAAATCAAACATGGTAACTAGACCAAGTATTGGCTATTGAAAGGCTATCTCACATAAATTTTAATAATTGTATATAAATTTAGGTTGATGAGTCTTAGGGTTAGGTTGGACTTCTAGTAAAACATGAAGAAATGTTTTGAGTTGAAATTTGTTATTCTAATGTTTTGAATGAACTCTAATCTTCGGAACAAATTTTATCCTTTTCTTTATGGTTGGTCATATTCATTTTTTTCATGTAAATCCATGTTCCCAGTTCTATCATTCGGTCATTCTTTTTTTTGTTTTTTTTTGGAAATAATCATTCAGGCATTTATATAATCTATTGTTATGAAAATGAAACCATCTAAGTTTGTAAAATTCAGTTTTACAATAATTAAACCCGTTGAAAAATCGAATGTTGTCGTAGTTAATGTATGGCTCACATGTAACATGGATTCAAAGTCATAAGGTGGTACTGATTTGTGGTCTTTTACATTATTCACTTTTCAGTGCCTTCTGTTGTCAAAGGCCCAAGACAGAACGAGAAGCCTATGTTTAAGCAATGAAATTTTTGTAAAACCAACAGTAACCTTATCCAGTTCATTGCTTCAATCTAAAATTTGTGTTAACTACGTCTATGTATGCCTTTAAAACTGTCTATTGAAGGATATGCTCTTCTATTTCTGTTTTTCCTTACAGTGATTATTTGGTTGGCTTTTACGCCTCTTTATCCTTTCCATTTGGAGCAACTTCTTGTTTGAACTGGTGAATTGCTATGCCTACACTAGACATGACAATCCTTTTGACAAAGTCTGTTCATTAAATTTAAACTGTATACTGCAATATCTTCCTCCCTTTGAAGGAAACACTGTTGGCATTTTGGGTCATATAAACTTTGCATATAGGATTCTGTACTCTGCTAAAGATGGCCATCTTTCATAAATTATGCATATTGACATGCATAGAATTAGTTGATAAGAATACTGAATGACTACCCTGATTTTGTATTATTTCTGTGGAAACCTCCAAATTTATGCTTCTGACTGCTTATATTATCCAGTAAGAGATTGTGTAGCTACTGTGTATTCTAGTATTTGATTATTATTATTATTATTTTTTTGTTTTAACTTGATTTTAGGCACTTGAAGCGCATAGAGAACCCCAACGTCCTAAAACTCATTGGGATCATGTTTTAGAGGAAATGGTTTGGTTGTCGAAGGTAATTGACTATGCCTCTAAATTTTGCCATTTTGGATGCATAAATCTAAAATGTTATTTATTTGACGTTCATACTTTATGTCTGCATGTGTTCATGCCTGGATGCATCTCCTTACAGCAAAATAGGTAGCAGTTACCATGCTGTCGTCTTTTGCTAATTAAATTGGATTTTAACAGGACTTTGAGTCAGAGAGGAAATGGAAATTGGCTCAGGCAAAGAAGGTTGCATTAAGAGCCAGCAAGGGCATGGTGGATCAGGCTACCAGGGGAGAAAAGAAGTTGAAGGTTTCTTTTTCTCTTCTAAACTAAAAGATAGTAGTTCTATAATATATCGATCGCTAAGGATGGAGTTTTGTTTATATCTGAAAGTGTAGAAAAGCAGTATTGATATAATTGAATTGATATTATCTATTATGGCATTGTGATCAGGAGGAGGAACAGCGGTTGCGAAAACTTGCACTTAATATTTCGAAGGACGTGAAGAAATTCTGGATGAAAATAGAGAAACTGGCAAGTCATAATACATTGATCTTCCTTGAATGCTTTCAATTGCTTAGCATCAAGAATCTAATCTCTCTGTTTAAATTTGTGATTCTAGGTGCTTTACAAGCATCAAATGGAGCTCGATGAGAAAAAGAAAAAGACACTTGATAAACAACTTGAATTTCTTTTAGGGCAAACTGAGAGGTTGCTTTTTTACCTAAAATTTCATTACCTTCATTTAGAAAAAGTGAACTTATATTCGTTGTGGATTTTAGGTACTCAACAATGTTGGCAGAAAATCTAGTGGACCCATACAGACCTGCACAACAATGTCCTGTTCAGCATCAAATAAACTCTCCTGATAAAGCAGATATGAGCAACATTGATGAATCCTTGGACTTGAATACTGGTGATCAGCCCTCATAGATTTGTCATGACTTATAATTGCCTTATCAATCCAAGTACTTTTAACACCTGCCTCATGAAACCTCTCCCAATATGATTGCAGATGCTGATGAAGATTTTGATATACATTCTGAACAAGAATCAGTAAGTGTTTTTCTTTTACTTAAAGAATTCTTTTTCATATTCACTTTTATGATATCCATGTTTCAAATTATTGTGAAATGTATGCCTCTCTCTCTCTCTCTCTATATATATATATATATATATATATAAAGAACACTTGATATTGATTTTGTTATATTGCGCGTCCTTTGTAATTAATGACAAATATTTACAACTGCTTTGGGATGTTGAATCATGTGAGATAGGCATCTGCTGTTTTTTTGTTTTATTTTTTATTTTTTACTTTTGTATATTTTCTTTTGAGAAAATACTGAAAAAGGAAAAAAAAATAAAAAGAAAATTATGTCTGCTGGACTTGCAGAAATTACTTGGTATTGGGCGTGTAAACAGAAAATTTCTATGAAATTCTTGTAGATAATTTTGCTTGTAAATCGTCAAGCTATGTGGTCTAATTTTCAGTAGACTCTGAAGAAGAATCAGTGTATTTTTCTTCTAGATAATGAATTCCTTTTTATCTTCTCTTTCATGCTATATATGTTTCAGTTTAGAGTGCAATGTATGCTTTTCTGCTTGTTATTTTATGCTTTTCTCCTTGTTATTTTTTTGTTATTGCAAAACGCTTTATGATGCATGCTATTATATTGTGTTATTTGGTAAGTGATGACAAAAGGATTACGGAGTTTTGGAGTGTTGAATCATGTGAGGCATATGCTGGGAGTTTATTTTATGTGCTGGCTATCAATTTCCTTTTGACAAAATGGTTAAAAAGAAAAGAAAAAAAAATTACGGGTCTTTTGACTTGAAAGAAATGACCTGGTATTAGCTCTGTAAACACAAAATTTCTATGAAATTCTTGTAGATAAAGGTTTTTGTTTTGGTAAACTATCAGGCTGTGTTGTTTGACAATATTTTTCATGATGATCTTGTTTTAGGAAGATGATGAGCAAACAATAGAGGAAGATGAGGCTCTTATAACTGCTGAAGAAAGACAAGAAGAATTGGCAGCTTTGCACAGTGAAATAGATCTTCCACTTGAGGAGCTCCTTAGGCGTTATACTGTGGAAACGGGTGAAATGTTACTGTTATAAACTTCCATTCTTTTTTCCTATGCTGTTATTGTTATTATTTGCAGCGAGAGTGGGCAGTGGGGATTGATGTTTTGTTCTTTGATTTTCTTTTTATCTGATAAAAGTCATGTTATGATGATATAAATTAGTGGCTGAAGTATATGATGTGTGTGCTGCCATCTATGTAATTTGCACCCTTCTTTTCACACCTCCATTGTTAGTTTTTGTTCTGGAAATTTTTTTTTTTTTGGGGGTTAAAAAATGTAGTATGTTGATCAATTTGAGTTTTCACAGCTAACAGAGAAAGTAGTCTGGAAAAAATGGAGGATGGAATTGAGTCAATATCAGTGAGAGATGATAGTAGCAAGGGTGAGAATTTGTTTATAAATTTTGTTGCTTTTGCCGCATGTATTTAATGAGCTGCTTGAAATTCTGAAAATTTTAAATTTTCACAGGCAATGGAAACTATATTTCTGCTTCCGGTAAAATTGAGACAACCAACTTGATTGTTCGTCGTTCTGTAAGTTGTATGTGTTTGTGGTTGTTGTGGTCAATTGCGAAGGAAGTTCACGGCTCAATATAACGTTTATTTTCTAATTATAGAGTGAAAGCAATGGTGGCTTATCCAAATCAGAAAACTACTCATTAGATATTGAGGCATCTTCCCCCAGAAATCTGTCAGAAAGCTCTGGGGAGCTAGCGAAAGATGTTCCATATGATTTCAGCGATGAGCAGGTTATACTGCATTAGAAAGTAGTTTTATCATTAATTCAATTCTTTATTTTTTTTTTGGGTTACATTTAACTATGTCTTCTTTTTATCAAATGGTAATCTTCTATTTGGTTTTATTTCACGATCTGCAGGAGGATGGTGATTTCCTCTTTGCTGGGGAAGAGAAGGTATTTTCCTGGTTATGGATGGATTCTGTTTTCTGTTCTGATACCAAAGGAAGGCAGCCTTTCTTTGTAACTTGATCATGTTGTAGTTTTTAATTGAATTGCTTGTTTTTAACCAAAGGGGTAATTTTTTGCTGTTAAAAGGCATGCAGATGACAACATGTATTTCTATTTGATTCAATTGATACCCTAGTGGGCTAACTGTACTGATCCTTTTATTTGATGTGAATGCTTTTGGCTAATTGATTCCTTATTTGGTACCAAGCTATTTGGGGAATTTCTGCAATTGGTTGTGTTATCATATTATCAGTTCATTTGAATTCATTGCTTCCTACTTCGTGTTAGCTGATGAAGATATTGTTCCTCCTTATAACATAGCCATGGTCTTTATGTTTTGTTGTTTGTATAGTAGTGGTAAAAGGTTTCTATTCTTGCTCATATGCTGCAGTATTTTGGTATGTTAACAGCTAATAGGTTGTGAGTTTCGGTTGCTTTGATATGATGAGTTGCAATTATGCCCAAGAAATATGATAATAGATTTCTGGTGATCTCTTGCATGCTAATTTTGTATTAAGATTGTTTATTTGGTTTTAGAAAAAATTATGACTTGCCAGAGTGTCCCCTTTAAAGAAAAGAAAGAGATTTTCATTTTCAAGTATGCATTGTAATTGAAGTTTTGTTCCTTCTCCATGTTGTATGAAGCTTTGTTTTGCTTTTGCAATGATATGTTATCTTATGTGCTCAATCAGTTGGAAATTTGCTGCTTTAAGAAAAATAAATAAATTTCATTCAAGATATCTTAACAAAAAATGCATTGAATTGGGGTGAAGATTGTGTCTAATATTTTGTCTGAACTATTTTTTTGTTCTGAGTCTGTCTGTCGGACGGTTAGGTAGGTTTGGTTGGGGGGAAGAAAAAAAGTATTTTTAGGTGCTTTAACTGTTTTAATGGTATCTGTGTGTCTCTTTTCTCGGTGTAAGATGCCATACATTTAGTCTAGATAAGCTGTCATATTCTAGGACAGCAGCAAGGTTCAGCGAGTCTTCAGTACTATTTATTCGTCTTTCATATAATTTCTTCTTGACCTTTCAAAACTTTTCTTTTCTGAAGAAATCAAAGATTGTAGGCTATTCTCCATGATAGTAAAGCATTTTGGTATGTTTTCCCTTGATTTCTAGTTATGGAACTTTCTTATTTGTTGAAATTTATATTATTGTTCTCTTTGTTTCACCCCGTGCTTAAGAAACATTCTTTAATACTTGGATCGCATTTAGTTTTCTTCTTCTTCCTTTATTTATTTATTATTTTTGAAGGAATGGGTTATCCTCATTTTTCAAAATTATGGCATTCTCTCTGATTCATTAGTTAAAGTCATAATTGTTATTGAAAGTTATCATGTTTTAATCATTTGATCTAATGTACATTTTTTGTTGTGTCAAATATGAGATATTAATATGTATATGGCTTCCCCCCTCCTTTTTCCCCCTATTTGTCAAACAAATGAGAAAAGTTCAGGTGGTCTTTCATGGCCAGAAAAGTTTTTAGTAGTGTATGTCATTGTCTTTCCTTGGCTAGAATTGATTAAAATTTCTTTGACCATTTATATATTTTTCTTTGAAAAAAATTTAATTTACATGCCTTATTTCTGTTTCTTGCATCCGATGGCCTAGGATGATGAGACAACACTGTCAGAGGAGGAGGAACTGGCAAAAGCAGATTTAAAAAATCCCATAGATGAGGTAATGGGCATACTTAATATGGCTTGCATTTCTATGTCTAAATTTTCTGACCTGTTGAAAAGCTCTTCAGTTGTTTGTAGCCCCAAGTTGGCTGTTGAAGTTCTTGTCCTAGTCTTAGTTTTTAATTTCTTGTCCTAGTTCTAGTTGTTAGCTGCTACTAAATGTTGCATCTGTTTTGCAGATTGCCTTACTGCAAAAGGAGAGTGAAATTCCTGTGGAAGAATTGCTTGGAAGGTATAAAAAGGTAGGTTAAAGGATTGTTTCTTTCTTTTGCAGGAGTGTTACTTTTCTTGTATCTAATTTTATTTTTCTTTATTATCCACTTTTATCAAATAGGACTTCAGTGATGATGGCGCATTTGGAGATGAATCCGATTATGCGTCACCTTTGTCAGATGACTTCTTGGATTCACCAAGACATCAAAATGTTGAAGCAAGGGAGGAGGGTATTTCTAAGGATGAAAATATTGAATCCAGTGCTGCCCAGGGAGTTGTACATCCTCTTGCAGAAAAGGAGGAAGCAAGCCCTGATAGAAAATCAGATGGAAAAGAAAGCGAGAATAGAATTGCTGATGCTGCTGCTGCTGCAAGATCAGCACAACCAACAGGAAATACATTCTCAACTACTAATGTTCGTACAAAGTTCCCTTTTCTTCTTAAACACCCCCTTCGAGAATATCAGCATATTGGCTTGGACTGGCTTGTTACTATGTATGAGAAAAGGTTAAATGGAATTCTAGCTGATGAAATGGGTCTTGGAAAGACAATCATGACAATTGCTCTTCTTGCACACCTAGCCTGTGAAAAGGGAATATGGGGTCCTCATCTCATTGTGGTTCCTACAAGCGTAATGCTTAACTGGGAAACCGAATTTCTTAGATGGTGTCCTGCATTCAAAATCCTGACATACTTTGGAAGTGCCAAAGAGCGCAAATTTAAGAGGCAAGGCTGGTTGAAACCAAACTCATTTCATGTGTGCATAACTACTTACAGACTAGTTATACAGGATTCTAAGGTTTTCAAGCGGAAGAAGTGGAAATACTTAATATTGGATGAAGCTCATCTTATTAAAAACTGGAAGTCCCAAAGATGGCAAACACTTTTGAACTTCAATTCGAAGCGGCGTATCTTGTTGACTGGTACACCATTGCAGAATGATCTCATGGAACTTTGGTCACTAATGCATTTTCTAATGCCCCACATTTTTCAGTCTCATCAAGAATTCAAGGATTGGTTCTGTAATCCTATATCCGGTATGATAGAAGGACAAGAGAGAGTTAACAAAGAGGTAGTTGATCGTTTGCATAATGTCCTCCGTCCATTTATACTGCGGAGATTAAAAAGGGATGTCGAAAAGCAGCTTCCGATGAAACATGAGCATGTTATATATTGTCGGCTATCAAGAAGGCAGCGTAACTTGTATGAAGACTTCATTGCTAGCTCAGAGACACAAGCCACTCTTGCAAGTGCCAATTTTTTTGGGATGATCAGTGTTATCATGCAGCTTCGAAAAGTTTGTAATCACCCTGACTTATTTGAGGGACGTCCAATTGTGAGTTCTTTTGATATGGACGGGATTAATATCCAGTTGAGTAGTTCTATTTGTTCAATTCTTTCACCTGGTCCATTTTCAACTGTAGATCTTAAGAATATGGGAATTTTATTTACTGATCTTGATTTTAGCATGACTTCTTGGGAGAGTGATGAAGTAGAGGCTCTGGCGACTCCTAAATGTTTAATAGAAGAACGTGCTGACCAGGATAATCTTGAGGAAATTAGGCCTTTGTCTAGACATAAAGACAACTTGCATGGGACAAATATTTTTGAAGAGATTCGAAAGTCTTTAAGGGAAGAGAGGCTAAGAGAAGCAAAACAAAGAGCAGCATCAATTGCATGGTGGAATTCTTTGAGATGCAGGAAAAAACCTGTTTACTCGACAACATTACGTGAACTGCTCTCGGTGAAGCACCCTGCATTTGATATTCACTGCCAAAAAGCTGACAATCGGTCGTATTTGTACTCCTCTAGGCTTGCTGAGATTGTTCTTTCACCAGTTGAACGCTTCCAGACAATGATTCATCTGGTTGAGTCCTTCATGTTTGCAATCCCAGCTGCACGGGCCCCAGCACCGGTTTGTTGGTGCAGCAAGAGAGGAAATTCTGTGTTCCTGCATCCAACTTATATAGAAAAATGTGCTGAAACTTTGTTTCCCCTTTTAACACCTATTAGACCTGCTATTGTCCGTAGGCAGGTATATTTTCCTGACAAGCGGTTGATACAGTTTGACTGTGGTAAGTTGCAGGAGCTTGCAGTTTTGCTACGAAGATTGAAGTCTGAAGGTCATCGGGCATTAATATTTACCCAAATGACCAAGATGCTTGATGTATTGGAGGCTTTCATAAATTTGTATGGATATACTTACATGCGTCTGGATGGGTCCACTCAACCTGAGGAGCGGCAAACATTAATGCAACGATTCAACACTAATCCTAAAATTTTTCTTTTCATCTTATCAACCCGGAGTGGAGGAGTTGGTATTAACCTTGTTGGGGCGGATACGGTTATATTTTATGATAGTGATTGGAATCCTGCCATGGATCAACAAGCGCAAGATCGCTGCCATCGAATAGGACAGACGCGTGAAGTGCATATCTATCGTCTAATCAGTGAGAGCACCATTGAAGAGAACATTTTGAAGAAAGCAAATCAGAAGCGTGCCCTTGATGATCTAGTCATACAGAGTGGAGGGTACAATACGGAATTTTTCAAGAAGCTTGATCCTATGGAATTGTTCTCCGGTCATAGGACTCTTTCTGTTAGGAGTATTCAGAAGGAGAAAAATTTCAACAGTGGCATCAAGGATTCTGTATCTAATTCTGATGTAGAAGCTGCTTTGAAATATGCTGAAGATGAAGCAGATTACATGGCATTGAAGAAAGTTGAACAGGAAGAGGCTGTTGACAACCAGGAGTTTACAGAGGAAGCCATGAGCAAACTGGAAGATGATGAGTTTGTCAATGAGGATGATATGAAGGCTGATGAGTCAACTGATCAGGCTGGATGTATGATTACGGCAAATAAGGATAATGGGTTGATATTGAATGGGGGTGGTCCTATTGAAGACAAAGCACTCATTCTTGCTAGCAAAGAAGATGATGCTGATATGCTGGCTGATGTCAAGAAGATGGCAGCTGCTGCTGCAGCAGAAGGACAAGCTATCTCATCACTTGAGAATCAATTAAGACCAATTGATAGATATGCAATCCGGTTTCTGGAATTATGGGATCCCCTTGTAGACAAGGGAGCAACGGAACCTGAAATTAGGTTTGAAGAGGCAGAATGGGAACTTGATCGCATTGAGAAGTACAAGGAGGAAATGGAAGCTGATATTGATGATGATGAGGAACCTCTATTGTATGAGAGTAGGTGTTTTCATTCTCATTGGTGACTTTTTTTTCTGCATGACATATTTATCTTATTATGAGAAGCAATAAGCTTTTAAAGTTTTTTTCAATTTTTAAGATCAGTTGTAGAATTAAGTGAATTATATGATTTCCTTGTATTTATTTTGTCCTCAGCATGACACAAATTATTTAGCTCTTGTGATTTGCATACCTTTAAGGTTGTTCTATCATACAGAACCAAGGCTTGCTCATGCACTTCACTTTATACAATGAAAATATTTGAAATTGTAAGAAGTAATTAAATTTATGATGCTCGTTGTGTCTATCCTGAAGCTATGCCTTGCTATCAACCTTTTTCAGAATGGGATGCTGATTTTGCTACAGAAGCATATCGTCAGCAAGTTGCTTTGGCTCAACATCAGGTAGTTAATCTTTGTATACAACCATTTAAACTATTTATTTTGATGTTGTGTGGTTTATTTGAGATGTTAATTTTGTTTTATTTTTTAAATTTGTACATTAATTTGTACCTTGTAGTTAATGGAAGAACTGGAATATGAAGCCAAAGAGAAGGAAGAGGCAGATGATGGAAAATTTGATGCTATGTAAGATGTCTTTTATCTCTTAAACCCATAACTTTTCAGCTAGTACTTTTATGGTTTTTTTCCTTCATGTGATAATATTAAGATGGTCATTTGATACATTTAGTACAAAAATCATCTCTTATTGCATTGTTTCATGATACCCAACCTCATTATAACTCTTAACTGTAGCCTATACTGATATTAGTATTAGCTACTTAATTTTTATTAGGTGGATTTGACAATTCTGTTTCATGGTGGATTAATGATTTATCTTATATGAGTTTCATCAGTGCCTCTATGAACTTGAAAGGTTAGATTTGCTATGATTTAAAATGAATTGTGTGATTTTCGTGCCTAAAGGAAATAGTTGTTGCGGTAAAATGAGAAAGTGTGAAAATCTTAGTTACAACTTGTATATGGATTTTTGATTAGCTAAAACATCTTACAACTTTCTAAGTTTATCTAAGTAGGGCTTGGGGATGAACAACATTTTTTAAAGATAAGAAGGTGATGTCAAAACTGTGCTCACAAACTAGTGATTCATGTTACTGAAATTTGAGAAGTAGATCTTCTAGTGGAAGGATTCAAGTCCTTGTATGTATTGCTTTTGGATTAAAATTTCAATTTTGACCTGCTATCTGTTTACAGGAATGAAATGACTAGTGAACCTAAGGCAAAATCTAAGAAGAAGAAGAAGAAGCCAAAGAAAGCAAAGTTTAAATCTCTGAAGAAGGGATCTTTAAGTTCTGAAGTGAAACCTGCAAAACAGGGGGCAAAAGCAGAACCTATGTCCATAGATGATGATGTTGACTCCCCTGAAGAGCTATCTTATTCGGACGTTACGTCACCATCTTCAAGTATGCCGAAAAAGCGTAAGAAGGTTGAGATCGTGGAAGATACTGAAGAAGGGAAGAGCTCAAAGAAGAAGCCGAAAAAACTTAAGAAGCCTCCTGAGCTATGTCCTGTAGACTCTGAACCAAATGGAAATCATAAGAGGCATGGTGACTGTGCAGAGTTAAAACCATGTGAGATCCTTTCTGTTGAGCTTGAGCAGAAACCTGCTAGCAGGAGCAAAACGGGAGGCAAATTTTCCATTACTTCCATGCCCATGAAACGAGTCTTAATGATAAAACCAGAGAAATTAAAGAAGGGCAATATCTGGTCTAGGGATTGTGTTCCATCACCTGATTCTTGGTTGGCACAGGAGGATGCTATTTTATGTGCAGTTGTGCATGAATATGGCCCAAATTGGAGTTTGGTTAGTGGCACACTCTACAGCATGACTGCTGGTGGCTTTTACAGGGGCAGATATCGCCATCCGGTTCATTGTTGTGAGAGGTTCAGGGAACTAATTCAAAGACATGTTTTGGCTGCACCAGACGGTTCGGGTAATGAAAAGATCAGCTATGCTGGCTCTGGAAAAGCTCTTCTGAAAGTGACAGAGGTATGTTCTTTTATTCAGTTGGTAACAAGAGGATAAAAGCAAGAAATAGGGGAACATTTGATGTGAATTCTAATTTATTGTTCTTGTAAAATTTTAAAGATCACCTGCTATAAGGTTGCCTGCCCACTAGAAAGAAACCATAGGAACTTGACTTCAGTAACTCTGACTAATAGCTTAGAATCTTTTTAGTCACTTTGACAATGGTTCATCTAGTAGAAGACATAGGGTTGGCTAAAGAAACAAAGATTTTTAATGATTGCTTTGGCTAGTTTTATTCAAATTTGTGTTAAAGCCTGGTTTCTTGACTGAAGATACGCCCAGTAAACTGTGAAAAAGCTTTTGAAGTTGATTTACTTCACTATGTTTAGAGCCTATTTAAGCCCATTTCACGCAATTTCTGGAAGGTTCTATATTCTAGATAGATTGTTAAAATTTTACATTTGCTTTTTGCCATTATATTCAGCATTATTTGCTTCATTGGTGATTTCTTCTTTGGTTTTATGAGCAACTCATCCCTGTTTTCTGCCATTTCATGTCATATATTCATTGTTAACATTCTCCGTTAATCAAAACTAATTGTTTGTATATTTTCTTCCCCAAAGAAGTCTCCTGTTTAATTGTAGTTATATTTCTCCACTCTTTGATTGCTCTTATGTGTATCTAAAACAATTTTGCATGATTATTTTTCATGATTCTCTGCTGTGTGCTTTACTCTTACTTTTCGTAGGGTAAAACTTGTGGAAGCTAATAAATCTACTCTACAATTATCTATTACTAGGTCGTTCCTTATCTGCCAAGACTACTATAATTCACATACAAATATGTACTTGAGCATTTATTATTTATTTATTTTTGATTAAGGGACGGGAGGCATGGGCTGTTCTTGGAGAATATTTAATGTGGTTCCCAGAGCCCAGGTTCCTTTTTAAAACGAATTCTGTGTCCCGACACTTACCCCAACGCCCCCTCCCACCACCTCCTCCTCCCCTTTATTCCCTATTTAGCAGCGTCTCAGGGCTGATGTTTCTGAATTTACTATTTTATATATGTCCATGTTGTGATGGTGATTTAGTATGTGTGCATAAATATTAGTTATGACTGCCGAATTAGTTTTTGTATGATAAAGTCAATGACGGAAGGAGCCTTATCCATCAATAATATATCATGGCAGGATAACATTCGAATGCTATTAAACTTTGCTGCTGCACAGCCGGATCATGAGTTACTTCTTCAAAAGCATTTTACTGCCTTACTTTCATCTGTGTGGAGGGCGTCGTGTCATCATGAGTATCGAAAAAATGGCTCGTTATGTTGGAATGGTGTTCGTTTAGGGCGAAAGTTTTTCAGTCCTCTTGGCCACACACCTCAGCGTTCTGCAAAGGAACCAGCACAGAGGATGAAATTTACAAATTTGCAGGAGTGTAGCAAGTTGTTATCAGCTGCATTCCATGATGCCAGCAGCAGACAACGGAGCGAAGCAGTTTTCCTCTCTGATAGAGAGGATTCTTCGGTAATTGATGAAAGTTTAGAGATAACACTGGAAATCCCAAGGGAGGACAATGACTCTATGATTACATTCCCGCCGGTTATAAATTTATCAGTATATAGCTCAAATCCTGTTACATCTATAAATAAAACCGCTGGAGAAGAGCATCTCAAAGCTTCAAAAGTTTCGGCTGAGAACCGTTTCAGGTATAGCTACCTGCTTTAGTTACAAATTAAGTACCATAGTTGGTGGTGAATCACTGGCTAGGCATTATCATTGTCAGTCTGAAAGAGGCATTGTCCGTGTGAATCTCGTGTGCTAGTTCAGATTATAGCTGTAACTCTTACACCTTTTAATTTACTTCAAAATGAGATGAGAATGACATTAGATTCAGGTCATTGTTTTGGAGATGGTCTGTGTTGATTGCTAACCAAGCAGAGTTTCCTTTTTCTCAGGGCAGCAGCTATGGCTAGTGTTGGAGGTGGTCTGCATTGGGCTTCATCTGCTTTCCCATCTAATGATTTCAAGTCACGGCCAGGGTCGAAACTACAGTCTTTGGGGAAGCACAAGCTGCCTGTCTCTGACACAATCAGACATAAATCAAAACTGAAGAAGGCTTCAGCGGAGCATGGTGATGTACACAACTTATTTGCAGAGCAAATATTTCAACCAGCGGCAACAGTTTCACCCAATGATCCTAGCTTAAGATGTGACCTAACATTGACTAATGACGGCAGTTGTGCTGATGGTGTAGATAGTGATTTCTTTTCAAGCATGGATGAGGCATTTTCACTGGAATTAGAGGGTTTTGATGTGGTTCCACATAATTATACCCCCAGCTTTCTTTCAGGCCTTGACAATTATTCAGTTCTCCCTGACTATACTGACATCGGGTAGGGTTAATCTGATTGCACTAAACTGCTTCATGTTCTTGGTTGAGGCTATTGTTGTGGATGGAGAAAAATGATTCTTTGAGCAAGCCAGATCCTCAAGCTATTATTGCTGAGCTCTGCTTGGGGAACATTTTTAGTCGGACACCATTTTTGGATGCCATTTGAGCAAGAGGCTAGACATGTTCACAGTTCACCCTCATAAAATCGAAACTTCTTCACAAGGAGAGTAAGTTTTTCCTGAAACTAGCGAAGGACGTGTGCTTTTGAACGTCTTCCTGCCTCCTTGCATTATCTTCCCCTGCCAGAGGAGAGGATATGGTGAACTGAACATTAAATATATATATATATATATTACATATCATTTAATTTTGTAATTAATGATCTTTAGTGGGAAATTTGTGGTAATTTAGTCTGCCTGGGGTTTGGTTGATGTGTAATTTCAGATTTTGGAACATTTTCTTTCGTAGCGGTAGAAAGGTAGTAAGAAAGTAAAGAGTAGTTTATTGCAAATTTCTATCTAAAGTTGCCATCTATTTAGAAATTGCTATCCTATTTAGCCAAAAAAAATTGTTTGCTAAAACGATGGGATGGAAATAACCATTTGTTCAAGTACGTTGTCACTTTAAAAACGTGCCAATTGTTTTATTAACTCAACTCAAGTTGGAGTTGGAGAGTGATCCACCTTTGATAGGATTGACAGCAGATCAGATTAAATATTAATAAATTTTTTAAATATTTGAATTTTAATTTGTTTAAATTTGGAATTTGTTTATTTTCTTTTAAACATTAGCCCAAATTGCATTCGACATCCGTTAGAATGCTACTAAATCGATCTCTTTTGCCGATAGAAGTGGTAATACCGTTCTCTGAGTGGCACTCAACATGGGCGTGGCAACACCAAAGGATTCTTCT
>JAQSVH010000013.1:15388212-15432956 GCA_029448705.1 Adansonia digitata
TTGATCCAATTTAGACTTCAAAAAGATGTTATGATTAATTCAAAAGTCTAAATTCGTAATCTGATATGTGTTTTAATATTTCCTTATGTAAAGAAACGAGTTAAAATCGAGTTTTGGATCAATGGTGGATGAGTCAAAAATGCCTAGACCATGAAAATGGCCTGCATGTATCGATACATTGCATAATGTATCAATACATCTGGTCCAAAAACCTTGTATGTATCGATACAATAAACATTGTATCGATAAAATGATCAATGTAGCGATACTATGAACCATTGTATCGATACTATTAACCACTCTATCGATACATGTTGATATGTATCGATACATTCTTTTATAGAATGCATGTTTTGGTCTTGGCATGGTCTAGTATCGATAGATGAGCTCCTGTATCGATATAGAGGCTTATGTATCAATACATCTACATGTTTTATCGATACAAATGAGGACATCTCAAATTTTTGGCATGATGAAGCATTGTATCGATACATAAGAACCATGTATCGATACATAAGAACCATGTATCGATACATTCAAGTAAAATTATGAATTTTCTTATATCTTTTGTCCCCGGATATCTTGGACTACATCATTTGATGCCATATCTTCACATTTACCTTTGATATGATCCCTAGGCCTTCTTGACATCCTCAAAATACTTTTTTGCCAGGCGACAACATCGCCCCCTCTTACATCCATATTCTAAATTGCTAAAAATTAGCTCAGACAAAATAAGGTGTCTACACTTGGCAATGAAACCAAGCTGCCTACATACCTTTAAAGGATCAAGTCATAACATAGTTCATTTATTTTATTTATTTATTTTTATTCTCTAACTTTTGCCTAAATTGTTCCATAAGGGATTTTCAACTTAGTGAGCATTTTCTCTTTTTTTTTAAATGTGTAGTTTAAGCTCGTGCTTAGGAGCATCATTTTTAGAAGAATAGTTTAAGCTTATGCTTAGGAGCATCATGTTTTAAGTATAGTACCGCTTCAAAAACTTGGCATTGATCAGTCCAATATTAACACCATCTTGATCAACAATCTTGTATGCACCATTGGTATAGGCTTCTCGAACAACATATGGTCTATCCCATTTTGAAAGGAACTTGTTACCCATGTGATGTGTGGTATTTATGGGTCTTTTCACAGTAAGGACTAAGTCTCCAACTTGAAATGACCATGGCTTAACTTTTTTGTTAAAAGCTTTGGACAATCAAGCTTGATAGCATTCTAAGCGTTGTTGTGCTTCCAATGTTTTCTTATCTAAGGCTGATAATTCCTCCAAGCGTAGATGCCAATTGTCTTCATCAGCAATACCTTCTTGAATTGCAATCCTTAATGATGGAATTTGTCACTCAAGTGGTAGAACAGCTTCTACACTATAAACAAGCGATTATGGAATAGCTTGAGTTGGTGTGCGATATGTAGTATGATAAGCCCATAAAGCTTCTCCCATCCTTTCATGCCAATCTTTCTTTGAACGATTAACAACTCTCTTGAGAATATTGCATAAAGTCTTGTTAAAAGCTTTTGCTAATCCATTTGCTGGAGCATGGTACATTGAAGAGTGATATTGCTTAAAGTCAAACTGTGCAAATAATTTTCTCATGTCAAACTACTTCCTATTATTAGCCATGATGTATCGTAGTATGCCATACCGATAAATGATAATAGTGCAAATGAAAGTTGCAATAGTTTCTTTCTTCACTTTTGTTTCTGCCCATTTTGAGAAGTAATCTGTTGCTGCACGTATATACATATGCCCCATTGAACTCTTAGGTAATGGCCCTACCAAGTCAAGTCCTCAACCATCAAATAGCCAAGATGTAACTGTTGGATGCAATGGCTAAGAAGGTTGATTGATAAAGTTAGCATGAAACTGACAAGCTTGACACTTCTTGGCATAGTTCATTCTATCTTTTACCATTGTAAGCTAATAGTATCCCATCCTTTTGATTTGAAAGTGTAACCTAGCTCCAGTTTGATGTGCACCACAAACTCTGGAATGAGTTTCTTGTAGAGCTTTGGATTCTTTATCTTCTTCTAAACATTAAAGAAAGACTTTATCAAAAGAATGATGATAAAGTGTATCGTTGAAGTAAATAAATCGAAGAGCTCGACGTTTCACTTCTGTTTTATGCTTTGGATCACTAGGTAATTTACCATACTCTAGATAATCAATTAACGGTTGCCTCCAATCTTCTTTCTCAATTTCACAAACTGAAACAATGTTGGATTTGATATCTTCTTTTTTAGAGATAGTAATTGATAGCAAGACCCGTTGTTTACATAAAGAAACCTTTACTTCCGAGCTTGGTAATACAAGAAATGATGCCAAACTGGCGATCAAGATCCATCGTTTACATAAAGAAACCTTTACTTCGGCACTTGGTAATAGAAGAAATGATGCCAAACTGGTGAGAGGATCAGCTTGTCTATTTTTTTTCTTGGCACGTGTTCTAAGTTTACTTTGTCAAACCACTCTAAGAGTTTCTTCGCATAGTTGACAAATGGTAAAAGCTTTGGTTTCTTCACTTCAGAAAGTGAAAGAAGTTGGTTGATTACCAATATAGAATTTCCATACACTTAAAGTTGGGTGACTTTCAAATCAATTGCCATCTACAATCCAATGATCAGAGCTTGGTATTTTGCTACGTTGTTAGAACAATTTTCAATGAGAGTGAATACGTAAGGTAATACATCACCTTTTAGAGTGATGAAGACAATACCCACTCCAGCTCCATTTTGCTGTGCAGCTCCATCAAAGAACAACTTCCATGGCCTAAGAATTTCGATAGAAAGAACATTCTCATCAAGAAGATCTTCAAAAAATTCCCAATCATCTGGAATAGGATGGTTTGCTAAAAAATTAGCCAATGTTTATCCCTTAATAGCCTTTTATGGAACATAAGTGATATCAAACTCTTGCAACAAGAGAGCCTATTTCGCCAATCTTCCACTAAGTACAGCCTTGGACATAAAATACTTAAAGAGAACCGCTCGAGATATCAAATGGACAGTATGAGCTTGCCAATAATGCCTTAACTTTTTAATAGCGAACATTAATGCCAGACAAGTCTTTTCAATAAGAGAATAGTTTAACTCAGCACCATTAAGAGTTCTACTGAGATAGTAGAGTGCATTTTCCTTTTCTTCGTCATTTTCTTATGCTAACAATGCACCTAAAAAACATCCCTGTGCAGCAATGTAAAGGATCAAAGGTTTTCCTCGTATAGGCACTTTTAAAATAAGAGACCGCAATAAATAGGCTTTAATGCTTTTAAAAGCATTACTACAAGCTTCATCCCAAATAAAAGGAACATTTTTCTTCATCAATCGATTGAATGGTTGACATCGACCTGCCAAGTTTGATATGAAATATCGAATATATGCTAATCTTCCTTGCAAACTTTTGAGTTCATGGAGATTACGTGGTTCTGGCATTTTCATGATCGCATCTATCTTTGATTGATCAATCTCAATTCCATGATGTTTCACAATGAACTGTAGAAACTTACCTGATGATATGCCAAAAGCACACTTTAGTGGATTCATCTTTAATTGGTATCTTTATAATCTTTTGAACACTTGACAGAGATCAATGAGATGGTCTGCCCTTTTCTTTGACTTTACAACCAAGTCACCCATATAGCACTCGACATTTTTGTGAAACATATCATCGAAGATCTTTTACATTGCTCTTTGGTATGTAGCACCAGCATTCTTTAATCCAAAAGGCATAACTTTATAACAATATCCCTTTTAGAGTGCGAAAAGCAGTAAGTTCTTCATTTTTTAGAGCCATGCGAATTGATTATAACCAGATGACCTGTCCATGAAAGACAAAGCCTCATGACAAGTTGTAGCATCCACCATTATCTCAGTTAGAGGAAGAGGGAAATCATCTTTCGGATAAGCATTATTCAAATCCCAAAAGTCCACACAAATTCAGAGTTGACCATTTTTCTTTCTTACTAGGACAATGTTTGATATCCAAGTAGGATACTTAACTTCTCTAATAAAGTCAGCTTTAATAAGCTTATTGACTTTAGCTTTAATTTGAGGAATCAAGTCAGGATGAAATCGTCGTTGAGCTTCTTTAATAGGTCTGACAGTCTTTTTAACACCCAGATGATGCACAGTTATTTTTGGATCAAGTCCTGGCATTTCTTTATAGGTCTAAGCAAAGACATCTCTGTACCCAATCAAAAGATCAAAATAAGCTTTTTTTTCTTCTGAAGATAAACAAGCACTGATAAAAAATTGGACGTGGATCTTTACAAGTATCAATGTTAACCTCTTTTAGCTCATCAATGGTAGCCTGATTTCTTTCTTCAAATGATAAAGGGGTTTCTTGAGCATCTTCTTCCTGTGGTTCCTCATTAGCTTCCTTTATAGATACATGATGCGAAGCGACAATTTCAATTTCTTCAAACTTTTCTTCCTTTAAAGATGCATCCTACTTAGTTATCACCACTGTATGCTTTTTAGCTTTCAAGAGTTCACATCAGTTACTTTCCACTCGCTTTGCTTTTTCATTCGGGAAGAAATTTTGCTAAAAAAATCCCTCGCTTGATTAAAGGTTGAGATTTTTCTTTTTCAACTTTGGTTATCTTTTTTGGAGTTCAAACTTCCTAGCCTTGTGTGAATGGGTATCGACACACTTGTAAAAGCTTCATTAACTTTTGGTCCTATCCACTCAAACACTGACTTTCGAGGTAATTAATTGTTCAAACGGTCAAACATTAAGACTTGCGTTGAACATGTTCCCAAATGACTAAACACTGAAGGTCTCAGTGGCTCTATTAAATCTTTTTGCTTCTTAAGAATTTCCTCCTCATTTATAAACTTAAAGTTTCTTTACGAATTTTCAATTTTAACCGAGAAAATCTAAGTCCTTATTCGGATGTTTTGACATGATCAGTCTTTTTTTGCTAGACTTGAGAAACCTTGATTGGACTTCATGACTTTGCATTGCTAGGTTCTTCTGTCAACTTAACATCTTCTTGCTTATATCCAGCTTTGACAAGTAGTCATAGGCATTAGGGTCAAAACCTCTAGCTTAATAGGAAGAAGGATCTTAATGTTCAAAGCGTGATTATTCAACTGGCCTGACACATCCTTTAAAAGAAAGTTTAAGAATTGTTGATTCTTCCAAGTTAATGAGGGGCAGAGTCAAATTCTTTAAACCTTAACTAATTTTATCTTCGTTGGTGGAAAGAGTAAAATTTTTTTCCTTTTGCTTCAATTATTTCAAAGGAGCAATCATGACTTCTTCAATGAAAGCACCCTCTACATAAAACTTAGCATCTGCAAAATGAGCCTCAGTAGAGGTAAATGGCTTAGCATTAGCAACAATTGTCTTAAGTTGACCATTTCTACAATTCTTAAAGCATTGATGAAGAGTGGAGGAAACTACACCATTTTGATGTATCCACGGTCATCCTAGTAACATATTGTATGTTGTTTTGGCATCGATCACATGAAAGAATGGATGAGACTCTATATCTCCAATGAAAAGTTGAAGTCTAAGCTTTCCAAGAGCTCTTTGCCCCCCTTGGTTGAATCCTTGAATCAATAGACTACTTTGTATTATTTCATCTAAGAAACTCCCAATTCCTTCATTGTTTTTAAAGAGAGTATATTGACTACGGAACCATCATCCACCAAAATCCTGTTGATCTTTTGTTCACAAGTAAATCCCATGACAAATAATGGTCGATTATGAAGAGTGGATCCTAGCAGTAGATCTTCATCAGTGAAGCTAATGCTTGAACCGTAAGAATGATCTCTAGCTTCAAGTGACTATATCTATATTGTCTTCATCTTTGAATTCTTCATCACCATCAATATTGTAACAAGTCATAGGGAGCAAATCTTCATCTCTGAATTGGATTGGCACATATTCATTTAAAGTGACCAGTCTTCGTGACCTTCTCCAAGTCAAATTTTTATGCTTAGAACCTATTTTTATCAGGGGCATTTTAGGCTTTGGAGCTTTACATTACCATCCGATCATCTTAGCACTTATGGGAACCTTCACAGGCTTTGGAAGATTTTTCTTTCTATTTTTTTGACGTGTGACTAATGTCTAGCCATCATCATCTGTATTTACTTCCTGCAACAGATGGTTGCCCCCATTCACTTGGAGATCCACCATTTTACTTGTGTTTAAAAGGAGTCTGATGGGATCAAAAGAGCCAAACTTTATGGTTCTATTTGAGAAATAAGGCACTATAGTGATTGAGGTCATGTTCGTCGATACTATATCTTTTTCAAATTCAATCTTTCTTTCTTTATAAAGTGTTATGATTTTGTCTTTCAAGATGAAACATTTTGTTATGGGGTGGCTAACTAATCGATGATATTTGCAATAGTTGGGATCATCGACTTTATTAGCTTCTTTAGGTCATTTCATCTCTGGCAATTGAATCAGCGTAGTCTTCAAAAGTTCTTCTAATATACTGGCAACATCAGAATCAAGGAACGGGTACTCTTCTTACCTTTCCTTCAAGGTAAGTTTAGTTTTGCCTTTATTTTTGGTAGGCATAGATTTTACTTCTTGAGCTTGTTTGACTTAGGAGAGATCTTAGCAGGCTTGGTATCCACAGCCATGGATTGTTTGCTTTCTCCTTTATTAGCAAAGATTTTGCCCCCTTTTTTGGGTGTCTTGCTTTTCCTTACTCTTTTTCGGCTCTTACACAGAAGGCTCTTGATTTCCAGAAGATGACATACTTAACTCCATATCATGAGCACGAGTAGCTAACTCTTCAAAGGTCTTAGGTTTGATGCCTTGAAAAATGTAACGTAAGCCCCAATTCATGCCCTGTATACACATGTCAAGTGCAGAAGAATCAGATAATCTTTCTTTGTAGTTAAGGCTTAAATTCCTCCACCTATGAATGTAATCAATCACTGGTTCATCCTTTCATTGGCGTGAGCTAGTGAGTTCGATCATGCTAACGATGCGACGAGTGCTGTAAAATCGATTGAGAAATTCTCGCCTAAGTTGTTCCTAGCTATCAATCATTCCAGGCTCAAGATCGGTATACCAATCAAAAGCATTACCCTTCAAGGATCGAACAAATTATTTTACCATAAGATCTCCATAGATTCCAGCATTACTACAAGTCTCCATGAAATACGCAACAGGTTGGCGTGGATTTCCTTTTCCATCGAACTGCTGAAACTTTGGAGGTTGGTAATTTTTAGGCATCTTTAAACGATCAATCCTTGGAGAATATGGCTTTGCATATGTGCGTGAAGGTGGAGTGACACTATTAACTTGATCCTTGATGGCTTCTTTGATAAGATCTTTGAGTTGACTTATTGTGACCACTTCTCTAATCTTTTGCTTTGACTCTATAGCATCTTCAATGTTGTAGTTCTTAACATCATTTAAAGGATTTGATTGACTATTTTCACCTGAAGCCATTGATTTTTTTCCAGTGCAAGTAGCCATCCTATCCATCAAGAAGGCAATCTGTTCATCTTTTTCTCTAATACTTGCTGCGAGAGTTTCAACAGATTTTGCCAAAATTGCAACTTGCTTTTCAAGTGATGTGGTGCCAGTTATCATGACATTTATTACTCCAAAGCTTGATTTTGGAGGAGGTTGTGGTTTGGAGCTACTGCTTGAACAGATATCTTGCTCTTTGGATGATTTTCAGTGAGTTGGACTTGATCCAGAATCAAGTTGTTCAACAGGAACTTCTTCTGAGTCTTGACTTGAAGAAGTTTCAAAGAGTGGATTTTAGTTTAACACTGGAAAAGTCTGATCATAAAGCTCAGAAAGAGATTTAGTCTTTGCCCTGGTGCCGTAGGGATGAGTAGTGACATCAATGCTGGCTGATGAAGTCAGCACGAGCAGGTTTAAAAGTTGGTTTGTTGACAAGGTTCTTCTTGGGAGCCATTGCAACTTGAAAACTTGAATTTTGAAGAAAATATATGAAAGGCAAATATCATCCCACCAGGCGTGCCAAAAATTTGTACACACAAATTTCGTGTCAAAAAATATGACAAAGATGATTTGGAGACAAATAAATTAACTTGATTTATCAGACTTGAGTTGCAATATCTGGATGTTCTTTAAAATAAAGAAATCCTTTGATTCTTTTTTTCAACAAAAACTTTGATCCATGGGTCTTCAGACTTGATCCTGAATCATTGAGGTCCGCTTCAAGGGTCTTCATACTTGATCTCTTTTTTGTTGCCGGAACAGAATCGGAGAGTAGCTTCTTAACGAACGAGCCGTGTTCTTGAGAGAAAACTTCTTGAGACTTTGAGAGGACTTGAATCTTCAAAATCTGCTTTTTTTCTTCAGGCTTATGAATTGTGTTTAATGGCTTTGGTGGAAATCCTTTTTTATAATGCCAATGAGCTAAGTAGAAAAGAGTTTTTAAAGAATATAACTTCTTTAATAAATTTATCTTGATGAATTATCTTTTAATTAATTTAATTTAATTAAAGATAAAACTCTAAATTAATTTTAATTTAATTAAAGATAAATATTTATTTATGATATAATCAATTGTACATGATGATGCAGAATTTAATAGATAATTGCTTAATTAAAAGAAATATCAATTTACACATGGCAGTTTATGATTGGTCGAAAATTTTCTCCTTCTACACTTCTATTCTATGCTTTATTTGTTTATTTTTATGCACTGTTTTTTATATTTATTTATGTCTTACTAACATGCTTCCTTTGTTAATGAAAATTTTGCATTCACGTTTTAAAAATCAAATTTCCTAAAAACTTGAGGCAATTTTCTATGTGGGTATCCCTCTAATGCTCGGTATGAAAAAATCTTTTCAAATTAAAAATTCAAAAATTACTTTATCAAAACCACTATGTTTCTCCATTTTCCCAGGTTACATAGAAAGGTTCGAATTTATACAAAAACTTTGGATTTTTGTTTTCAAGCTTTATAAAAAAAAAAAAAAAGAGATTATACTCGAATAATTCTAATTAAAAACTAAAACAATCGAAACCAAGATAACCTATGGCTAAATGGTACTGATTTAGGGTGTCATGGAGGTGTTAAACCTTCCCCAAGCATAACTAACTCTCAAATCCTTCTAACGGACTCTAGTACACATAGAACATAAAATCAGTCCTTCAAGTTTCAAAACTTAAAGTGTCGGTTTTAATAGGTATCCGATCATACCTAGCCTAAATGATTGCGGCAACTCCATGTTTTCGGCCACTTTGTAATGGCCACAAAGTGCAGTCAAATTAGCAATTCGTCCAACAACCTTCCCCTAAACAAATACAACACCTCTTTTTCATCCTATCATACTAAATACCAGCAAGGATATTTTAATTCGGGTGCATCTTCGTCGAGGGGGGTTTCATTGCAACAACATTGATTGTAAAAAAGTTTTCTATTCTATATTCTGTGTTTACTTTAGTCATTCTACATGCTTAACTCTATCATTGACTTTCTAATAATTTGCACAAAGCAGTAAAATCTAACAATGCTAGTATTTGCAAAGCTAGAAGTTTTTTGCCTTTTTGGATTGGCTGTACAAATGTAAATTTGTAGAATTTTTTTTAATTCTTGAGTAAATAAAAAACTTGTTACTTTCTGTTTATGTGAAATGTAGGGGTGTATTATTTGCTTGAAGGAGATGTTCCGTCGCATGGTGGGAGGCCCAATTAGCGACGCCAACTGACTTTAGGATATTTGGCTTAAGCTTTTAAATGTTAGTTCTTGAACTTTAGGTAATTTTAAGTATTGGTTATTGCGAGTACAATTTTGCTTAGGTTTTATTTTTGTTTCTTATTAATACTATTTCTAAATCTGGTCGCAGGCAATAGTAATGTTTTGTTCAAAACTGGGACAATCTAAGAAATAGAAGATTCGATAACAAATTTGAGTAAAGCCCTAGGCTCATTTTGTAACCAAGCAACTGGCAGGATGAAGTTACGCATCCTTATATTTGCACCTTTAGCTTTGAAATGGTAGCTTAACATTGAATTTCTTTTGTTTCAACCTTCCATAATCGTGTTTGTGGACAAGAATTTACTATGTAATGTTTTAAGTGGAGCTCATTGTCTATTAATATTGAAGCAAAGGAGACTATACTAAACCCAGCAAAATCATAGCGGGCTCATCTGCTGGAATTAAAAGCAGAATAAGTTGCCAGCATACCTTGCAAGTTTAATGGCCATTACTAATCACAGCTATTATTGGTTTATCCCCTCAGAGAACTTCTTAATGGTATCCATTGAGGTGGTTTTTACTAGTCTATTTCACTTTGTAACTTCACTTTTCTAGTTGAACTACTATGGGATAATAGAAAAGAAGCATTCACACAAAAAAATGGTAAATATGCATTAAATTTGTGTAATGCATTGTAAAAGGTAACATGCATAATTTTTAGTATTTCAAACTTCGCTGGCATTTGTAGTGTGGGGAATTGAAGAAAGAGCCTTCCACTACTTGGCCTCCTAGCATCAGGGAAATGTATTTTATGTTGACTATGCAGTTTCACCTAATGCTCATGTTTCTGCAAACTGTAATGGTTGAAAATTGTGCATGTTAAGTGTCTAGTAAATTTTGCAATTCCTAGAAAACTGAATGGGTAAGGTTTACTTTTAAAGCTCTTTATCAAGAAAAAAACTGAATGGGTAAGATTTATTTTTAAAGCTCTTTATCAAGAAAATGCAGCATGAGTTGTTAGTTGTATATTCAAATCAGCTACTTGAAAGGGAAACAGGTCTTCACTTAGGGATGAAAAGGTATTGCCCAGTCTTTTTTTTTTTTTTTTTTCTAGCTATGCTTACTCAATTATTTGTTTGCCTTGGCATATGTATACATAAAATAATTATGTGGCTTTATTTAAACTTTATAGGCGGAGGATCTGTCTAGGATGTACAAGCTTTATTGTAATATACCTTGAGGCCAGGGTTTTGTTCCTAATATATTCAAGCAGGTTGTTTACTCTATTCTATAAGCTAAATGGTCATCTTTCTCTTGTTTACTCTATTCTCCAAGCAGTGTATGAAGAAGCAAATCAAGTGAGGGAAAAGGTGTTTGCCTTAAATTTGAAGGCAAAAGAAAGAAGGCTTTGTCATGAAAAAGTTAGGCAAGCCCATCCTCGGAAACAAATAAAGAAAATGAAGCTACATCAAAAGCAGAATAGACATTGGAGAAAGCTAGAAAGGATATTAGTGCATTATTTTTATTAGCAAGCATGCGATAGGCTCTGTCACTGCTTCTAAATGTAAAGAAAGAAGGATTGATTTTCCTTGGGCACTATTTCTCTAGAAATCTTCTTATTATTTGTTAACTTCTATCATTTCCTTTTTTGTACAAACAATTTTTATATTACAATACAAATCAACTCACATGTTGTTCACTACACAATACCTTGTTGTGCACTTTAAATTCATTTCGATAACGCAAGAAAACAAAACATAATAATTCGAGAGCAATTTAAAAAGTCAAAAAAGCTTATATACTAATTTTAGAATGTTTATATAAACTATAGTTTTTAATAGCCATTTTAATTGCTTTTAAAAGTTATTAACTTATAAGGGCAATTTTATTTGTTAATGTAGTTTAATCAACAATTCTGTAAATTAATATAAAATTCACTGCAAATATGACTTTACCGCGACTTTAAAATGTTTAGAAAAGTTTTTTTACATATAAAAACATTTTAAAGTGAAGGAAAAACTCATGCTAGTAAAAACAAGCACAATCCTAGCATTAGTCACCAAACCCGTCGAAAACTCTTCGCCAGCACTCACCTAGGCCGCAATCAAAGAAACGCCGACAATGTCACTAATGGCAGTTTTTTGGTATTTTACCAGCACTTACAGATGCCAATAAAAATCAACTTTCTTGTAGTGCACAGTCATTTGATTTATGAAATGCTTATTACGCAGAATAATTGATTTCAGTTGTATTTTTTAAAGTCTTAGAATAGCCATTCAATTCCCCTTCATTGAATGGCTATTCCGGCCTTGGACGTAATATGAAATTGCTTTTAAAGATTTGAATACCTTTTATTGAGGACTCAAATCCCATAATGTTCCATTCTAATAGAACAAGCTACTGCTATAGTTATTCTATTCCATTTTAATTTTATTTTGTTCTCACATAATAACTATTCAGTTACAACTATATTTCATTTTAAGTAACCAAATGTACCTTTAGCTTCAATATTCCAGATCGAATCCAGCTTAGCTCATTTTTCAATTATATAATATAAATTATTTTATATTACACTTACCGTAAGCATTAAAAAATTGTTAAATTATCCATTGCCCAAACTTAACAAAGGAAAAATATAAACTTAATAATCGAAGAACTTAAAAAAATAGACCCTAATCCCCAACAGAGAGGGTGGCACCTCCATCATAAGATTAGACTGGTAATTTGTGTATTTATATTATATTCGAATATTTTATCATGTCATAATCGTGTTTAAAGCTTTTTATATTTATATCAATTTTAATACATTTATAATTCATATTATATAGATTTTCAAAAATTATTTATGCCGTGTCATATTTTTATAACTTTATACATGCTATATTTGTATAATCATATCAAATATTGTTAAGCTTACTTAAGATAGTATCAAAACGACACACTTTACTTTGCACTAAAGCCAAAAAAAAAAAAATTTCGCCTTCTCTTTTAAAGAATTATTATTATTATTATTATTACTTGAGCTTTTGTAGTAAGAAAATTTTCACCATTTTGTATGCCTATAGAGTATGACCCATAATGGCAACATTTTACTAAAGAGTTATAATTTTAATATGGGGATAAAAAGGAGTTCGCGAACCTCAAAAAATTATAAAAAAAAAATAGATTGCATCAATCTCTAGCTAAATTCAAGATATTATTGATTTTATCCATTGTACATGTTACTTTTCTTTTTATTATTTTACCTTGACACCTCCAAACAAAATCTTTTTTGATCATTTAAATAATTAGAATTTCTAGCAAAAAGAAAGAAAAAAAAAGAAAGTAATTGGAGCATTAATTTGTTAAAGTAAAGAACAACTACTTGAAATTCAACAATTTCCCATAGAGGAATTTGGTAAGCACCTTTTGATGAATGATTCAGATATCGCCAGTAAATAATACACTTTTTCCAATGTTACTCCAATTATTTAAAAAACAAAAATGTTCCACTTTCTTCAGTTTATCTAAATGCTCAGCTGCCCACGTTACTTTCAAACTTAAATATTTTCTCCCAGTCGAGAAGAGAAAAATAAAAGATGCAACTAACTATATTAAACGAATAAAGCCAATTGGAAGCTTCAACATGCACTAAAACTGAAAAATAAAAATAAAAAATAAAAAACAGCAAGTGTTTTAAAAGGATAGGATACTTTATTTAAAAACACAAAATAAAAATAAAAATGAAAGAGGCAAATAGTAGACTTAGGTAGAGCTTGAGATAAAATTTTTAAAATTTGGGTCAATAGAATCTGATGTGGATTACATTCTAATAAATAAAATCTAAAACGTGTATGTGCAAAGTATTGTTAGTTACCTCCCTCCCCTTTAAGCTTTCATAATTCTTTATTTAGCACTCAAAATGAATCTCAAGGAGCCAAATAGCAGCACTCAAAACAAATAGATAAATAAATAAATTAGCATCTTCATTTGCAAATTGACATATTTTACAGATATAAATATAGATATATAAATATATATACACAATTATTATCCACCTTTCCCGTCCTGCCCTCTAGTGGTCGTTACAACACCAATCAAACATGATGATATGTGCCATCCCTCCCCACTGTTCACCTATCAATTACATGAGCTAATCAACATCTAATTTTCGTAATAAAAACATAACCAAAAAAAAACATTCTGAAAGAAAATAATTAGTACTCTTGGCTGAACATCAGAAGAACAAGAAGGCACTTTTCAGTATGTATCTGCTGCTGCTTTGTCCTATGCAATGGGATCAGAAATCTGATTTCAAAAGCTTCAATCGAGGCTTTATACATATGTCATCAAAGGGTTTCCCCTGTTCTACATGGATGTAATCTCTTGTCTTAAGAACCTGCAGATTGGTGAAAATTTGCACTATCAAACAATGAGAAGGAAAACTTTACAATACATTTTCCCCCACCAGACCAGTGCAACCAAAAAACCAACAACTAGGAAGTAGACGATCAAAGATTACATGACCATATAAGTAAACATTTTTTGCTTACCCTAGTTATGTAACTCCAATTTTCATCTCTCTGGACAAAACTAACCTAACTTAACAATGGATGATAAGACATATAGACTGTCAATCTGAAGAAAATACAACTATTCATCTCCGTGCAAACACTAAAACAAAGTTTGCATTGGATGCGCTACTTCTACTTGCAATTCTTTCTAAAGAATAAATAATCATCCAGATTCATGATAACGTCAAATATCTTACAATTTTATTTGAGTAAAAAGGTCTCCAAAAGTGGCATTCGTATTTGTATGAGAACATTTTCCTGTATTTTTACTTCTGCAAAATCAGTGTCCTTGAATACAGGCTTACAATGATACAATTGCCTTTCAAAACCCATACCTTCTCATTTTTCTGAAAACAAGTAATGCCTTGTTCAAAAAGAAAAGAGAGATAACTTTTGTAAGGAGTTCTATGTAGAGAGAGGAAGCATTGCAAATAGGTGAACGGAATATTGTCAGGAGACGACGAAGAGGAAGACTAAAGCAGACCTTGACGCACCAAGTGCAGCAGCAGGTGGTGGCTGGTACAGTGACGTAAAGGGATATGGTGGAATAAGGCTGAGGAGACAATTAGAGTGGAGAAGATTGCAAAGAGAGTCCCCGAAAGAGTTTGCCAAAAGTCCACAAAGTCCCCAAATGAGTTGCAAAAACTCTTATTTATAGGTTCCAAAATAGGAGTTACAAAATATCGTTATTTAATAGATATAATGGGGAAGATTGGAAGTTACTAAGTATTAATGTTGAGAGTTCATTGCTAATGGTGAGCAATGAACAAGAGTTCACCACTTATTCTCAAAGAAAGGAAGAAACACCCATACTTCAAATGACTTGTTCCGAGGTTATTTTTACTTCTTCTATATTCCAGAATATAGCACGAGTGTTTTCACTTCCGAAGTAAAAATAAGCCAAGCTCAGAATATAGTGAAACTAACCCATAAACCTTACTATATTCGGAGGTTATTTTTACTTCTTCTATTTCGGTGAAGTAGTATCAGGTGGAACATCTTTTCTGGAATACTCTTCTTAGTGGACATATCTTTCCATGAGTGTTGTTCCGTAAATGACTTGTTCCATGAACATGCTGTTCTAAGTGAAGTTGTCCTGAACTCAGGCTATTCTGAACACGAGCTGCCATTCTCTACAGAAGCTATTCTCTACATAAGCTATTGTAAACAGGAGCTGCTCGCTACAAGAGCTATCCTAAGCAAAAGTTATTCTCTACAAGAGTTCTTCCAAACGAGTTATTTGAACAAGAGTTGTTCTTAATAATAGCTGTTCTGAACAGGAGCTTTTATGAATGAGACCTGCTTTGAACAATTGTTCTGAACATCAGCTGTTCTTGAACAAGGTGTTTCTAGAGGAGAACATTTGGTGAAGCAGTGTCATTGAAGCGATATGATTACTTATTTCGGGTTACATTTGCTATTGGGAAGCGCCATTGCTTGTAAACAAATTTAATATTCTCCAGGAAGAAATCATATAATGAGTCGCCAAAATCAAGTATCCACAACTTCAACAGAAGTTTTAGTAGGTTTCATATGCTAACTATATAATCGCAAAAATTCTGTTCACTAATCTGTAGAAGATAGTGTTAAGCACTTAAAACATTACCAACTTCAAGACAAGTTTTAGTAGACATACCAGTGTTTCAAAAAACATCCTCGATGCTTCTTTACGTGTTTTACGAGCCAATAGGCTGTCCATAGAAAGTACTTTACGTCCATGTACAGCTTCATCCTCGAATAAATTCTGGAGATACTTGGCAACAGCCCTGCAAGAAAGTGTATCAGAAAACATCAAGATGTGAGCTATAATCTTTCCAGTTATGAAGGTACAAGAAATTCATTTCACAAGGAGTGCGGAATTAATGTTGAAATTAATGGGAAAAGGTAAAAAACTAAACGAACAACTAAAAGGAGCCTACAAACCTAGTACGAGAAGACCATCCGCTATTTTCAAGAAGAAGACTTTCATCACCGCATGGCATGCCATCATTATCATCCTCACCTATCTCATCATCATCTACATTCAGAAATTCTGAAAAGAAAGATAGAGAAAATAAATATTTAGAAGACAAATGTTGAAATCAAGACAAATTAAGTTGGGAGGGGCGAGATAAGGTAAAAAAATATAAATGGAAGTAGTATTAAGAAAGTTTTAAATAAAATATTTTCTTTCATGGGGGAACCTTTTGGGAGGCCATAGCTCCCTGTGGTCCTAACTACAGTCCACCCTGCCTAGAACTTCACAACATAAAATTATACATCTAAAGCGTAATTCATTTTACTTAAAAAAATAAATAAATAAATATAATTCCAAGAAGTGCCCATCATTACTCAAAAGTAAAGGCAAAACAGAAGGCCATATTAAACCTGTATCGTTCCGAACGGCAACATCCTCAAATTCCTGCACCCCACAACGCCAATTAATCATTTAGGGGATTCTTAAAGCCTTAAATAAAATAATAAAGGCTACTACAAAAACAATTTTCATAGCAACATAATAAATTAATATAAAAAAAAGCAGATTGACATATCAAGTGAAAATGAATATAAAGCTGAGGAATGGAATAATTATCAGAACTTAAAATGCCGACCATGCTTTATAGAATAGAACAAAGGTAAACATTCAACATAAATTAAAAGATATTTTGGAAAATAAATTTTCTCTGAAGTATGAAAATATTTCAATGAATCAGTCCAGAGAGAATAAGAAAACCCAATATTGATGCACGTATATGCACTATCTTAATTACCGTTGACTTTCAGCTACAATGATACAGTGCTAATTGAATTTATAGAAAGATATAAATAGCCAACAGTTAGGAAAAAGTTGCAGCACTTAAATTTTTTAAATCAATACAAAAGCTGTTACATGCGTTAAATAACTTACAGCTTGATTGTCCACAAGAGAAGTCATTTCTTCATTGACTGCAGAAACTTCCTGAAAGGTTGGAGTCTCTCCATCATTTAATGAAGCATTTTTCAGAACCACACCAACTTTTTCTGAATATGTAGAATCCATTTTACATTCTTCAATACCCTTAAAGATTGTGTCCGTGTCATCATGATCCAAGAGTGTACCCTCAACTTGAGCCTCATCTACTACACCGACCTTATCATATTCAGGTTCATAAGGATTTTGAGCATCATTAAGCGACTCACCCATTTGTACAGTGGCAAGAGAATTGATTCCATTTTCAATAGGTGCACAGCAGTCTGCTATACTGACGTCAGCTGATGCACTGGCTTTACTTTCTTCCAACAAAACCTCGGTGATCAAATTAGTAGGGGATGATACACCGAACTCACTCAGAACAGAGTGATTTTCTGCGTTAGCAATTTCAATATTATCTCTGTCAATTTCCATTTCCTTGATCCCATCTAAAGGTTCATGTTGCAAAAGCTGAGGTACATTATCAACAGCATTTCTAGCCTGCTGAGCATTCAGATCGCTGTATTCAACCTGCTGAATGTCAATCTGAAAAGAAGTGCCAGCAGATTGTGCTTGCTCATCATTTCCATGAATCACAGGCACAAAGCTTCCTTCAGTTCCGCCTGCTTCAGCAATATTAGGTCTGACAGAACACCCTGAATCCTTAGCTGCTTCATATAATTCATGGTTTTCATCACCTTCAGAAATCCTGATACTGCTTAGATCATACGGTTCACTGAGCAAACAAGCCAAGTCACCTGACATACCTGAAAGGTACACCATTTGTTAGCGACTTACATAGTTATAATCAACATCTTAAAATCCTCTGTTAGCAGAGGCAGAATTATTTCAAGCAACAATAAAAGCAAGACAAAGATGCACAACCATTAGCGCAGATCAGTGTTAAATCTTGTACTCCATAGAATTTTAAGACTTGAGTATACATTCAGGCCAATTTTTAATAACAAGTAGTAATTCTTCTTTTCTTTTCTTTTTTTTTTTTTTTTTTTCATTCACCCAACAAAAGCACAAAGATACAGTGATTTTTCAGCACTTTGATCTCACCAGTAAATATAGGTTCACTGAAGATTTCATCTTCCAAGAATTGTCCCTGAATCAATGCAATTTCAGGGCGAGTACAAGGAGCTTTCTTGCGTACACGACGTATGTCTTCAGTATTAACCAACTGCTGACGTATTGTACTTGATACAAAAAAGCAAAGGCAAATTAATCAGTACTTAGCTGCTAGAGCCAAATTTTTATAATTGAGAGAGAGAGAGAGAGAGGGAGAGAAACGTTCTAGGATTAAATTAATCAGAATAAATACCATTCAAAAATATTTCATAATGTGTCATGCTGAGAGGAATAAACACATTGATAACATCTTAAGCCAGTTATTGTCATACTGTAAAGAGATTATTAGATTCTATATAGATCAGCAGGTAACCAAGAGTTCAACAACATGGCAAATCCCTTTTGTAAAACTTGTTGACAACAGAAGAAAACAAAAATGTGCTTCAAAGAAACTTAACACTTCAATGTAGGTTAAATGATGAAAAGGTTGCAAAGAAAACATGAAAAGATAGAAACTTCCAAGTGCACGAGTTCTATAATACAAACTATAATTTATAAAATCAAAGACAGACAGCTATAATAAAACAAACCAAGTTATATTGACTGTGCAATAAGAATATTATATTTGAATTCTCTAAAGTTAAAGACATTTAAGAAGAGAGCAATCACCAGAACGTCAACTAGAGAGATAAAGGAGTAAGGAGCAATAAAACATATTAATAACATACTCGCCATGTAAAACCATTGTATCATCCATAAGCACTTTTCTCTTGGGGGCACTAGGTTTTGCAGCAGATCGTGCACGTTTCATTGATGCTACTTCAAGAGGAGGAGTTGGCTTCATTTTGAAAACTGAAGATCTTCCAACTGAATCAAAGACAAATTCATTCATAAAAATATTCTTATATAACTGCCTTGCAATCCATGCTCTTCTGCAGATAATATTTCATTTAGAGTTAAAAGTGCTATTACCTAAAATAGAAGACAACAAATCATCATCATCAGGAACTGATTCTGTAGTTCTCCTGAATTGAGGCCTTCCAAATGATCCAACTGAGTTTATACTCTCTACAGTTAGTGTACTTTCAGTTATGCTTCGCTTTTTTCCCGAAATGAGTTTGGTTCCAGCAGCAATTTCATCAGTCCCTGCTAGGACCTCTTTGTCTGGGGTAGCCTCACCAAGCAAATCACTTGGTTTATCAAGAGGCCCTTCTGGTGCGAAGAGTAACTTTTCAGGTGCAGGCAAGTCAGACATAGCACCATTATTTGAATTTTCCAACTGATCACCACATAAAGGAGATTCTAACATCTTAGTTTGGCAGGCTTCACCTGCTAAGCAGGTAGATGACAAGAAACAATCCAACATTAAGTCATTGTGATTAAAAAAAATGATGTCACATATATGATATTCAAAAAACACTAATCTATATAACAACACTTCCATAAGACTTGTAAAACAAACCTTGCACCTCAAAGGAAGCTCCAGAAGCAGGAACTTTGTCCTCCCTTCTGGACAGATCCACAGAGTTTTGCTCTGCAGCAGCCATGATGTCACTACCAAGAGCTTGAACAGATGAGAACTCTTCACGAATAACAGTTTCTTTAAGATTTTTGGAGTTGTTTGGTTCCTGACAAGCTTGAGCTTCACCATCAATAACCGTTGGTCTATTTGGTGATTCCAATGGACAGGAAAGATTTGAAGATATTGCTTTGGCATGTGACTCTTCCAAAATATCAGTGGTTTCAGCCTCATTGCCAAATTCAGATTTATGTGATGCTTGATCATTCTCCAAATAGCCATCTGATGTGGGCACAAAGGTGCTACTTGAACAGGTTCTTCGAACAGGGTCCTCCATATCAAAGGTGATATTGGAGCAGCTAGGAGATTCTGCAGATTCCCCATCAGTTCTATCCAGTGAGTGCGTACCAGCATTATGCATATATTCTACCCTATCCAAATCATTAGGTCCTCCAATATTCCCAACAGCAGATGTGTACTCAACAGACATGGCAGCAGGGAGAGAGCTTCCATGCAGTTTAGTTTGTTCTTTCTCCATGTCACCAATATGGCAGCCATTCTCAGTGGGCACACTAATAGCATCATGATTTATTTCATTTTGCAAAGACTGATCTGCTTGATTGTTATCTCCATGGGGAAGATTTGACTTATTAGAAGCATTTTCTAAACACTCAGAATCACCCAATCCCATAAGAATGTCATGTTCTGGTTCCACATGATCAACACCAGCTAAAGCCTCATGAAAACCAGACAAGTTAGGCACTTCCAATAATCCAGGAGTGCCTAGATCCTGGTTGTGATCAACAAATTCAGGATTTGCAGCGAGAACTTCAACCTAATAACAGCAAGCAAAACGTATTTACCAAAGAAAGTCGGATAATAAAAAGGCTAGAACATGAATAGCTTCTACAACATAGAAAATCAAATTGAAAGGAAATGGAAATTTCTGTTATGCTCATTATAAAACAAACCCGATCCCCACTGGAATCCATTGGTACAGCTTCTGAATTACTTGGATCTTGTTTTTGAGGTACATCTGACCCTTGAAGATCACACCTGGAATGACAGAAACAAGGTGAGCAAGAAAATTCAAAATTATCAAAATGGTTGCATAAATTAACTAGAAAAACTAATGACTGAAATAATTGGCAGTGTTTTGTAATCTACCCATGAGGGGAGTCAAGCAACCGCACTATCCAAAATGAATTAAAGGGAAAATAAGATAAAAAGTGTCTAAGAGGCATGAACATTAAATATGCGACATGAATCAGAGAAAGAATGGGGGGTGTGTGAAGCTTACACTGACACTACAGCATGTCCAGGTACTGCAACCCTATCTAGGACTAGCTCCTGCTTAAGATTAATACAAGACAAGAATTTTCAGTAGAAGATTTGCATAAGGGGAAAAAAGCACCAAGAAAAAGAAAAACAAGGTCAGTCAATTCATAAAGAAGACAAGTTTAATACCATGGCCCCAAAGATATTAAATTTGAAGGACCACAAATGAAACCACCCATGCAGCAAGTTAAAGGTTCTGCTGCCCAGAGGATTCGGGGAAACATATTTTCAACTTCAAAAACAAAGTGGTCACAGTTTCTGAAGTTAACCACCTATGAAATAGTTTCCATAAATTGACCCACTTGATGCTCATCCCTAAAAGTTCATAAGCAGTTCTACTAGTACATAGGGTAGAGATATAGATTTCAGCTAGGTACAGATGACATTACTGCATCATCTACCCTTCCAACACTGTGAGTTTACAAGTTCATTTGTTCCTTTACCTCTCTTCTTTGCTAGAGCATTGTAATAATATTATCCCTCCCTCACAACCCACTCCCTCATGGTTACAATTATTTTGCGGCCAGCCCACACATTTTATTCATAGTAGGTTTTTTTTTTTTTTTTTTTTTAGTTTGCTTGTTTCGCTTTTCATCACCTTTTAGGAGGTTGAACTCAACATCTTTGTCGAGTTAGAAAGTCTTCCCATTTTAGCTGGGAAGCTATAAACAAGCATAGACCATTCTGTCCTGCAGAATTAAGGTCATTTGAATCTCCCTTCTAAGCATAAGTAAATTAGCTAATCCACTGCCCCAAAAATCTAAAAGTAATAGCTAATTTTATGCAAACTTTATCATAATCCCTCATTCCAATAGAAATTGCAACATGAAATGGTATACAGAAGAAGAAAAAGAGATCTAAAAGAAACGCATTGGAAAAAATCTCAAGCAAGACAGAAAAAGCCGGCTGCTCCTCTTCCTTTCATTTTCCCCTTTTTTCTTCAGTTATGGAAAGAAGAGAAGGAAAGACCCCACAATGTTTGAAGACACATAATTTGATTAAAGAGGCAATAAGGCACGTCTGTTTTCAAGCCATTAACTCGAAAACTAAACACTAAGTCTAAAATAAAGAAAAAGGGGAATAAATGGCAATGTATTCTTGCATATTCAACTATAAATCAAGAAAAACTGATATTGTATTTGTGTGTGTGTGTGTGTGTGTGTGTGTGTGTGTGTGTGTGTATAAAGAAAACAGAAAATAAATTCCTTAACTGTGGGATAACTGATATTATTAGGTACTTTTTTCCCTTTACTTCCTTAGGATAGAATGTTGTCGGATACACTTTTTTGTTTTGTTAGTTTTAACATTATGAAAATTATCTACACAACAGCAGTAAAGTTTTTAAACTCCACAAGCAAAAATTAGAGGGCTGTCAGTTTTATTAGGGTATATTTAAGAAAAATAAATAAATTTTTATAATTAAAAGAAAACATGCAACACTCTAACCTTGCTTGTGAAGTTTTTAATCAATCACCAGTGTACAGAATAATAATCAATTAAGGTCAAAGCCTCAAGACTATTTATATTGTAGATTCCAGGTTTGAGGGTCTTATTTTTAGGATCATTTTGGGTTATTCTAAGTCAATTTTTTATATTTTTTATCTCGGATCTCACATCCTTTGAAGATTAGGATTCCTTCAACTCCATAGATACAGATATAACTTCTTCTATTTAATGGAGAGGAGAATATGACAATTTCAACAACACTGTTATGTCTCTGTTTGGATTGTATAAGGCAACTGAACCCTAGGTTAAAGAAATACAGCTGCAAAGCCTACATCTTTATCTTCATCTTATTCCTAAATCATCAATCAAGTCCTAATCAATTCCACATCAAATTTCAATCTTAAACCTAAGCTAACATTCACAGGTATCCTTAATGGACACAAACAAACACCCAAATCAATTTGGTCGCAGATGTCAAGCTCCTTAAATCCTTAATCAACCATCAAGACTAATCATATTTTCTCATCCATTAGAGCCCTAAAATCATATATTCTTGATCGCTATATAACCATCCATTCTTATGTTCTAGGTCCTACATTAGTAAGCCTCCCACTGATTACAACCGACCTGCCAAACTAATCACCAAATGACAGGGAAGAAAGAATGATGGATTACCTCATCAAGCAGGCCAATCTGAGAAGTGTCACCATCACCAAACCGCTCTGAAAGTATTCAAAACAAAGAGTTTTAGATTTACCAGTATTTTGCTAACCAAATGTAGCTAAATCTAGTATCATCAGAGTCAAAACCATGTACTGACCATCCAATCCGAATTGTGATGTGGAGTAAACCACACCATCCATTGTATCTTGAAGCGTAATCTGCTCCCTTGAGCTAACATGATGATCAACATAGTTACTGCCAAGAAAGCCACATGTTAATGAACATATAGTACTCCATAGATACCTTATGAAAATGTTCGATGTTTATCACAAAGCTATACACATGCATCAAGAAGGCCACTAAAAGGTAAATATTAGGAACTAACCCCTGAAAAATCTCATTATCAGGTAGCTCAAAGTCATCAAGATCAAATGTCTCCGGCAAAGTGATTGAATGGTAGGGTGCGGTTGATTCTTCTGGTGGCAAATCAACCGCAGTGGAGCGAAAAGCCTGCTTTATCTTAAGCAAGGCTTCACTACAATCATCAAATAGGTAATTCACTTTTCTAGAATATATCCTCACCACTCCAAGAAGAAGATGACTTGACAATCTTAGTGCAATTGGTACGTCAGGAAACAGAATAGAGTCTGCTCAAAGCCATATAAAGGAAAAAAAAAAGAATTAAAACTATAGAAAAAAAGAATAGCATAAACGTTAGATAAGCCTTGGCAACTTATCCTCAGTAACAAATTTGCCCATGAACATGAAAGAAATTTGATATTGGCATGTTAAAAGATATCGTGATCATCATCATTGTATGGCTTTATGTAATTGTATTAGTGCAAAGATTTGCCATGAGCAAACAAAACGAGCTTAAAGGAAACTTCCTCCACTGAGTAACCAGGTAAAAGCATATATTTTAAGAAGCTACCAACAACATGGACATTTACTATTCTAAGAAGGGAAATCATTCCTACATGACCACAGGTTTCAAAAAAAGAAAAGAAAAAAAAGCCAATAGAGTTGCCACCAATCCCCTCCAAATATGCCCAACAAGGCCATGACAAGGAAAAACCATACAAGGACTTGAACCAGATTAGCTCATACATGAATAAGAATGAAAGGAGGATGCTATGATCTTCTAAAAATTATCAGATAATAAATATGAAATGGAACTTAGAAACATGAAATTTTCAGTTTCAAAATCCAGTAGGCTACAGACGCACATCAGGAGCAAATGATTCCGATATTCACACTGCCTCACAATTTTCTAGAGAGTCCATGTTTATCCAAATTGACTTATGGATCTAATAGTATGATCATGGACCTAATAGTATGATCATGCCATCAAGAATGCTGATTTCCAAGCTAATCTTGTATCTATAATTTTCAACTCCTAATAACACTTTTACTAATATCTGTTTAACCAGTTGGAAATGTTTGATTTCATTAAGATATTACAAACACACTACAAACTTAAAAGTATGTATGCATGACCAATAATAATTCCAATGGCTGGTTTAACGAATATGAAATTACAATCATGAAAAAAGAACTATGCATAGTTACCGGTCAAATAAACAAGGTTCTGAAATTTGAAATTTGAACTCTGGGAATTCAAACTAAACAAGTAGAATAAAATTAAAAAGTACGAACCAACAGATACACCGATGTCGGTATCAGCCACCTGATTCTTTCGGAGCTTCCTCTCCAGATGAGCTGCTATCCATATCGTCCCCAACGGACCTTTCTTCGCCAATATAAACTGTGAATAGAACATTTCTCGCAATACAATCCCTACTTTTTCATGCAACTTCCCCACGTCTCAATGTAAGAAAGCCCGATTATTTAAGCTTAAAATTGCCGCTCCTACGTCAAAAATAAACCCGAAAACAAATAACTTCAAAATTTTAGTACCAATGCCACAAGCTCACCAGAGAAAACCTAAATTTCAACTTCCCAAAAAGAACCCTTAATTTTCCGCTCCCAGGAATGGAAATGAAAAAATATAAGTTGACAATCTCCCTAAAAATCAATAGAAACAACGAAACCCTAATTACTCCCATCCACCAACCAACCACTGAAATCGTCCCAAAACTCCGTAACCCAACAAAGGGGCTCCATTTCAGCTTAATTTACAGAATTGCCTCTTGAGAGAACTTCAAATAATCGAACCTTAAGAATCAGATAAGTAACTTTCCCAACTTGTGCTTCGATATGCAAACCCAAGCCTTCGAAGAAACGAAGTGGTTCAGAGGAAAACTGCAGCTCAACAATTGGGTTGGGGTGGGGAGGGGGAGAAAGCGAACTGGTGAGAGCGAGTTGGAAAAGCCAGTGGTATCGGAAAAGAGGTAAACTGAAGAGAGAGATTTTGTGTGCGCGAGAGAAGAGAAGGCACTTTTTTAGTTTTTTTAGTTTCTGTAATAATAATAATAATAATAATAATAATAATAAAAATTTTGAATTGATTTCATTATATATATATATATATAAATTTAAGAGGAAAAAAAATACACTGACGTTGTTGCCCGTGCTTGTCATTGGTTTAAGTCAATTTTGATTGGTTAATCAACTTCTAATTAGATTAGTAATCGTATTTATTTATGGCCAAAATGCTAATTATGCTGATTACAAATTCATACAATAATCATATATAATGTTAAAAAGTAAATGTTTATTTACACAAACGACTACGTGAACAACTTAAACTTACAGTATATTTAATTTATTATAATAAGAATTTTATTATTGTAATATTTCATAGTAATATAATTATTTAATTGGCAGAATAGTTATTCTGCGGGATAGTTTATTATAGCCTTGTTATGAGAAATCACTAAATAACTATTCTGAACCCCTATTAAATAGTTATTTCAACCTTAGGCGGAATGAAGAATTGCTTTTAAGGATTTAAATCCCTTGCAAAGAAGATTCGAATCCTATATTATTTAATTCTATTGAACTAAACTACTGTATATAGCTATTCCATTCTATTCCTACTTTATTTTATTCCCACAAAATAATTATTTTATTACAGTTCTATTTTATTCCAGTAAACAAAATGTAATTTTATTTTTTATGACACATTTAAAAAATTAACTACTTATCATATAATCCTATTTTTTTAATAAATTATATGTTATTTCAAACTATTGTGTGTTTTTTTAAACAATATCACGTTAAATAGGTTTCTTTTTCTAAAACAATCTTCAAATAGTCTTTTTTCACTTTGTTATTTTCTTACTTTATACGGGTTTAAATACTTATGATCAGTGTATATAATGAAAAAAATATCAACTTTGATTTATTTTTCATTCCTATGTGAAACAGGAAAGCTATATAGATCTTTATCAATAATTAATTTTTACCGATCAAAAATATGTTAATCATTTTGAAGAAACATGTACCTTTTAGAAATGCGGTCAAAATAAGTAAGAAATAATAACGACATATATTTTTTACTTTTTGCTATAGAATAATGGTAACTGTATGCGATAGAAATTTTTTGTTGCTAAATTCCATCACAAAGTAGCTTTTCATTCATTTAAAGAGAAAAAAAATATTTTTCAATGAAAATTTCCGTCGAAAATACTATCTTTGATTTTGCTAGTAATAGAATTTCCAATGGTTTTTTTGTCTGAAAATCTTTAAGGTTCTAACAAATTCGTTAACTAGCAACATCATGTTTTATCCAAAAAAACTAATTTGAAATTATTTTAAAAGGGGAAAATGTTTTCCATCATAAATATTATTTCCAATAGAATCCCATCAATAATAGAATTTATAATGAATTTTCTGTCGAAAAATCTTTAAAGTTTTTTTAATGGATTTTTCATTGAAATTTATAATAGCAATGGAATTCTATTGGCAATAAGATTTTTCGACCAAAAAACCAATGAAAAATTGCATTTAGATGCAACCTTCAATTTTTTATAAAATTTCATAAAATATTTTTTGACATAATTCTATCCAAATTTTAATATTTTGACAAAATATTTTATCAAAAAATAATTCTTAAAAAGAAGAATTTAAGTAATAGAAATTTTGTTACAAAAAAATGCAGCATATTAATTTTCTCTTTCTTTTTCTTTTCTATTCTATTCTATTTTTTTTTCTCTTCTTTTTTTCTTCACTTCATCCATCTAGTTTGCTACCATCCAACCATCAGATTGCCTTCCTAATGTTGTCTTACTACAAGGTCTCTCTTTTCTCTTTTCTCTTTTCTCTTTTCTCTTTTCTCGTCTTTTTCTCTCTTACTTATGTTTTTCCTTCCTTTTTGCTTATTTCTCTTTCATTTAACCATTTCCACTATATTTTGGTAAATTTTTTTAATATGTTATTATTTATTTATAATATGTATTTTTTATTATTTTGTGATTTATGTATTTATTGTATAATATATTTTTATTTTGTTTTTTTTTCTAGTTTCTATTAATAAATTTATATGTTAATTTTGTTTTGTTGTCTAATTTATATAATTTTTTGTTTAAGGTAAGTTTATTACATATTTGTGTTATTCTTAATTTTATGCTAGTGAGAATATTTTATTCATTTATGTTATTGTGTTGATAATATTTTATTAGTTTATGTTAATGCAAATATATTATTTATATCATAACATTAAAGGTCTTGCATGGGCTGAATAGAGCTTAAACCTAAAAAATTTTAAACTTTCTTGTCTAGGCTCATTTTTGGCCTAGCTTGGCTTGCCTATATTACTCATATTTGTTGTTCATAATTAAAATTTTTTTATTAATATTTATATATTTTATAATTAAAATTAAAATAAATGCTTTTATAATTACTAAAGTATCAATTCGAGGCAAGTCAGGCTAAATCAACAAAAGGCTTGCTTAAGACCTGACCTAAGCAAGCGAAGCTTGTCGAGTTAGGCAAGTAGCTTAGCTCGTGGACAAGTCTATATCATACTATTAATAACAAGTTATAGAAAAATATTTTGTATATTATTGATAGCTTAGAAGATAATGGATATAGACAAATATTGGATGTATCATCAACTAGAACAAAGATGGATATAATATTGATGAGTTTTTGAATGGAGTTGAAAATTTTCTAGCTTTCGCATTGCTTATAGTGACTACATTATGAGACAATAGATTTAAACATCCTTGTGTTAAGTGTCAAAATAATCAATCTGCATAAGTTAATGTAGTGTATAAACACAAGTGTTACAAAAGTTTTAATGCAAGTTACTTGATTTGCTATGCATATAAGAAACCTCATTCAGAACAATCATCAAGGAGTAAAGATGCAGTTAAGCGAATAAATGAACTCAAAAAGAGAATCCTTATGTGAGAATGGTTATAGATGCTCTAGATTTAAATGTTAAAATAGGTGATAATTGTAATATTAGTGAGCGCATGGTCAAGATGAACAACTAAATTTGAGTTCAACAAAATTTTACTTTTTGTTAAATGAAGTAAATGAACCATTATAGTTAGGATGTACAAAGCACTCAACCTTATTTATTGTGTTACAAGTGTTAAATGTGAAATTGAAATTTAAGATGAATGACTTATGTTTTGATTGTTTGATAGTTTTTTTGGTAATTTGGGGGTGGGAGAAAAGATGCATGCAATTGAACCCAAGCTTATGTGCCAACTCTAATACACTTTTAGCCATTAGGTCAAAAGGTTGTTGGCAATTGTTTAATAGTTATGATAAAAAATATGTTACCAAAAAAAATGATTTGTCTAAAAATTTTTATAAAATGAAGAAAAAGATGGCCAAATTTTGATTAGATTATATTAGGATATGTGCATGTAATTTTATAACAAGTCGATTGAATTAATATAATATTCTATATGTGATCATTCTCATTAAACTAAGCAAATCATGTATTGAGAAAATAAAAAGAATTTTCTTATAAGGTTCTCTGTTATTGGCCACTTATATCAAGTCTACAAAGGCATTATATATCAATAATAATTGCTAAATATATATGATAAGACATGTGCATAATCAAAAAAATGATTAGACTTAGAAATTTAGATACAATTACACGATATAACATGAATAAAATACTAAATGCACAACATAAATACATGTCTTAAACTATATAACATGAAATTATTAACATACCAAAATCATATAAATTATAAAATACCTTAAGCATGATTATAACATAATAAAATATATAAATATGATATGAATATATAAATTTTCAAGTCTTCATATGATGGCTTGGTTGAAGCATGCATTGGGATAGCAATTCTTTTGAAAGTTTAAACATAACCTATGTGGATAAGGATATAGTAGAATAAGCTATTGAAACTAATTTGATCTTATGCTATATGTTGAAAAACTAATTAGACTATATGATAAAAACTAATATGATCTTATGGTATATGTTAAAATACTTTTCTTATCTTAAACTAGAAGAATGATCCTCTTATAGTTTATGATAATGCATTTTTGTCTATATGATAAAATCATATGAAAAGTGCAAATGAGAACATGCTTATCTGGAAACTAAATTTAGCATACTAGGTATTTTAGATTTCTCCCATTACTTTCAAATATGCCATATAGAACAGATGGTAGTAATGTAGAATTGAATGTGAAAAATGGTGCATAAAGTTTAGTTGTTCAACCACTGATATTGTAAATGATGCAACAATTATGGTGATTCAACGTAATGATATGAGTCTTATGATTGAATAATGATGAAAAAGTTGAGATTAAGGATGACTTAAATATTAATAATGAGAAAAAACTTATCAAAAGCAAATGTGTGTTAGATAAGGAAGATAGGGAAATAAGGGAAATAAAACTACCATATAAAGAATTTAGGCAGAAAAAAACAAAACAAAATATTTATTCTTATTAACTTCCACTATAAATAGATTTTGAAAAGTTTCTAAATGCAATTAAGAAAAAAAAATATCAAAGAGGAAAATGTTGAAACTACAAAGAACAACATGAAGGGGAGATTGTGTATTTATATATGTCTAATATTGGTAGGTATAAAAGTGAGGTAGTATGCAAAAAAGTAAGAAGATTTTCTTTAATCTTTTAGACCTAGTGTTTGGATTTATACGTAACATGATATTTGAAGGTATTAAACACTTCAAAGATGTTTGGGATAAGTATGACGTAGTTAAGAGATTTGATTTTATTAGTTATATTAGCTTTGATTTGATTTTTGTTTTGATAAAAAAAACCTAAATTAAATTAGCTTAAGTATAGACATAAAAATGTATCATTTTAATGTATACTTATGTATAAAAATACTTTTTAGATAAGTTTTATTAGTTTTTAATGGCAAGAAAAAAATAAATTTTATAAGTTTTTAAAACTATGTATTTATATCCTTGAAGCATGCAATTATGCATCCCTTGGTAGCAACAAGTGTTTTTCAAAACATCATAATGTATCAATATACTATTGTAAAGTATATTGATACAATGCTAAAAGTATCGACACGCATATTTTATGTATCGATACCTTGTCCTTTCATAGTCATATTTTAAGGGTTTTAAAGTAATATATCAAAACACTTGGTACACGTATCAATACCTTAGTGTAATTATGAAGCACCCCTAGTCAAAATCCATCCTAATTAATTCCCAATAATCATAATTCATCCTTAACCTATAAATAGATCTCACCAACGCCCTAAAAGTGAAAGACATCAAGAAAGGAAGCTTAATGCTATAATTTTCATCTCTTTGAAAGATTTTTAAGCATTCAACCCTTTTTCTACGCTTTAATTCATATCTTTTTGTTATATTTATTATATATCATCTTTTTTAATCCTTATTCCTTAAACTCAAACTTGTAAACATCTAGCTTTTAAAGGTTTTCCTTTTTTATATTAAAATCTTTATATAAAAGGGATAAGTTTCTATTTAGGTTTAAAAGCAATGAGCATTCTATCTTAGTCATTAAAGATAAAAGTGAAAGGTTACTATCTTAGCTTGAATAAAAGATAGAAAGTTATAAAAATTATATCTTATCCTTGAAAGGCAATAATTCAAGGTAGCAAATTAAGAAAAACCTGAGTAAGTGAGGTTAAAGGAAAGGATATAGGCACAAGGCCAAACCTTTATAGATTATAGAGTTTTATCATCATTCCCTACTCTTTTAATTAATTATTGATTCATGAACTTGCAAGTCTTTATTCAAAATTTCATAAATTATAGACTCAAAGTTTTTAATTTGCAAAAATATTTGACAAATCAATTCACCTCCTCTTAATTTCATTCATGATGAATTCTAACAATGGTATCAAATATTTGGTTTCATTTTTGTAGGCTTAACAACCCTGAGCAAATCTATGACAAAGACTAAGAGAATGTAAGGTTGTGATTTAATCGGTATTGGCTAGGCCTCCTTTTTTCAATGGTAAAGATTATTCTTATTGGAAAACAATGATGAGGCTATTTATCCAAGCCAATGATTATCAAGTTTTAAGGATTATTATGACAAGTCCACTTATCCTAATGAAGATGGCTAGAGATGAGGAAATCCTAAAGATGAAGAAAAATGGGATGGGAGAGTTACCAAAATGGCTTAACTTAACGCCAAGGCCATGCATACTTTTTTTTGTGCATTAAAGCCAAATAAGGACAATTGAATATCTATATGTACTAGTGCCAAACAAATAGGTAATTTGAGAATCACACGTGAAAAAAACCAATCAAGTCAAAGAATCAAAGATTATTATACTCACTCTTGATTATGAATTGCTCAAGATGAAATCAGAAGAAAGCATCAAAGAGATATCCAATCAATTTATGAACATTGAAAATGGCTAAAAGGATTTGGGAAAATTCATCCAAAGAAGGAAATGGTCAAGAAATTATTGAATAACCTTCTAAAGTTTTGGGAAGTTAAAGTGATAATTAAGGAATAAAAAAAACCTTAATTCACTCTCTTTAGATAAGCTCATAAGTTCTTTTCTCACATATGAGATGAAGATGAATCATGGACAAAAGCAACCCAAAAAGATTAGAGTGCATTTAAGTTTTTCATCAATGATAAAGAGAAGAATGATGATAATAAAAATACCGATGATAAATAAATGGTCATTTTTGCCAAAACATTCAAGAAATTTGTAAGGACGAATAAATACATGCCATCTTAAAGAAGCAAGGTTAACAAAGTAGTGTGTTACTCATACAAGAAATTAGGCTAATTCAAATATGATTATCTTTTGTTAAAAAAAGCAAAAGGCCAAGAAGAAAACAATTATAACTACATGGAGTGATAATGATACTTCTGATGACGATGACTCTAATAATGATCAAATGCAAAACCTTTGCTTCATGGCTCTTTACGAGCTTAAGGTAACCTTAAACTCCAATGATTCAAATGCTTATTCATTTAATGAATTGCAAAATGCATTTGATGAAATTAGTTATAGAATTTTAAGAAATTAATTTCAAGTATGAGAAAATGATTTAAAAAATTGAAGATTGAAAATGATTTGTTGTTAAAATCAAAATTTAACTTTAAAATCAAAATAAAGATTTCAAAAGTAATTTTGATATTTCAAATGAAAAAAATTAAGATTTTAGAAAAAAAATTTTTTAGCTAAAATAAAATTTGAATGCTTAAAAAATGAGAAACAAAATATTTTTATCTTCAATTGAATATGACCAAGTATTTTTTATTTTTATCTAAAAATTATGTCAATATAAAGTTAGGTAAATACAGGTTCCTAAAAGAACAAGAGACCTTGTAATTAATATTTAAGGACCTAAAGCAATTTGGTGCTAAAATCCAAATTAAAGTTGTGTTGGAGCAATGAGGAATAAAGCAAGTTGATTGGTTGCTGTAAACACATAAAAAGGATGATAAGAAACCTCTACCCCTTAAGCTTATTAATTGAATATCGCGATTGCCTATTCATATTTGATTATTTGATTTTTTTTTCTTAGGTAAATTTTTTTAATGAATATACACAGTTTGTACTTTGAATGTGTATGATATTGATGAATATGTATTTGATATTTGAATATTTGATATTAATATGACAATATTTGTGAAATGATGTTATAATAGAGCTTGAACTCAAGTATGACTTATGCATGAAAAGCTTGATTTTAATGACACAATGCTTTAAATAATTATGATGTTTGATTACATGATTAAAATTATATTTATTAGAGGAGCACACAATGCTTAAAGATTTAATGATTTTAAAACTTTCAAATTTTAAAATAAAAATCATTTTGCAAAAATAATGCTTCAAAGTATAAAGTTCCCTAAGGTAAATATTTTTGAATGCTTGATATCTTGCTCAAACAAAGATATTTGTAAACTTACAATGTTTTTCTTATTAATGATATTAGTGCAAGTTTTAAGTATTATTTTAAGCTTAAATGGATAAAGGATTTTAAGGAATTATAGGCATTACAACCATTTAAATTAATTTTAAACAGTGTCATAAAGCTTTTTTAAATGGTTAAAAGAGATTTAAAATGTGTTTCTAATATTTTGGCCATTTTAGTTGAATTTTCGAGGAAATATCAATTTAAAGTGTCGACTTTTCAAATTTCTTGATTCCAAGGCCAAATAATCATTTGGACAACTTCGTCCTAATATTCGAAACTTGTCGAAAAAGTTAAAGTTGATTGAAAATATAATTAAAGAGTTTTAATATTTCTTTTAGGTCTTATGATTGGTAAAATTGAGATTTTAAAATACCAAACATTAAAATAATGAGCATATTTGAGTTATGATTGATCCATCATGTTGTGTATAAAAAAATTGTTTGTGTAAGTTTGGTATCATAAATATGTTTGTAGCAATTTTATGCCTTTTGAATGCTTTATGGTTGTGTTTCTTTCTATGCAGTTTAAGATGGTTAAATATGATATGTACTTATGTTTTATGGCTTGAACAAAGTTTGATATATGTTGAACATGATTTTAAACATGTGCTTATTTGTTTAAATAAAAAAATTCCTATATTCGATGCTTTGAAAGTTGCATATTGCTTGAACCTGAATGCATAATATGAAAAAAATGCAAAATCTTTTAAAACAATTGCAAAATCTTTTCAAATATTGTTTTAAAAGTTGTTTTCATTCAAACTTTTGTTCTTATAAGTCTTATTAGTAAAACGTTTGTATTAGAACTTTAAATCATGAGTTTTGAACTAAAAAATTGTATTTTTTAATTAATTTTCAAGGAAAGTGCCATGCATCAATATAGATGAAGAATATATACATATTTGACCCAAAAAGTGCAAAAAACTCAAAAAATTTCCAAAATGTATTGATACATTCTTTAATAGTATCAATACATGCCTTGGATTATGGCTATTTTGAGCTATATTTGGTCCAACAAGATATCATTTTGATCATTTTATTGGTTTTACTTCAAATTCTGTTCCTAAGGGGTCTATCATCTCTTGAACCAATTTTAAGAATTCTAAACAATGTTGTAAGGTGTGTCATTGTTTGCAGTGGCAACAACGAGATTTGGCAAGCTCTTCCTTTTAGCCTTCATTTTTGACACTAACCTAATTTTTATAAGGCTTCTTGTACTTTGTTTATTGGGGTTTTAACTTTTTCAACACTCTTCTGACCTCGATAATGTTTCCCATCGATCACGATGTTTACTCTCGATTTTGCATGGTTCGAGAATGGGTTGACCCCAACATTAGGTTATGTCTCTTACAAATCACACCTTTTTCAAGTAAGCCTTGAACTTTTCTCTTGAAAAATGTGCAATTTTTGATGCTATGATCTTGTGCTCCATCGTGATATTCACAATAGGCATTCTCGTTATACCATTTAGGATAAAAAGGTGACCTTGGAGTTATGAACACTAGAGCTACTAATTGACCTACTAATAAGAGAGCATAAATCTCTTTATATGAATAGGCAAGCAAATCAAAACGCTTTCTCTCCCATGGTTTTCAGTGATTGTTCGACACTCTAGCATTATTTGGTTTGGAAGCAGAGTATTTTAAGTAAAATCTTGGCTATGATTTGATGGAAGACTGATGGTAGGCTTAAATCTACTAAAGTATACTAGTTGTAGTGTTGGCGCTTACAGGTTGAAACTTAGAAATGCCATGTCAAGAAAGTACATGCTCATTATTGGATAGATTTTAGGTGAGCTTAGGAGAGCTTTTGCTAATAGCATTCATTTCTTTCTCTTTGCCTTCAGGGACAGACTTTCTAGTTGAGTTGGAAGATTCTCCTCTTAACATCTTGATAGTTTTCATGGTGTTGTCAATCATTTTGTTGGATATCACCATCTCACCGAAATACTTTATAACATTCCCTACTAAAATCTTATAGTAAGGAGCTCGCAAGGTGCTGATGAATAGCACTATCATTTCTTTTTCAGTTAGCAGATGGCGAACCTGGATAGCCTCTTCTTACCATTTTTGGGCATACTACCTAACGTTTTTATTGGTTTTCTTTTCCATGTTCAATACAGAAAGAGGATCTAGAGCCTAATATTATACATACTTATCCCGATTAAGAAAAACGTGAGGGAAATCCACCCATGACTGAATTCTGGTTGGGTCAAGCTTTATATGCCAATGAGCATTTGGCCCGATTAAGCTGTCTTCAAAGTAGTGTGTAAGCAATTTCCCATTATTTTCATGCTTAGCTGTCTTTTGGCAAGATACACGAATATGTGCAGCAGGATTTAGTACTTTAAACTTTGGTGGGATGATGAGGTTCGATACTAGACAAGAGATTTAGTATCTATAATTTCAAACTTATTACTTCCTTCTACAGCCCTGAGGGGTTTCTTCAATAACTTGTAGTTGGTTTTATTTTCAATAGCTTTAACATATTTTGAACTGATTATTTTTTCTTGCTCTATGTTCTCATCAAGGTCTCATACTAAAGGATTTACTGATAACAATATCATATTCATGCCAAATTATCCTTAAGCTAAATGTGGTGCTACCGTAAGGTTTATATAGATGAAAGGTTGAGTAGGTAGGGTTGATGCTAGTGGGGGTGGTTATTTTTGGGATGCCCTATTTAGGGATGTTAGTGATTTCAGTACCACCATTGAAATTAGCCTCAAGATTAACTAGTTCTTTGCACCCTTATTAGTGGTACTTGCTTGCTTTTTATCCTTCAAGATAGTAGCCAACAATTTTGTCAATTCAACAACTTGATTTGTAGTTCAATACCTTTATGAAGCATTTGTTCCAAAGCCTCTCGATACATAACTTCAAGCCTCTCAATACGAGCCTGATGATCATTCTTTATTACCTTTTGACATAGATGGGTATTTACCAGTGTTAGATGTTTGATTTCATGTTTTGAGGACCTTCGTACTTTAAAATGATACTATATCAGATTTATTGTGATATTAAGAGTATGATTTATGAGTAAATGAAGATGTAATCATATGCAAGTGAGAATGTTATATGAATGGGAAGAAAATGATGAAATAAACCAAATTATGTATGCAAATGTATAAGACAATTGGATTTTGGCAACAACATAGGCATAATTATCTTTCATTTGAACAAAGCATTAATTATAGCTTATGAAGTTTAATTAAATTTGAAAATATCGCATGCAATTACATTGTTTAATTACAAGTTCCAAAAGGTTCAACAACTATTGTCCATTGTCTCTCATAGGGACAAAATCTTGCCTAGATCTAGCTAATTCAACCATGTCATTCGCGCTAGTTTGAGCCACACGAATCTACTTATTAAGACTTTAGAGATGCTCTCTGTACTCTAATTTAGCTTAGTTGGCTAAGATCTAATTCTAACATAGTTCTTTAGAAGACTTTTATAACCTCTCAACCTAGTTTTCTTGGACTTGATGGGCATGCTCCAGTTTCTAAACCTTTGCGATCAAAGCTTCATTTTTAATCCTTCATTCTTAAAGAGCTTCTGCTCGAGCTGCTAGGCTTTTACTTCTCATCTGATAAACCAATGCGATAATGCGAGTCTTAGTGAATTCTTCTCAGTGGTCTCTGCTTGAGCTTCCCAAGTTTCTAGGTTATTGGTGGGAGAAACAATTTCAACTTTCCAATCGACTAGGGACTTATAAGCTTTTCAGTACTTTTTATCCTTTTGAAGTGCCATGTACATTTTTTCAGCTCCTGAAGATCTTTGTTGATGGCATTCTTTGTTTTAACGAGGTCACATATCTGTCCCTCTTGCACTTGATGTTTATGCTCCCATTAATTCTTTTCTTCTTGCAACTTACAAATTTCTTTAGCAAAAGTGGCTCTTTCCTATACAAACTCACACTTTAAGATTTTGATCTCAGATGGAGGGTTACCCATTGGGATGCAAGGAGTTCCATTAGTAAGAAATAGCATGGTGTCATTAACTTGCCTAGCTATTTAATCATCGTAGGTAAGAGTCACCATATTTTCTCTTTTTAGTATTTTATGGTAGGTTTTTAGCCATGTGTCGAAGATCTTTTATCCCTGGCTTATGTAACCATTCTCTTCATTCTTGAAATCTAGTGTACCAAGCTTATAAGAGACAGGGATGAATTGCGAGCAATCGTGTTTCCATAAAGCCATAAGCAGGGCATATTTGATGCTTTCTTATAATCCATTAAGAGATGCCCAGTGAAACGGCTTGCATTTGTACATAATCAAGCCAGAAATAATCCATGGAACCATCAAAGTCACTTCATGAGCATTCAAATCTCGAAACTTTGCAATCCACTAATCCTTAATGGTATCTTGCAGCCACTCTTTTTCCAAGAACCTAGTAAGGAGACTAAAATTTAGCATGTACAATTGTAATGATTTTTCACCATGAAAATGTATATAACAATGATGAACATCCAATGAAGCATCCCAAAATTCAAGAACAGAATAGTCTCTGCTAAGATGGCTAGAGCATAATTGATGCTTCAACTCAACTTATCCACTATGACAAATTTTATGTATCCCAATGCCCTCAAAAAAATGATCAAACCATAGATTGCTAATGCGAAAGAGTCTTGAATCTTTTTCTTATCTGACTGAGTGCCTATGCAAATTTGATACTATTGCATATGATCCAAACTACTCTTTGGATTGACTAAATGCGAGTCCTCCAGTCTTCTTCGACTCTAACCATAAGGCTAACTTCTTCTTGACAGTATAAGTTTTACCGACTTTAAGTAAATCTTACTAAATTGGGTCCTTTGAAATATTAAGCATGGCTGCATACTCCTCTACAATTGGGATTAGATCTTGCCTGTTGAAAGTGAAACACTTATATGTGGGATTCTAGAACTGTATCCTAGCATGTAGTAATATAAAATCGACTTTGATCTGGACCAATAGAGTAATATCCTTATAATCTTCTATGAAGAATGCCTTATCAGTCTCATCTAAACTGTTCCACGTAGCTCTCAGTTCCTAAAGATTTAATTGCCTAAAAGCAATCGGTTAGACAACATAATGACTAAACTAAGTGGGTTTTATTCCCTAGGAGTAATATCAGCCTCGAACGGGATACTAAGTAACAATATTTGATGTTATCTTATGTGAAAGAAGAAATGCATTAGTCGTCGGTTAGACTACATAATGTCATGGCCTGATAGTCTTACAATGGATGATATGATCCAAGATGGGAAAAAAGGCATTAGTGATGATGTTCATTCATCATCACCTATGCAACAAGGATATGATAAAGAGGAATAAAAGGTAAGAAGTGTTTCCTTGAGTGTTTTATTCTCTGGGTCAATTTAGTAGCACTTCAGTATGACTTGACGTAGTTTGGCTCTTATGCCTAACTATATGTGGTTAAGTTGACTCTAATAGATTCCTAAATCGCTCTTTCATTTGGTAAGGATAGCCGAGGCACCCTAATCCTCGATAAATGGTAGGCTTGGTGGAATAGGGTTCGATTTAGATTGATGTATTTTGCTATGCCCATACGGATAAAAAGAATACCACATGAGCATAAGTAATTTACACTTCGAAAGATATTGCTAGCCCGTGGTAAAGAAGGGATACCACGGAGGATAATTAGCTCACTTCTAGCTATTAAAAGCGCTATTCTCTTTCCAAGAAAAATACGATCTAGAGTCTAATACGAAATGAGTACGCAGTGTATACTTGAGAAACAATCAAACCTTTACATATTACTCCTTATTACCATTATATTAGAATTAGGTATTCATTTTTTAGGCAAATAAGAACCTAGCAACCGTGAGAAACATGGAAACTCAGAGAGTAATGGCAAATAAATGTTACATGCAAAAAAGATGAAGAAAAAGAATTACAAATAAATAATACTAAAATTGAGGAAAATAACAAAATCTGATAAAGTTTAGCTAGTTACAAGCCTAACTCTTTAGGTATATCACTAATGGAGTCACCAAGCTATTGTAACCTACCTTCATAGTGCGCTCAACTTAAAAAAAAAAAAGATAAGGAATCAAACAGGAAATGGCTCACCTTTGGGTTATCTCTTGGTTTGGGATTTGAATTATGCATAAAAAACTGAAGGTTTAGGGGAGGGCCGTCAAAGAAATTGCACATCCAGCTGGCCTTGGATGGCCATTACGAAATGGCCAAGAGTTTGAGTCGCCACCGATCATTTTAGGCTAAGTATGATTGGATACTTACTAAAACTAGTGATTCAGAGTTACAAAACTCAAAACACTAATTTTATGGATTACATATACTAGAATTTATTTTTTAGAAAGGGTCCGAGAGTCGTTTATGCATGGGGAAGGATTAGCAACCCCACGATATATAAAATTGGTACCATCTAGCTATAAGTTATCCAAGTCTCAGTTTTCCTTGGTTTTATTTGTGGTCATTATTTATATGTAATCCTTGTCTCATAATACAAGTTTTTAAATATTATATCCAGGTTTTCATGGTAGAAGTTTAATTTATGTCTCTATATAACCCTGAAGGAAGGAAAAAATTGAAGGTTTAATAAAATTATATTTGGATTGATTTAGAAAGGGATGCTCTACATTGAGCACTAGAGGGACACTAACATAGAACATTACCTCCGATTTTATGACATTTGAGTTTAAATCATGAATAAAAAATCATCATGAAAAAAAGATATGTGTTAGTAAGGCATAAAAGAACACAATAAATATTGTATTAAGGATGAATATGTGAAGACATAGAAAAAGATGGACGTTAGGATGTATCTTGCAATTGACATCGATTATTAAGGAATAACCACATTGACAATTTTAAGACATATTTGGATTCGATGGCCATTTTTGGCATAAAAAGTTTAATAAAAGGTCTTGAAAGGCCCGGAGAAGAAAAAAATTAGATTTTTAATGAAGTTTTAAAAAGCAGGGTTAGAGTATCCTTTTGAAAAATTAGGGTTAGAGTATCACTTCAGAAAAATAGGTTGGCTATCCCCTCAAAAAAATAGGGTTAGAATATCAACCTCGAAAAATTTTTGAGTGGTTTTTGAAAGTTGAAATTCTTGATATATTTTGAGGAAAATATAGATATTAGAATTGAAACTCAAAAATTTTAATAGGAAATGGAAATTAATTTTGAAAAACATTTAGAGCATTGATTCGAGTCTAACAGGACTTGTGTCTTGACATGAAACTCTATAGGAAAAATCTTTAGATACTTTTCAAGTCATTTGAATAACTTAAAAAGAAAGTTTGAGAAAAACGTAGTAATTTTTATCAACTTCGACTAAAATAAAGGAAAACATCCGCTATCCACCTTCTCATTCTAGTTTGGTTTAAGGTTTCTAATGGCAGTTAAGATACTGTTAGAAAGGCAACTCGATAAGAATTACCATAAAATTATTCCAAAAACCTTAGAAAATCACTTTCTAGGTAGCATTAATTTTTTGAAGCTAGGTTTGAGTTAGCATTGATAGCAAATGCAAGAGAAAAGGACATGTGAACTTTGAAAAATTGCTCTAGACTCATTCGGAAAGGGAATTTTATGAACTTTCCAGAAAAGTATTTAAAAAAATCTAAAAAATTGTTTGATGGGTCAGAATTGCCCTAACAAAATATGAATCATTGATTCTAGGGGTTCCTGATACTAATGGTTCAAATAATCATAACTCTTATATCCAGAATGATCTAGAGATAAATGAGGTGTCTTTATAAAGGTAATTCAAGGCCCTTTCAAGAAAAAATGTCAAAAAATTCTAGAAAAATCATTTTAAGCCCAAAAATAATTTTTCAAATTGTGACCATAGTGACGTTAGTACGAAATAGGGTTTTTTTTTGAGTTTATGGTTTTATGGTCATGTGTCAAGGTGTAGGCATAGAAATGTCCAATCACTAAAGTCCATGGCAGTGGCATAATGGACCATTCTCCTAAAAAGTAGGCTATCGAACCACCTGGCATCCATGCCATTAGTCATGGCAAAAGGCCTAAAATAAGACTTTAATAGAATACTTGAAAAAACTTTTGGTTTTTGTAAAGTTTAAAAAGAAAATTTGTTCAGCCTAAACAGGCCATGACTCCAAACATTTGTGCTTGATATGTCGCCAAGATTGGAGAACCAAAAATATTGAACATATTATATCCATGTTAATCCCTATTGATTGAAGTTAGTACGAACCTAACTTTGGGTTTTCTTTGAAAATAGATTTTTGCAAGCATCATAGAGGTATTTCAATAATTATATGGTGAACTAAACTAAATGGAGATATCAAACATGAGAAAACATTCAAAACAGCAAGTTATCCATGTATTTTAATAAGAAAATCATAGTGAAAATGCAACAAAAGGCATGGTCATGATCAAAATATGCCAAGGTGAGCATCTATACATGAAAGAAACATGTCAAAATGAGAAAACATGGCAAAATGCATAAACAGGGGCTATTTTAGTTTAAACAAAAGATATGGCTTTTTTATCATCAAAATAACATGAAAGCATTGAGAGAGTCATCATAATCCTAAAGCTACCACAAAAAAGCTATAATAATGCACGAGAGCCTTAATAAGGTAGCGAAACATGACGATTCATTATGACGATGATGATGAAGAAAAACTAAAAATAAAATGGAACAAAAATGAAAAAAAACCCAAATGAAGACTTTAACTCATAGCTTTTTTTCTTGCGCAGCAACAAAACAAATTTGAGCTCACTTTGTTCCTTTTCTTTGCTGTGGATTAGCAAAAAAGGAATTAAAAGAAAGAGCTTTTGGTTATGGTATCTATGAAGGATGGTTTTGAGTGTAGAGATGAGAAGAATGAAAGATTTTAGAAGGGTTTCTAGAAAGGTGCAAGACAAGTTAAGGGAATAGAACTTTTTTGAAAAGCTTAAAGGTTTTTGGTGGCTAATGTAAATATAGTGTAACCTCCTCATTGAGTAGGAAATTTGGATAATATAGGAGGTAGATTCTAGCCACTAAAATTACATGGCAAAAAAGGCGTATATGACTTTTGGCATGTACAACATGATGACATTATACTAATGTGAAACCTTTAATCATTTGATTGGTTAATCTTAATTCTTGCGGGCAAAGAAAAACATGCATTAGCCGATCAACTGAGTAACCTCAACTTTTTCCTTCACCAAATCAGATTCTCATAAAATGCCCTCATGCCAAGCTTAATGGGCTTTTCTAAAATGTGCCAATTCAATATCCAAAGCCTAAAAATGAAATCCATATGATTTGTATAAAGTTACATATGATTTTGGATATTTTTTAGACCAATGTTGTGATCAAATTCATGTTTAAATGTTACAGTGAAGAAAAGTATGAAAAAGGCATGACATAGGTAAAATTTTGCCTTATGGTATCGACATAAAGAATTTTGTATTGATACCAAAAGCCTTCGAGTATCAATAATACTATATTTTTACCTTTTGCTATCGATACAATGAGGCTTGTATCGGTACCAAGCATAATTTTTTTCCAGTATCAATGTTCGAGCCCTCCGTATTAATATCACAACCAAAATTTTTTTGGTATCGATACTCTAAGCCCTGTATTAATACATCTTGCCTAAAGTTGATGATTTCCGCTATGACATAACTCTGTGTTGATACAAACACCCATGATATCGATACCACTCCCCAAGTATCAATACCATGCCTTTTCATATCAATATGAGCAGTAAGATTTTGCAATTTGAATATCATGGAGCTTTGTATCGATACCTCAACCATATATTTTGAGACATACATACAAAAATATTGATTTTCTTACCTTTACTCTCTAAACCCCTTTACCTCGGTTGGGAATGGTGGAAAATTAACCTATGTTTTTTTTAAGTGACCTTGATGATGCCTCGGATGATGACTTCTGATATCTCTAATGGTAGCTTGGATAAAATAGGGTGTCTACAGTATTGATACATACAGGGAATGTATTAATATATTAGGCACTTTTATGTAAATGTATCAGTACATTCATGCATGTATTGATACTTTTGTCTAAAATCCTTATTTTGCTACTGCCAAGCCCATGTCAATGCATTAGGCAAATTTATTGATACATTAAGTGTACGTATTAATACATCTACTGTTGGTGATGATATTACTTGAGTTTCTCAAATTTGGTGACATAGTAGCCCTACAATCAAATGAAAATGCAGATTTTTCTTACGTTTGGCTCCCTAAACATTTTACCTAAGCTTACATGATGAATGGTGGGTCTGTACTTGCCTTTTTGGCTTTGATGATGTCCTATAATATTTGCATGGAGGCCTAACAAAAATTGGGTGTTTACAATTGCCCTTCTTTTGCTATTGCTGAGTGTTAGGAATGTGATAAAGACAAATAAGCACCATTTTGTCTAAGGTGGAAAAATGCCTTTTGGGTGCCTAAGAAGATAAAAAACCAAATTGAAATCTCATTGCGATGGGTAAGGTATTTTGATGGCAATTCTGACTGTAAAGGGACAATGATCTAAACAAACTTTTCTATTAAGTGCTAGCTAGTGTGGACTTAGACTTTATAGTATTTAACCTTTTTATAAGGTGTTAGCTAGTGTAAAATTTGACTTTATAGCAAGGGACTCAATATCGCGCCGGTGGGCATACCATTTTTATTCTAGTACTGGTATATACCGATACCGATGTGTTTCAGTGTACCATTTCAGGTTTATCAGAGTTTGAACATTTTTAATTTATATATATGAAAAATATTTTTCAAATATGAAATAAATAAGATTGAATAAGTTTCATATATTAAATATTCATCAATTATATATGATGTTCTAAACAAATTTCATCAAATGTAAAAAGATCAATATCAATCAAGTAGTAAGCCTAAAACTTTTTAATGATCGTTAAATTTATAAATAACTATGTCTAATATTCATCAAATTTATGAGTAAATACGTATAATATTCATTAAATTTATGATCAATATTAGTTTAACTTTTTTACAAGTTTATGTTATGTACCGATTGATACAACTATTTTTGATCGATACGATCGAAACAAGCTGGTACTTACTAATATCACCGATGCAGATTGAAACCAAGATCGAAACGGAACCAACTATTGCTGGTATTATTATATGTCAAAACTAGTACGTATCGATCGATATGATCGATATCGGTATAATACTAATAACACTACTTTACAGTGATTAACCTTTCTATCAGGTGTTAGCTGGTATGGACTTTGACTCTATAGGAATTAATCTTCCTAT
>JAQSVH010000013.1:15444961-15460362 GCA_029448705.1 Adansonia digitata
AAAAGAAAAGGTCAACGGTAAGAATCAAATGCGGGCCGACACCAGCTGTATCTTCACATACTGAGCTAAGATAAAGGTGTCTAAGAAAAATAAATAAATAAATTCACCAAGTTCACTCAAAAAGAACTTTTCCTACTATTCAGTTGATGTGCACAGCTTGAAGCCTTGAACCAAACTGCTAAATGAATGTATATCAATTCCAAATAATATACCAAATTTAAAAACTTCCCTTCTCTATACCAAAAGCATATACGCCAAAAAGGGTACAAATATATTATACAAAGCAGTATTTTATGATAGAACCTATGGAAAAGTAAGAAATTACCTCCCCAAAGGGCAGCACATCATTTTCGAAGAAGTCTCCAAAATCTCCAAATTCAGAGAGAAGAGATTGAATATCCATGACAATTCCTCTGTCATCATCATCCCAATCCCAATTACATCCAATTTGATCATTTCCAACACCTGTAATGGCTGAATTGTTAACTTCCATGGAACCAATATTAGAATTGTATGCATCTTGAGAAGGAGCATTTGTAACTGCAACTGCTTGACCATAAGCCTCTGAAATCCCAATTCGAGGACGCTTGGAACCCTGCATAAAAATTGCAACTAGTAATTTAAGTGAACCCATAAAACTATATAAATTTAAAAAGAATAAAACTAAGGAAAATGTTATTGACTTTTAATTCAAAGAAAGTCAAAATGGTTACACATTCAAAGGCCACAAAAAGGTCTTTGTTACTTCCTGTTGACTAAATGCTAAAGATATGCAAGCAAAGGGGGCCCATTCCAGTCCCTCATACAAGCAGTGAAAAAGCGATGAAGATATTACCACTCAGGAATCTAAACCCTTGGGCTTAAAGCATGTTGTAATTATATAGCAATAATCAACTCAAGAAGATTGCAGTATTTTCCATCCAAATGGATAAGTTACCGGTCAGAAAGCAGGTGATGGAAAGAGAAGAAGGGTGATCACTTTTACTAACCAGACACCTCTTACGGCATGACAAATAAACATAAAAAGTCAATTCCAGAACAAGCTACTTCAATAAAGCACATATAAACCCTATATGCTTAAGAAATGAATGCACAAACATGGGCTATTTACATGTTTTCTGCATTCCTCTCTTTTTCTGAGTTTAAAAAATAACACAGCAATGAAAGAACAAGCAAACACAAGCATCTTTGGGAGGATATTTTATGGTTGCATGGATGACACCCTTCTATCCGAAATTGACACAAATTTCAGCATTAATCAACACATAAAAATTAAGACAACATTAAACAGAAAAAGGTAGATTAGAGAAACACCAGTTTGAGGCAATCAATCTCCATCTGATCATTCGAAGATAAACCAGACTGTCTACAAGATGAATCTGCATCTGCCTCCAAATCACGAGCTCCTGTGGTCACACTTTCACTGGAACTACTACTTATGGAACTTATGCTGCTATTATTGCTATTGCTGCTGCTATTATAGAGATGCTGCGTGCGTATTCCACAGAATTCAACCCAAGATTTTTCCATGGAATCTATATTGCCATCACTGCAAAATTAATGAAAGGACAAAAGAGGAAAAATGAAGATTCAGGGAAGCTCGGGATGTCAAAATAGTTACATAATTGTTTACAAACAAGATCAACTATGGTTCACATATTGTTAACCATTGTGGATAATGATTCACGTTAACACAAAAATAGTCAGATCAGGATGTTTTGTGACAAATGCATTTTAGATAGGTGTGCCTGCAAGTCCCTCCAAAGAGACCTTCATGAAAAAAATGCAGCATACACTGCATTCATTTATCATATTGCAAGCAAATTGGAAAAGAATCAGATAATTTTTCTTTCTCGTAACTAAACTGGCAGATGCATCCATAAACAATTACATGCAAACAAAATTTGCTTTTAAATTGAGTAGCATAAAGAATAGATCGCTCATGAATGATGGTGGCCCTACTTACATGCATATTTATCCTTCCCTCGCTAAAATAAGCTAAATTTACAGCATGTAAATCCTGCCTGCCTATTCACATTTTAACTGATCTGCCGGCAACCAGCCAAACCATGCATGGAAATAGCTGAACCATAATTATGATGTTGCCACAAAAAATAAAAAATAAAAAGGAAGCGGCTGGTTGTTTCTTCTATTTGTTGAATTTTGCTATCCTGTTTGTGGCTAACCTTCATTTTCAAAATTGATGTGAAATTTGGCTACAGCAGATATCAAGGAACTTTTGGGCTTCTATAATTTTCTTCATTTAAAAAGGCTATTTCATGGGCTGTTTGCAAGGCTTGTTTGCATTGGTTGTGAATTTGTTGGTTCACAGTTTTCATGCTTAGATACTTAAATATACAAAAGGGAATGCACAACAGTTGATAAATAAATAAGCGAACAAGGTGGTGAGGAAAAGGCAAGAGAGAGAGAACACAAACCAATGTCTAAAAAAAGAAGAACCAGCCAACGAAGGCCCCATCCAATTTTGTAACCAAAATCTGCAAGTTCACATATTCCATCTCAGCTGATAAAACAGAAAAGGTGCTACAACTAGTTAAAGACCAAGAAAAACTTCAGCATGAACCTAGAACTAGAACAGTATCATTAACAATTAACAATTAACAAAAACACAGATCACTCAGGTGGCTATTACCTAACCATAACAAGTATAAGCTTGTGCAAGTGTGTCATATGAATAAGTTTAGGAGCAGAAAAGGAAGTTAAAATAAGAGGCCAAGCAAGTAGCATAACCAATGTCATCAGTTCATCTTTCTAAAGTCCTTAACCACAAAACACTACGAAATTTCTTAAAGGATGCTTCTCTATATTTGACAAAATCACTAGATACAACTTGCTTGAACAAATTGACCTACCCATTTTTCAACCTAGATGACTGCACACAAATAATCATTGGCAGCAATAAAATTACCACAGAATTCAAACATACCTTCTCAGAGAGGATCTAGCAAAGGATGTTTGCAAGACCGGGACAAGCACAGCCTCAGATGGATAGATAAATGTTTTCTCATGCACTGATAAGGCATCTAGTGATCCCTTCTGATCACCCCTTCCTACTGCAGCTGCTTCCGTAGAATGATGCTTGGGTAAATTCCTGACATAATTGGAGTTTGGATTTAATGCTTTGTCACTTCCAGATTTAGAACAACCAAGACTAACTTTAACGTAGCAGTTTTGGCCCCTCAACTGACAACCAGAACTTTGAGAAGTATGATATGGTAGACCAATAAAAGCATTAGAGGTCCTACTTTTGCTAGAGCTGCGGAAAAAGAAGAAATTTGACAGTAGAAGAAAATATTAACCCAAGCAATACGACAATGAGGAATACGTACAGATTAACAGACTCAATTAACAGATTACAATTAAACGCTACCTGAAATAGACTTGCTTGACAAGATCATTTGGACAACATCCTGTGAGCCTACCACACATTCCATGTGGGGAAATTATCACTGAAACCAAACATCAAAAGCAAAACACAATCATAAAGCTTGTCAATCCAGCAAAGATTGCATAACTGCCCATTTATAATCAGGTCGATGTAATGAATAAGTAGTATTTGAAAAAGCATGAAATTTAACCAACAGATTATACATGATGGCAAGGTCAGTTCATTGGCTAGATAATCCGTTTACCCTTAGCATGACCATCTCGCTCTCTCTCCCCCTCACACACACACACATGCACAAAAACACAAGCGGAAACTTCTACAAAGTCATTTTGAAGAACTTGAATCCAAATGGCAACTAAACAAACCAGGGAGCAGGTAACTGGAATTATTAAAAGAATGCTCTAACACTTTTTCTATGTCACCAGTTGAAAGCGCTCGGATATGCCTGAAAAAGAGAATTAAAATGGATATCAAAGTTAACATACAAGAGGAAAAATTATAAAGCAAGCAAAATGCAAATTGCTAGAAAACTAAGATGCCAGGCTTCACGAACTTTGAGGAAATTATAGCATGTACAAAAAGTGATTCTTCTGTAGCAGTAAAGATGAACTCAAATGTAGGCTGTGCTCTCCTGCAAAAGAACAAGAAGACATTAATCCAAAAGGGCAAAATAAGCCAGAAGCTAATACAACTAGCTCCATAAGTTGTGACAGAAAATTTTCGCAGCTTTCTTCCCTTGCTTCTATCTCTATTTTTCTTATTTTCTTTTTTTTTTTTTTTAAATGCTGGGGGGAAACGCAACAGAGGGGTTGAAGAAAGAAGACATAACAAGAAGGAGAGGAAGAAGTAAAGGAGCAGAACATCAAAACATATATTTAAGGATGGTGATCAGACAAGTACGGACAAGGAAAATAAACATCCAATTGCATGGTGACAGTGATTAAGTACTCGCCCCTATTTTGTTCCTCAAAATCCTCCCAGCAAGCTTTTGAGATTGATCCCCACATATTAACATTCCAAACAAACAAATTATTCAAGAACGAAAACAAAGCAGACTTCACCTATGACACTCTAAATGAGGCACATAAAGAATATTAAGGCCAAGTGTGGCATTGTTGATTGCAATTGAAAACTGTACTGCAAAAAGCTGCAACTGAAGGCAAATTCACAGCAATCACAAAGACATGAACTTGCTAGTGCTACTAAGAGTAAAAACAATCGGGATACTTTTAAACTTCTTTGCCATTGCATTTAGACCAAATTCAGTGATTGTGACCAAACGCATCTCCAATCAGAATGCCAAATAGTCTAAATGCTTATGGCAACTGTTCAAGGACTCAATCAGAGGGGGGGAAAAATCTAAAACTGTAGAAACTAGAATACATGAAAGTTATACAAATCATCCTTAAATTTTAAGCCCTTCAACTAAAATGCCCCTGAACTTTCAATTCAAAGAATTTAATGCTCAAAATTTCAATTTCTAAGAAGCAAATCCTTCCATCAGAAGCTTTTAAGAGATGTCTTAAAATAGCCACATAAGTCACCAAGAAAAATGCCATATCATATGAAATTTTTCCACTTCATCACCACATAAATCCATATGTCAAAATCTTAGTGGATTTACAATGCCACATCTTTTGTGACCTACAACAAGCCAAATTTGGCCCCTTCAAAGAAATTTGATGCAGGAGCATTTAGATAAGTGTTTTGTTTCTTCTAGATTACTGGTTTAGGATAAAGTTTTATGTTTTAAAAATTCTATTAACACTTAGGATAAGTCTTATTCTTTTAAGATTTGCAATTATCATTGTAAGATAATTCTTATTCTTTTAAGATATATAATTAATTATCACTTTAGGATAATTACTGTACTTTTAAGATATGTATTAGTATGAATAAGAAATCTAGTTTTAGTAGGAAACTTAGCATCTAGCATAAATACCCCATTATGGGTTTTCATTTGAGTATATGTTCCCTTTTTTTTTATATTCAATCAAAGAGGATTCTTTTAGAACCTAATCTATCTTTTGTGCCCTACTTCAATTATTTTTTAGCTCTTTCTTTATTCTTTGCTATCTCTTTCATTCCTCCCTACATCAAATTGGTATCAGAGCTATGTCAGACATGCTAAAGGTTATGGCAGAAGGAACCAAGGACAACAAATAGAATTGAATGAGTTGAGGCGCATGGTATAAACTTGTTCCAAGCTATACAAGCTTTACAACAACAGGGACATGTGGGAGCACAAATGGAGATTCCAAAAGGTGACCAAAAAGCTTTTGACACACCAAAAAGTGGTCTGGAGGAAGTACCTAGTGAAGGAAAGCCAAAGAACCCCTTTCATAATGCTAGACCTGCAAATTTTGCAGTACACGATGCATTGGAAGATAGGCTATTACATGCTCCAAAGTTTAATGGTGGACGAGTGAAGATCCAAGCGGATGATTTCCATAGGAAACTACGCACAGAAGACTACCTGAATTGCGAAGCAACTAGTGAAAATTATTTTTGAGTGAAAACCTATGGCCAAACCTAGGAAGATCCTATTTGTAAAGCTTAAATTGAAGAGTGCAACACTTCAAAGGTGGAAGAGAGTTAAAAACAGCAAGCACATTAAGGAAAGAAGAAGATCAATAATTGAGAGCACATGAAGGGAAAGTTGCGGAAGCAGTTCTTGCCAACAGATTATGTGATGGAACTTTACAAGAAGTTTCACTAGCTTGGACAAAATGGAAGAATGGTTGATCACTACACCTTCGAATTCAACAATTTTTTCCGTTAAGAGTTGGGTTGAATGAGACTAAAGAGCAATTCACCTCTTGCTAAATTACTAGACTGGATCAAAGCATTCGAGATAAGCAGGGAGTGGTTCATATATTCAATTTGCAAGACACGCACTGATATGCCCTACGAGCTGAGAAACAAGTTTTATATTATTGTACAAAGAGACCTCTATTTAACAAGGCAGTTGACTCTGCTCAAGGCACTTTCAGTGGTAAAAGGTTTTCTTCGACCAGCAAGGTTAGTGGTGGCAATGCAGTGGGAACCAACAAGACTGATAAAACGAAGTCCATGGTGCAACACAGCCTAATCTTAGTAAGGTAAGTGGTGGGTCTCAAATTAGATGTTTTAGTCGCAAAGAAAGGGGGCATGCTTCTTATACCTTTCGTAAAAGAATGGTGAATTTGATTGAGCTTGATGAAAAGGGTCAAAAGCTATCAAATCCAATCTTATGTAGAGGATCAAGATAAAGTAGATATATACCCAACACAAGGAGAATCCTTAATGATCAAAGGGTCATGACTACCGCCAACCAAGATGATAAAGAGGATTGGAGAAGGAGAATCCTTGTTGTGGTGCTAAAGTGTGCAATGCCATAATAACAATGGGAGCCCAGAAAACTACATCTCCCAAGAACTATGGATATGTTAAAGCTACCTACACAAAAACACCCTCATCCGTGCAAGATTCAATACGTTAAAAAGGGATTTGAGATACCAGAGAAGTAAGGGCAATAATGCAGATGATATGGCATTGTGCAATATTCTGCAAAATGGATGCAAGTCATATCCTTTCAGGATGACCTTGGTTATTTTATCATGATATGGAACATTTGATTAAGTAAAATACATATTCCTTTTATAAAGCTAGAAAAAAATATACTTTACATCCTCAAAAAGAAGTGTCACACAAGACCAGTAAACTAAATAGGTTTATAACAGCTGAAGAGTTGGAAAATGAATGCATGGAATTGGGAGTAGTATTTACTGTTATCAGCAAAGTTAAAAGCAACCCTAACGATGTGGGCACTTAAAAGAACAACTTGAAGTAATTCAAAGGCTATTAGACGAGTTTGCTAAGTTGGTAGCATATAGAATGCCACTAGCACAATAGTCTGAGATACAAAAACAAGTTGAAGAGTTGATGAGGAAAAGATTGGTGCATGAAAGCAAGAGACCATGTGGTTGCCCAACCGTGATTGCTCCTACATAGGATGGCTTTTGGCAAGTGTGTGTTGACAACCTAGCCATAAACAAAATCAATATCAAGTATTTGTTTCCCATCCCATGTTTGGAGGACATGCTTGACTAAGTGGCAAGCTCCAAGTACTTTCTAAAATTAGGGAGTGGATATCATCAAATTCGATTAAGGGAGGGAGATGAATGGAAGACTGCTTTTAAGACCCCTGACGGTTTATATGAATCGCTAGTGATGCCTTTTAGTCTTTCTAATGCCTCTAGTACATTCATGTGAGCCTCGACCTAGTTGTTTATTTTGATGATACTTTTATCTACAATCCAAGTGAAGAGCACGTAGAGCATTTATGCCAAGATTTGGAGGTATTGCACAATGAGAAACTCTTTGTAAATTTGAAGAAATGCTCTCTTTTACAAAATGCAATAGTGTTTCGAAGGTTCATTGTTTCTAAAAAGGGGTTGAAACCAAATCCAAGTACGGTTCAAATGATCAAGTATTGCCTAGCACCACATTCTTTCAAAAAGGTTAGAAGCTTCCACAGCCTAGCTTCATTTTGTAAAAGATTCATAAGCAATTTCAGTGCTATAATGAGTCCTACCACTGAAATTTTGAAGATAGATAGCTTTGAGTGGACAAACTCAAGTCAAAAGGCTTTTGAAAGAATCAAGATGCTCTTGACCGAAGCACCTGTTTTGGCCTTACCAAATTTTAACAAGCCTTTTGTGGTAGAATGTGATGCTTCTCAAAACAGGATTAGGGCTATTCTTAGTCAAGAGGGAAGAGCTTTGGAATTTTTTTAGTGAAAAGTTGTTCAATTCTAAGCGTCAATATTCTACTTACGACTTGGAGTTTATGCTTTGATTACGGTAGTTCAACATTGGTAGCACTATTTGGCTTATAGGGAGTCTATTGTTCATAAAGGCCATCAAGCATTAAGTACTTGAATTCACAGAAGAAAATAACCATCACGCTAGATGGAGTTCTTTCTTGCATGACTTTAATTATTCTTTGAAGTATAAAACAAGAGAAACGAATGTTGTCACAGATGCTTTGAGTAGGTGATATACAACAGATACCTATTTGAATTAGGTTGTGAAGGATTTATACAAGCCACAAGTTGTTAAGAAGTTTCCATTTACATTGCATGATGGGTATCTCTTCAAAGGAAACCAATTATGCATTCAAAAAAGGTTGCTTCGTGAACAGATCATAAGAGAGCTTCATAGGAATGGTCTAGGAAGGCATTTTGGCCAAGACAAAATGATGGCATTTATGACGGATCGATATTTTTGGCCGCATGTATACAACAACATGAACAAGTTTGTTAGACAATGTTCAATTTGTCAATTTGGTAGAGAGAGTTTTCAAAACACTATACTGTACACTGCATTACCAGAATCAAAGGTGCATTCCAACATCCATTGTTTCTAATAAGGATGTTACATTTTAAGGATACTTCTGGAGGACTTTTTGGCGTAAGCTACGAACTAAAGTGAAGTATTCAAGCCTGGGTCATCCACAAACAAATGGAAAAACTAAAACAGTTAACCGAAGCTTAGGAAATTTGCTAAGGTGTTTGGGTAGAAACCATGTGAAAGGCTAGAATTCAATTATTCCACAAGCTGAATTTGCTTACAATAATTCAATCAACCGAACTACAAAGAAAACCCTTTTTGAAGTTGCATATGGCCATAAACCTCAACATGTACTTGACTTGGTGCCATTACCGCGAAAAGCTAGGGTGATTGATGGTGAAGAAGCCTTTGTTGGTCATATTTGCAAGGTCCATAAGGAGGTCAAGAGGCTCTAAGAACCAACAACGAGGCATATGCGAATGCAGCTAATCATTATAGACGTTTCAAGGAGTTTGAGAAGGATTTGGTGCTAGGTCACTTGAGGAAAGAAAGGTTTCCCAAGGGTACTTATCACCAATTAAAGTCCAAGAAGTTTGAACCATGTAAGTTATTCAAGAAGATTAGCTCAAATGCCTATTTATTAGAAATATCTCCTAAGTTACAGATCAACCCTATTTTCAATATTTCTGATCTGTAACCATTTGAGGGATTTGATGAGGAGGTGAATATGATTGCAAAACAAGTAGGTCAACTTGCAAAAGCACTTGGATTTCAGAAGAAGAATTGAGGAAGGTGGATCCAGAAATGTATGAAGAAGCAGCCAAAGTGTTTTCAGCAAATATTGACACTTTTCAACCAAGAGAGAATGATGCAGAAGCATTTAGATAAGAGTTTTGTTTCTTCTAGATTACTGGTTTAGGATAAAATTTTATGTTTTAAGAACTCTATTGCCACTTAGGATAAGTCTTATATTTTTAAGATATGTAATTATCACTTTAGGATAATTACCATGCGTCTAAGATATGTATTAGTAGGAATAAGAAATCTAGTGTAAGTAGGCGACTTAGCATCTAGCATAAATACACCATTAAGGGTTGGAAGTATGCACTCTTTCCTGTTTTGATATCCGATCAAAGTTGCTTCTTTTAGAGCCCTAATCTATCTTATGTGTCCTCCAATTTTTTTCAACTCTTTCTATCTCTTTCATTCCTCCCTACATCAAATTTGCACTTCTTTATCACTTAAATGCACGTCCCATTTACCTTAGACATAACCTCCCTATAATTTTATTATTATATTTCATCTCCATTTTTTATTAGTTTTTTTCTCGTCGAATTTCCTCTATTCATCTCTTTGAAGACCATCTCCCTCTCTAGGTCTTCACATCAATCACAATCCGCTCCTCACTCTTATTGGACATAACAAAATTCCTAAGCATTTTGGTGCATAAATAAGAACATTCACAGGCCTCAAGGACTATGAAGTTGGAGATGGAACTATGAGCCTTTGACCAAATTGTGGCACTGATACTGGAATCATTGACTTGCATCACTCCAAAGACTTATGGCAATGTCACAACTACCAAGGCGGTCAATTTTACTGATATAGTAATACCATTAGTTGAGTTTAATGACATTAGTTAAAAGTTACCAACTCTGGTTACCGATGCTTATAGGCACTAATTAAGATTAGTTAAAATATTATTTCAACAAATGGTTTTTCACTTAAAGCACTATCCTCACCAAATTCAAAAAGAGACAATACATTGCTTACAAAATTCTTTATACAAATATAACCTTAAAAGGCGCCTTTTACATTCATAAAAACCAATTTTAAGTAATAAAATTATATACTACAATAAGAATAAATAAGTCATTTCATATAAATTAGAAATGAGTCCTATATCTTTTTAAACTTATGCAAACTCCTTTTTTATCTATTTTTCCTCTCCTCTTAGATAACTATTTAATATTTGTTGGCTTGATTTTCCCTTTTTTTTTCTTTTTGCTGTTTCATATGCCAAAATTTTTATTTGCTTTTGTATTTAAACAGGCTTTTTAATTTTTTGCCTCAAAAAGAAACAAAGCAAATAGCAAAAGTGCTAAATACCAACGTCATATTGTTCCTACCTTTTCTCCTTATCTCTTCAGATAACACAACACTAACTTGAAATTGTAAAAGTTTATCTCCTTCAAATTTATTTATTTATTTTTTTCACCCACGCAATGGGTGAAAAGGACTAAAGCATAGATTCAAGGATAACATCATTTCAACTATCCAAAAAAGAAAGGAAAGATTAAATAACCTAGATAATTCCAAACAAACATCAAGGATGATATGTACATTTTTATTAAATAAGGTTACAAAACCAAATTCCTTAGAATTGTGTTAATCACTGAAGTTAAAAAAAAACTCCATTAGCTATTTGTCCAAGGAATTCTATTCAATGTCCGAAGAGATCCATATATATGTAAAGCACTCATTTATCCCTAACATTTTCATACTCAAATTTTGTCACCATTTTTTTCTAGCCAATGGACCTTCAACTTATCCAAAGAAAATATTCGCGCTACTTTATAGGAGACTCTGTTTGTATTCATATAAATTCAACATCAGTATATATTTAAAAAAGAGAATTAAAAAAAAAAAAGGCCAAACAGAAAATAAAGGCTCTCAAAATGTTAAAGGAAATCTTTCCAAAACTGTAAATTTTGACTCATGTCTTAAGAAGGCAACCATGAGAGCACAATCATGGAGAGTAACTCAGTGCACAACAATGCATTCAGAGTATGTAGCAAAAAGCATGAATTCAAGAATTGATAGAAACCATAACATACATAAGTAAGAATGAAATGGTCTTCAAGGGCAACAAATGTAGCACATGGATAAGAACAGAACAACATCACAGAAATCCCTTTGCTTTTCGTATATTTGCTTTAACAAAAAAGGATGAAACATAAGTAATTCTAACAAAGACGGATCATTAAGGCAGAATTCTTTAAATTGATAATAAATTTTCAAATTGCCACAGATTCTTATCTTGACAGTAAAGACACTGACAATAGCACAGCAAGTCTTAAAAATAGATATAATTAAATAATTTCTTTGTCCTACGTATGTTAATCTAATTGCAGTAACCAGTCTTTTCTGCTAATCTACTTGTACAAATTAAATTACTATTAATTGACAATAAATGCAAACAAACCTGAAAGATTCTTCAATTTGTGGATGATGATACTTTGAAAATACATCACCAAATCTCATGTAGGAGAGTCCCGAAAGTGCCCTGTAAAGTTTAATATAGCCATGGTGAAGACATATCCAAGATGACATTACTGCTTGTGGTCTAGGAAATGGATGAAAGGAAACCTTTCTATGCGATTCCTTAAAGCTTGAGAAAGGGCAGCTGCAACCTCTTCTGAGTCACCAGGAGCCAGCCAAAGTCCAGAAGCAACAACTTCAACAAAATAAATAAATAATCAGACGAAAATAATGCAATTCAGATAGCAATAATTATGTTACCCAAATATTCTCAAAAATACCCATGTCGGATACTTGTGTCCCATGCATATTTGGAAATGGATATGGGGCTATGATCCTCCAAATATATGGAAAACTTAGAAAAAATTGAACATATTTGTGTCGGACATACACCCATATCTGACACTCACCCCTGAGTCTGAGCAACAAAGATGTATACAGCATAAGCATAAGTGCCATGTGGATAACAAAAGGAAACTTAGTACAGAAAGAAGACTGCCACTCTGATCTACAAAGTCCCTAATACACAAGCAACTAAATAGGCATACAAGCATGCAGACACACATATACCCAAAGAAAAGAACAGAACCAATAAAGGAAACTTGGGAATATGTGATACCTCTTAACCTGGACACCAAAGATTGAGCAGACTCCACAACAGATGCATGACGTCCCGGGATGAAAAGCCACAGCTTAATTTTCTCATCTATAATGGATTATAAAAAGACCATTAGATATAGCATTAGTACATGGTATCTCTTCCTCTTAAAGTTAAACCACATAGAAGTTCACTGTCAATGACCAAAGTTTGGACCCTCACCTGGATTATGCAAACCTTGAGATGGATCCCAAGGCCCAACAAAAGAATTGGTCCACGTGCTAAGGAATCCCTCCTTCTGCAGCTGGAGGTGGGATGAAAGGACTAGCAACGTCGCAGCATCTTTCTGCTCTAGTTTTATGCTGCGCAACCTCAAAAACATATTATAAATTTCTGATTTTTTACATTCTGCAACTCTAATACAGCAGTATCATTCTGTAGCTCTGGTAATTTACTTCATAAATGCTCCAAGCAGACTGTCGAAAGATAAAAAGAAAATGATGCCCAGATACTAACCTTCTCTCTTGGAAAGAGTTTAAATCAGATTCAACTGGGAGAAACTGGAACCATGATATTTGACTGAGACCTCCCTGTAGAAATTATCCATGTTATAATAATTCAACTTCAAGGGTACTAAAATTGAGAAAAGCTGGTAACTACAAAATGTACAGCAGCTTGATACAAAGACATCAAAAAGTCAGACCATATGGACATGACAATTAATAAATGTTAAATGAAATATGTAATTTTGGGTGCTTAAATTCAGAAAAGTTGGTAAGTGTAAAATGTACAGCAACCTGATACAAATACTTCAAAAGTCAGGCCCCATGGGCATGATAATCAACCCATGTTAAATGAAATATGTGATTCTATAATTAGTGGACAGGTCCTTATTCTCTTCACAAAAATTTCACAGCATTTTAAGCGAAAAATCTTAAAAGAATGAAGTAAAAAAAAAAAAACCAGTAAGATCAAATTCCTATACCGTTTAGTTTATATGCATCACATGAATGAAGCATTCCATCAAGAACTCAACCCAAATGCTTAAGCTGTGATGTGAGGATACAAAAATAGTTTCAATGACAAGCATGCACAAGCCCAATGGAGAAAGCATAGCCAAAATATAGGTCCACAAATAAATCAGCTAGAATTTAACACTCAAACAGTAAAAGGATAATCAAGTTTCAAACCATGGGCTATACTGTCAAAGAGACTCCGAAGCCATGTTAAAGATCTAACGTAAAGAATTGGCAATTGATAAAAAGACTTAAGTGTAAAACAAGAGCAACAAATTCTAAATTTAACCAATTGTGAACAAGAACACTCCTCTTCTATGTTGCCAAGACATGGACAGAGCCGAGCATCGGGTAAGGGTATCTCTCCAAGACAGGCATGCTCACTTTTTCTAAGTTTTTTCAAATATTTGAAGGATGATATCCTTATACCCATATCGAGTTATATGTCAGACAGGTGTCAACATGAATAATTTCGGAAAAATGATGAATCCAGGTAATAGAGCTCCACTTTAGGCAGAGGCAACAACCAACATAACAACGGGTAAGAAACCATCTTGGGTATGATACCTTGTCAAGAACCACTCAAGCCAAGAAAATAAGTTGAAACCTAAGGATCCAAACACTAAAGCAGAGCAAGGACAAAGAACATACAAGGTTTAATACATAGGATCTAATGCAAATAGATTATAAATAAGTTAAGAAAGTTCCAAGTGACGAAACGAGGAAAAATCATCCCCAGACATAAAAATTTCCGAAAGAGAATGTTCCCTAATTTCAGTAACAATTAAATTAAGTTACGTAGCATGCATTTTTTTGAACGAAAACAGATTTATTAACTTAAGTAGCACTAAGCAAACCCTAGTTCGATCAAAAGAAGAAAGAAATTAAAAACAAAACATAGAAATGAAGAAGTTGGAAAATGACAGAAGCGACATACGATTCTAAAAACATTCGTCCACATGACTTGATAATATCAGCGAAGAAGCTCTCTCTCTCTCTCTCTCTCTCTCTCTCTCTCTCTCTCTCTCTCTCTCTTTGTTATTCTACTTCGGTTCGAAGGCAGCTGAAATTGATTTTTTTTCCTCGAATTGCTTGAAATTTTGAAGATGAAGGGGAGGGAATAAGCCTTTTAGGGTTCCATGATTAAGGCTTTGTCTCTATGTCTGCCCCTGTCAACTTTCAACTAAAAACGCTTTAAATATAATTTCTAATCTAATAAAAATGAATTAAAAAGAAGAAAAGCTTAGAGACAAAAAAGAGAAGTCTCTGAAGAAAGAAGAAGCAAGTGAGGAAGGATCAGGATGGGAATGGAAACCAAACCAAAACCCCAATCAATTATAGAATTCTAGTCAAGTCATGCCGGAACCCTCTTAATAATTTTACTTCGGTTTTTTTATTTTTTGTTTCCAAATGTACAATAATGTTGCACAACCCAACTAAATAACATTTTTTATTAATTACATTAATAATTGTAAGTATAATACTCTTTTTATCCCACTTAAATTTTAACCTTGATTTTCTTTTTAGCAAGTTTTTTTCGGCTTTCACCTTTTTCATTTTATAGTAATTATTTTTATATTATTGTCAATAAGGGCTTTTTATAAAAATATTATAATTTTTTTTTATTTTTCAATTTACAATCATTTTTAAATTAAGCTCAAAATATTTTTTTTACGTATACTGAAAACTCGCCATAAGGGAGGGCGAATTAATATGTTGAAAACTCGCCATGCTATATGGCGAGTTCTCAATAGGAGAAAAAATTACCGCTAAGAACTCACCAT
>JAQSVH010000013.1:15513152-15536057 GCA_029448705.1 Adansonia digitata
TATGGCCAAAAATTGCTATTCCATAATTCTTAGAGAGCAAATTTGATTAAAAAAGAACAACTTTGAAGAGAAAAGTTAATTTTTAATTGTTTTCTTTTCCATTAAATTAAGGTATTATTTTTATCCCTGATTTAATTTTATCCTTTAAGAAATTTTGAGTCCTTTTTTTGTGAAATTCATTAGTAAATCATCACCTATTGTTACTAATACTCGTGCAGTATTTATGCCAATACTCCTTTTGAAAAATCAAAGATTTTGGGAAAAAATTTGTATTAGCATTTATAGCACGAGGCATTAAGTTGTCAAATAAATTTTCTTTGGAGCTTGGAATTTTCTTTTTCAAGGAACATTTCTTTTTTTTTCTATTAATCTTTTGCATTCAAAATTTAAATTAATTTTCAGAAGTGAAAATTTTTACCTATGGAATTTATAATTAAACTTCTATATATGGAATTTTTGACTAAAATTTTCACATATGAATTTTTAAATTAAAATTTTACATGAAAATACATTTTAACCTTGTAAAAATTAGATGAAAATTTTCCAACAAAAGACTTTTTACATGTAGGAGTTACAAGTGGACTTTGTTTAATCAAATAAAAATCAAATTTGACTTTTTGACTCATTATTCAACCAATTAAAATTAAAATTAATATTCCAATATGTTGCCAACCATTAGATCAATTTTTGACTAGTCAAATCCATTAGTAACCATTGGATCGTTTTTGCAGTTTAATTCATGAGCTATATATCTACATGTGGCATTTTTTATTATTTTTTACTTGTCAAATTTTTTCCAAGCAATCAAATTTTTGGTTCAATGTTCAAATACATTTTTGGCCATTAGATCAAAGTTTATATTTCCATCACATCAGACACCATTAGATAGAATTTTTTTTCAAGCATGGTGTGCATAAGATAATTATTATTATTTAGATTAAATATATTTTTTTAGATAAGAAGAAAAGTTGATTAGATTTTTCTTACATGGATGAGATATGCATTAATTGTTTGTAAGCTTAAATTAAGGAAAAGTGTAGAAATGAAATGATAATAACAGTAATATACTTATATATGAAAGAAAAATAAATAATAAATAAATTTGGTTGGGGTATGGCCAAGCTTTCCTAAGCTGGCCGAACTTCCCTCCATTATATAAAGCAAACATTAGTATCTATTGAAAAGAAAAAAGTTTTGGGGGAAGATTAGAAAAAGGGAGTGTTAGAGCATTTGAAAAAGAAAAGGAAAGGAAAGAAAAAAGAGTAAAAGAAAACAAATCAAATAAGAGGAAATTCTTGAAATTTTTTTCTACGGTAGATTTCTACCATTTTTTTCTTCATTTTAATTCATTGCAATTTATTTTTTACAAGCTTGATGATCCTAAGCCATCCACTTAGGGGATTGGTCTTGAGCTTAAAGGTTTTTTTGGCCCTTTTAATGGCCAACCAAAGAGCAAAAATTTATTCCATTTAATTTCTTATTAGTTATTTAATTTATAAGCAATTAAAGGCATGATGATCTTAAGTCATTAACTTAGGTGACAACTTGAGCTTAATAGTTTTCCAACCACCTTAATGGCTAGGCAAGAGCTAAAATCCCTTCCATTTAATTTCTTGTTGGTTTGTTTAATTTAAGACAACATTAAAACTTGATGATCTTAAGTTTAATCTTAGTTGATAGCTTGAGCTAAAAGTTTTCCAACCTTTTGTTAAGGGCCAAGCAAGAGCAAAAAAAAAAAATTGAAAATACTGTCATGTAGTTAATTTACTTTCTCACAATTTAATTTACGCAATTTACGTTCTTGCAATTTAAATTAAGCAATTTATTTTCTCGCAATTTTCTTGTAATTTTAGTTTATGCAATTTATTTTCTTGCAAATTTAAATTTATTCACTTTACGTTTGTTACAACTTAATTTTTGCATTTTATCGTATATATATGTTTGTGTATATATATATATGTAGATATATATATAATTACTAATATATTACTTTATTTTATGTTGACATTATATACGCTATATATAAGTATATCTATATATATTTAACTACTAATTTATAATGTTATTTACTATTATATGTTATTATAATATTATGTATATATGGGTACTAACACATACATTATTTTAGGTTATTGTTACATCATTTCATTACAAGTACACATTCTCTTTCGTTTTAAGTAATCTATTTGTTTGATTGATTTTAATTTCATTTCATTTCATTACTTTTTCTCTCTTTTTTCGTTAATTTTAGCATCCAAGACACTGCCCCTTAAGCTAAAATTTTTGCCACTTAGAGCATAAGATGTCTTGTATGCATGCATCATAATGCTTTAAACACCCTATTTTATCTAGGCCCCTAATTGATTTTTTTCTCAATCTTAGGGGTTAGATGAATTTCCTAGTTTTAGATCCTCTCAAATGAGTTATACATTATAGAAAGGTCCAACTGAGGTGTTGGTTGATTTCTATGAGCTTAGTTTAACATAATAAGGCATCTAAGCTTAAGTGTCTGATTTAGAGGTCGTTGCCAGATTTGAAAAATAGAGACTTGAGTTTGGCAAGTTTGAAAATGACAAAAGTTGGCTGGTAGGACTCTCGCGAGATGATTAGAGTGGTTATTTGGTTATTGATGATATTTGAGTGAAAAAGAGACTTATTTTAAAAGTCATAATCAAAAGTCAATATGGTGATAAAAGTTAACTATAGGCAAAGTTAACTATAAAAAGTTTTACTTTTAGCCTAGAGGTAGATTTTGAAATTGATTACATTAAAATGAAAGTAAACATGGACTTTAGGTCATGAAGGTGTAATCAGGACCAAGTCATGAAAGGATTTTGGAATTCTCGAGGGCTTTATCCAAGAGGTTCGAGATAGAAATTTTATATTTCTTTGAAGAAAGTCATTAGGAAACATTTTGCTATAGGATGGAACATTCAATTACACTGTTACATAGACAAATAATGATCAATTAAATGGCATAAAAATTATACAAAACTACTGTAGGAATTTAGCCTTGGTTGAATTCAACATGTGATAAATATGCTAATTTTTTTCATCCATTCATTAATGGCACTAATGTAATTTCTGCTAAGTTATTTAGGAAGTTAGTGATTAAGCTAAGTTCACCCTAGGGTGATTAAAGCTTAAATAACCAACTTAAGCCTATAAATAAGGGTGATTAGCCATAAATTGAGAACTCTTAAACATTTAGCAAATTTTAGAAAATCTAGAATATTCTTTTTTCTGTCAAGGTCTTATCATCCTTAGGAGAGATCTAGCTTGGAATAGATATAATATGCAACTTTTCTTTTTAAATTTAATTCAATTTCAGGATTTTAGTGATTAATTCATGCTTTTTAATGCTTATACATGTTTCACTCATGATGTTTCCTTGTTTTACTTTATTTGGCCTTCATGATTCATGATGATCTAGTGCTTGCCCTTGATTTGAGCTATGATTCACTTGATTTTTTATTGTTTGAAGCATGATCTTATGATTAATTGTAGAAATCTAGCTTGAATCATGATTAATAACCAAGATCAAGTGTTCAAACTACATGAGATCTTCAGATCAAAGTTTTGACCAACCTTATTTCTTAGGATTTTGATGATTCAAGTTTAATTGAAACAAGATTCGATGATATTGAGATGAACTTTTGAAGTTTAGATGATGAAATCATGATCCTTTAGCTTAATGTGATGTTTGAACACCTTTAAAAGCTTAATCTATAGTTTGGTTAACTTAAATTCATAGAATCTTGAGCTTAATTTATTTCATCTTGCTTAATCTTACTAATTTGAGTAAAATCTAAGTAAATAGAGCTTGAATCTAGTGCCAAATGATGAAATCATAGGTTTTTGAACTTGTCTGACTATTCGAATAAGTTAGAAAATCCTTAGTTAGGTTCAGCCACAGTGAAATAATATGAGCTTGATTAGGCTTTGCATAATTAATGCCTAAATGATGAGATCTAGATGAATTAAGTTGAGTTGAACTTAGGTAAGCTAAAATTTATGCTTAATTGAATAAATTTATAAGCTTACCTGTCTAATTGTAGAGCTTAAATGTATGAAAGCAAGCTTTGATTTTTAATCACGTATATTGAATTGAATCCAAGCTTTTTTTTTTCTTGTATTTGATAGTTAATTAATGAGAATATTACCATGTTGAATTTAAGCTTGAATAGGTTTTGTGGGTGATTAGTTGCTAGAATCATAGGTTAGTATTCTACGTTTGATAAAATGCATATTTAGATGTTTATGTTCTGTAAAAACTTGTTCTCTTAAAAGATCCTCCAAAGGCAAGCTTTGGTTCACTTAATCAACAAGTGAATCAAAGTTTGGTTTTGTTTAATAAGCCCTTTTTATGAGTAACTTGGGGATGTTAAATAAAATGGCTTAAATTAAAGCTAATTTGGAGCAAATAAAAATATTTTGAAGTTTTTAAACATGCTTTGTTAAGTCTAAATTTGGTGAACTTTAATATGAGTCATTAGATGATGTTTGGGTGAGTTGAATTGTGTTGTTTGGAGTCAATTTGGTTGTTGGCTTTAGCACACAAGTAAATGGCATTGGTGTGCCTTTCATTTGTTAAGAATTAATAATAATGAATAAAAGCGATAAAAGCAGAGACATTCGCAAGACTCTAAAGCATGTCACCAATGTCAGAAAACATGATTCAAGGTTTGGCATTTAGAAGTCTTTGTTAATTCCTCTTATATGACATTTGTAGAGTCTATTGGATCAGGATGTTTGAACATCTAGAAACGTGTTTTAAAAATTTGACAAAATGTTTCATGATCATAAGTCACGTCAGAGCTACTATTGCAGTCCAACATGACAGACCCATAAATAAGATATATTTTGATTAGCTCATCGACCATAGGAATTTTTTTTATATTTTTTTCCTATAATCCTCATTGATTGGGCTATATATTAAGCTTTTGAAATGTTTGATTTTGGGATTGAATGAATATAGAAAAATCCTGAAACCTAAGCTATTCGCATGACTTTATTTTAACACTTGATTAGTATTCTGAAATATTTTTCATAATGATAAGCATTTTTGTGTATTTTTCTCATATTTTTAGATAAAAGTACAATGAATAATCTTTCCAAACATGTATGGTTCGTATGATGGGTATTCCTAAAAAATTAAGAAGAAATTCTGGAAAGCAAGCTAGTAGGACATGTTGTGTGATGCAATAGTGTCCAAATAAAAAATTTATATGATAGCCAAAATGATTTTTTAGCTTTTTTTTAGCATTTTTATGTTAAGGAATATGAGTCAAAATTCATAAAATTCAATTTGGTGATTTTATGTGATAGAATAATCCATAATAAATTCAGAAAGCTTGAAAGGTCAAAGCTGTCCCAGTTTTCATTTTCTTTAGGTTTGGTGTCTACTATTTAAAGGCATTCATATGCCTCAAGATTGATTCTAGAAGTTACATTCGGTGTGTCAATAGGCCTAGGTGTGTCTTATAAAAAGTCCCTAGTGGCTCACACTAAAGCTTCCAAGTTGAATTATAATAAAAGTTAATTTCTTAATCTTGTTTTCAAAGTTGTGATTTCTTCAATATAGTCCAAGTGTAGTATTTTGTAATTTCTTTTGGATGGAGTCAAAATTCATTAAAAAAATACTAAAAATGGAGTCAATGGAGAATATTTTTGGAGTCAAATATTTTTCTGAAATTTTTTCCTGTTTAAATTATTTTTTCTCTAAATCAATTGTAAATACAAGCTAGTCCCAATAAGAGTTTTGGGATACATTTTTAGTGATATTTGTTTGATTTTAATGAAATAAAAAAAAGGAGATTATGATTGATTATATATCATTGAAATCAAGGAAAACAAATTCGGATACGTGTGATTAGTTGGGACCAGATATTAAGCATCACAAGAGGGATCAAGTTCTTACTTATGGTGTAACAGACTCTCAAACCTAACTTTACAGATCTTTGGTATACGCAGATCATAAAATCATTCCTTTAAAGTTTCATAACTCTTCAGTGAATGGTTTTAATAGGTGATCGATTACACCTGTAGCCAAAACAAATCAGTGGTGACTTTTTAACCCAATCACTCTCATATTTCAGTATGGGAGCTTTAAATTAGCGATTCATTCTGACTAATTGAAGCTCTAAGATGATTCGAAATGTTATCTACTCTAATATGTTAAGGTTTGTAACTCAATATATTATGATAGCTTTTTAGCAACATCACTAAGACATCTTAGAAAGTCAAATCTTAAACTAGTCGCTAGAATCAAACTTGTTTCGCCAAGTCTGCAATAAGCCTAGGATTGGGGTGCCTCAATTATCCTTACCGAGTAAAGGGAATGAGTCATTTTAATTATGCATGTAATGATCCATAAAAGCCAAATTCAATCAATCGTACCGAAAGTCTAGAAGAACCTGAAGTTTAGATACAATTAAGAAATGCTTCTAACCTTCTTTCACTTTATTTTTTTAGTCCATATCTCGAGTAGTATTGAACGAATTTCATCACCTTGGATATTTTTTGCCCCTTTGATACAAGTCTATATTTATATTTTACTCATCATTTGGCTATCAAGTTGATGGTTAAAACGTGTTCAAAAAAATCAAGCTAAGGTGAATAAAAACCTTAGAGTTTTGCATCATGAATGTTATAGTGTTGAGAACATTTGAACGTACTATTATGCTGTCAAATTAGTGGCTAATGTGACACTGGAAGCATCATGTTAGCTAGGTTTTAAAAAAAATGTCCTAAAGGGAATCAGTGCCTTATATTAGGATCATTTATCGATAAGGCTAGTCTTTTAAAGTCTAATTATATGGTACATACCCTAATACCAAAATAAAGTGTCATTTTGATTCCATAGCTGCGAAGCCCGAGAATGAATTTTTTGTGACCATTTGGAAAATATGAATTATATTGTCCATGACTAATCCATGATTTTGTTTGTTTTGTTTGTTTACTTTGCATGTATTTTAGCATCATCATTAGTGCATCCAAAGGCTATTGGTATAAAAGGGTTAGTGTCCATCCTAAGGGTCACCTGGTATGGAGGAATATTTGGTCTTGATAGAGTAAAAGTACTCCATAGTGAAGGATAAGTTTGAAGAGATTCTAAAGCAACGCAAGGATGCTTTGAAAGTTAAGTATGTCTTGCCATTTCCGATTTGAGTCAATATTAAGTTTAGCTAGAATGACTTGTTAGATTTATAAGCCACATTGGATTAGTGGGATAGTACTAAGAAAGATCTGATCACTCAGAAGTATAAGGATATAGCATTATGAGTTTGGGTTAGGATAGATGAGGGGTTGCTCAGTGCAATTTTGGAATTAAGATATCGCTACTTCACTTTTAATAGGGGAAACATGGTCCCGACAATTAAATAGTACACCACCTTGTTGTGTATTAAATGTACCATTCTCAATTGAGTGTACATTAAGGAGTCTAATCTACTGACATTGACAAAATGGTTGGCCAATATTACTTGAACATCTAAGATCGGATTAAGGCATATATAGTCCCAAAAGGTCATCGTGATTACATGTCATGGCAGGTTATGGGATTTGATGGATGACTACTAGACCCAAAAAAAGAAAAAAGATATCTTTGCATTGGTTGTTTATAAAAAAGTGGTGTTTCTTATGACCCTAGGGCATATTAATATAGTAGTGGTTGATTTCTTTGATCAGTTAAAGTACAATATTAACTTGGCTGTAGTGTTTTAGCCATAATGATACAGCCTTTAAACTTTTGTAAGAGAAAAGCTTGGAGCAAATTTCTTGGGTGTGCTTCATTGCTATAGATATGGGCCCATAGCCACTTTTAAAAAGATTCAAAAGTTAATATCAAATGTGCATCGGGTCATTCTCATTGATTATCAAGTTCTTTGGCAAGGATTTGCCAAGTGATTACACCAATCAGTAGGTATCGGTATTTTAAAACCTGAAGAAAGATGATGTTTCATGGAAAGCACCATGGATGTTTTCTTCAGTTATTTTGTATCAAAGTGGACGTTCACATTTGGTGCCCTTGTTAGGAATCTCGAGTTGTGTTGACTATGCTTCTTCGCTGGTCTAGAGGCAGTTTAAGTCCCGATAATCCATTCCTCTGACTCATGATCCAGGTGAGCTTGATTTTACATATGGAAAAAGTGGCTATATAAAGAGAATATGAGCTATGGCTGATGAATAGAGAGACCTATCACATGCGATTGGCTCGATATAAGGATAATATGACTTTGCCTTATGAAGTTTAAAGGGATAATCAAGTTAATAAAATTGTTTTGGTTCTAAACAAAGGTATGGTTCTTCTAATACGAAAGTCATTGTCCGAGGTTAAACTATTGAAGAAAGAATTTGAGTCAGAACGAGTAGTGTTTTAGTTAGAGATTGCTCAGTTAGAGGTCAAAAATAGGCATTGAAATATGATTAAGTTGTATGTGAACAAAAATTGAAAGAGCTTTGCAAGAAGAAAGATAATGCTGAACGAGATATAGAGGAATTGAATCAATATAACAAAAGACTCAGGCATGCTTTGAAATGTGCCAAGGTTGATAAGTCATTTAAGCAGTGGGAATCTGAGGTAGTAGAACTGAACAAAAAGGTGGATCTATGGAGAAGTAAGGCTAAAAAAGTGACAAAATGAGTAATCAAGCTTTCAACCAGCCTATTAGTGAGCCAAAAAAATGATTGTGCCTTCACTCAGTTATAGGTTCAGCATGGCATTAAGGTAGAACCTAGATCTCCACGATACCTAATGTTTCCATTAAAGAAGAAAAACAAAAATAGAGTATTATCACAGTGGATAAACAAAACTAGAAATGGTTTTATTTCTTGTCAAGGAATGTAATCCAAATGGTTTTTGTATTAAATGGATATCTGAACTCGATTTTCTTGATATAATAACTTATGTGGATATGGATATAGATGGCCATTTAATACTAAAGTTATTGCCTTAGCTAATGCCTTCAACATGTTTGCATATTATTCATGTCATCACATTCATTCTAATTTATTCCTTTTGTATTGTGCATTTGCATTCATGTCATAGCATGCAGAATAATCACAATACAAGTTTTTAAGATATGGAGTCATTCTTTAAGGGAAAAAATTATGAATACGAAAAAGTGTGAAGATATCAGTTCAGAGGAGATCTAACATTTGATCCCACTTAAAAATATGGAGAATGATTCAGCAATTAGAATAGAAAAGATGGAAGAAGCCTAGGAATGTATAATGAAAGGTTAAGAGGAACTCAAAGTACAATTAGTTATGATCATGGAAATAATGACATTGGCAGCTAAAGGGAAAGAGCAAGTTAGAGGCTCAAGTTCTCAAATCAGGGATGCTAATCCTAAAGAAAAATTTACCGAGTTTGTGAATAGTGCAAGGGTAAAAAATGCGGTGCCTCTAGTTCACGCGTCTTAAACCATACCATCTGTTAGAATTGCTCCTATAGTGCATAAGCATCGTAAAGTTGTAATACCATGGGAGATTATTGATAAAGGGTTACATGCGAGATCGACTTTGGCAAACCCATTGGTCCTTAATCCTGATGAATTTGCTGAGTTGAATATGCTTATTATGGAGGCATCTAAACATGTTGAAAAGGAACAGATGCAGCTACAGGTCATAGAGAAGAGATCAATGGTTAGAGAAAGAATAGATAAGTTTGGAGTAGTAGATGCTATGGAATTGGTTTAGGTGTCCATGTTAGTTATTCCTCCAAAGTTCAAAACATCAAAGTTTGACAAGTACAATGGTACCACGTGTCCATCTACTCACATTAAGATGTATTACTACAAGATGGTAGGATACAAGAGCAATGAGAAGATATTGATCTCTTGCTTCCAAAATAGTTTAACACAAGTTGCAACCTAGTGGTACGTAGAGTTGGATAAAGCTAAGATTCAGACCTAGTCAGATCTGACTTGAGCTTTCTTAGAACAATACCAGGATGTCACGGATTAGGCACCAACCAATTGTCATTGCAGAATATGGAGAAAAAATCTAATAAGAGTTTTTGACAATATGCTTAGAGGTGGAGGCAAGAGGTTACATAAGTAATCCCTCCCTTAACAAAGAAGAAGAAGAAAAAGAAGAAAACAATCATTTTCATTAGCACTTTGAAAGCTCTATTTTAAGAGAGGTTGGTTGGTAATGCCAATAAGAATTTTGCGAATATGGTGTTATCTAAAGAGATGATTGAGAATGCAATTAAAAGTGGCAGGATGTCAAGTGAGGAATCTTCAAGAAATAAAAAACCAACCTAAGTAAGAAGAAAGAAAAAAAAGCTAATACTGTTAGCTTTGATAACTATGCACCCATAAATCAAGTGCCCTACTATCCGTACTATCCTATAATGTTTGAGTCGAGTTCAAGAACTTATTGGTTTGTTCCCTAACTTGTGTACACTGTTGCTTATAATCTCGCATACATGAACCTATAAAATAGCAACTAAAGTACCCAAAATCCTCAAAACATTATAAATAACCCTAGACCCACTAGATTAACTTACAATAGATAACAATGCAACCCAGTCTCGATGTTTTACTGTGACATGTACCCATGGTTACTTCATGGGTAATTGATAGCAATAATATATGTCACACCCTTGCAACCTTCTTACCCGAAATGGTACATGCCAATGCTATATGTGAGTATCATGGGGGGTGTATAGACGTATTTGATAGAGAATGGTCCAGCATTTAAAAGAAGGGTTCAAGGTCTTGTTGATGTCGATAAGTCAAAGTTTGAAATTAAACCAGTCTTAATGTGGCTAAAAATCCATTGCCCATCATGTTAAGCCTAAGGTAAACATGGTAATGAATAAGAAGGCATGCACGGTAAAGATGAGTATAGATGAGGTAAAGACTCTTTTGATGGTAGTTTGGGAAGCTCTAGTGCAAACTAAGATAATCCTGAGAAAATTGATCTTAGTAGATAATTAAAAAAAGAATTATAAGTTCCATGGTATAAATGCACATAAGCTATAAGAGTACACTAATTTTAAAGCTGTTGTTTAGAAACTGATGGACAATAAAGAAATAGAATTTTATGAAGAACTACAAGAGCCGATAGTTAAGCTAGTAAATATGGTTGGTGAAGGGTTTGCGATGATTCTATCTAGAATCAGTAGACCAATGGTTATTTAGTATAAAGTGCCATATAGCTAATGCCACAACTATGATGCCTACTCCACAAGTAGTCATTGGAGTCCTCACACCATTTCCAAACAAAAGTGATAAAGCAATTACATAGAAATAAAAGTTTAAAACCATGATGGTAGGAGAGTCGAGTTTTTAGGTTGATGCTATGACATGAGTGAAGCGCGTGCGCTGCATTCATTCTGCATGGGCAGTTTCCTCCTCATTGCACCAAAAGATGAAATTTATTATGGATGATAAGATAGTTGTCATTGGTGGAGAAAAAGACATCATGGTTGTTATGTCTACTGATGGACCTTATATAGATTATGATGAGAAGATTCATGATCCTTCCTTTCAGTTCTTTTAGTTTGAGAATGCTAAATATGTAAGTGAAAGACTTTTCGTCCTTCAGCCTTATCTGTTTTAGAATACTAGGATAGGTTTGAAAATGATTGTCAAAAAAGGTTGCCAAGCTGGCAAATGATTAGAAAAGTATTACAAGGAATAACCAAAGCCTTGAAAGTGGTTAATAAGATAGGAAAAAATGGGTTAGGGTATAAATCGATTGCTACTTAGAAGAGAGATTTAGTCGAGAAGGTTAAAAATAGGAGGATGACTAAGATAATGGGCCTTAAGCTGAAAATGTTTGCTTCTCTTTTGAAAGCCTTTAAAAGCTTTTGTATTTTTGTTGATGGAGTAAGAGATCTTAAAACTGGGTATTCTTTTCGCCTATGACCACCAGATTTGGAGTGAATATTAAAAACTCCACCTGTGTATTTAAAAATGGGTATTTTTGTTGATAGAGCAAGAGATTGTAAAACTGGGTAGTCTCTTCACCTATGATCACAAGATCTCTATAGATTGTGGGCCTTTTTAATGAATATTAAGAACTCCACCCTAAGTATTAAGGTCTAATAACATTTAAAGGTTTTTCGTATTAGGCTCAGTTTATTAGTCATTGTTAAATAAATAACAAGCATGATACATTTTCATATCCTTGTGTCTTTATTTGCTTGTGAATGCCTTATTTCTTGAATTGATTGATTACCTTTTCTTGAATAACTAACAAATTCTTGATACCATAATATATCTTTATTTGCAATGTTATGATATATATATATATATATACAAGCACCCAAATCTTTAATGGTTAAACATTTTTCAAGTATCTTGACCTAAGAAATATAGAGAGAAGGGTTGACTCTTTGGGAATCAATTTTGATAAATCATTTCATAAAGATGAAGTGTATTCCAATAAAAGTTCTTATGTCTATGACTTACCCTCGGATTTAGCATGACTGATTAAATAAAAGGAAAAACAATCATGCCTTATAAGGAATCTTTGGAGGAAATGAACTTAGGGACTAAAAAAAGTAAAAAAAAAGTCAAATCTATGTCTACGATATCTTTCTCCACTCAAGAAGTATTGACTGCTCTATTCAACGAGTTTAAGGATGTATTCGCCTGGTCAGACCAGGATGTGCTGGGATTGGGTATAGACATTATAGCATACGGGCTTCTATTGAAACCCAGGTGTAAACCAAGCAACAAAAGTTGAATAGGATAAAGCCAAAAATGCTTTTAAAGATAAAAGAAGAAGTGAAAAAGTAGATAAATGTTAGGTTTTAGAAGTGGCAAAGTATCCCAATGGGATACAAATATTGTGCCTGTCTTAGAAAAATATGAAAAGATGCGCATGTGCATGAATTCTCAAGACTTGAACAATGCGAGCCCTAAGGATAATTTCCCACTACCCTATATAGACACATTGGTTGACAATACAATAAAGAATTCTTTGTTTTCCTTCATGGATGGCTTTTCTAGTTATAACCAATTAAGATGCTGACAACAGATATGGAGAAAATTACGTTTGTGACATTGTAAGGTACATTGTGTTATAAGGTGATGATGTTAAGTTTAAAGACCACCAGGCAACATATAAAAAGCCATGGTGACTCTGTTTCATGACATGATGCATAAGGAAATAAAAGTGTATGTTGATGATATGACTACCAAGTTCACTAAAAAGAATGAGCATGCTGGAAACCTTAGAAAGTTGCTTTAAAGGTTAAAAAATTCCAACTTAAGCTCAATCTAGTGGAACGTACTTTAGCATTACCTTTAAAAAATTGCTAGGCATCGTGATTAGTGAAAAAAGAATTGGGGTGGATCCTACAAAGGTTAAAGCCATTCGGAACTTGCCACCACTTTGTACATAAATAGAGGTGTAAACTTTTTTGAGGAGATTGAACAACATTGTAAGGTTCAGATCCCAGCCCATAGATAAGTGTGATCTGATATTTTGACTTTTGCAAAAATAAGATCCTGGTGAATGAATGATGAATGCCAGAAAGCATTCAAAAAAGTGAAGCATTATCTTTCTTATCCACCTGTGTTGGTGTTGCCAATGTTGGGACAACCATTGATCTTGTATTTATCAATATTTCAAAGGTCTATAGGTTGTGTACTGGGGTAACATGATGAAACTAAGAAGAAAGAACAAGCGATCTACTACCTTAGTAAGAAGTTTATGGACTATAAAGATCATTATTTATTGGCAGACAAGATGTGTTGTGCATTAGCTTAGGCTACATGAAGGCTTAAGTAGTGGATGCTTTATCACACGACTATGTTGATTACAAAGTTGGATCTGATTAAATAGTTGTGTAAAGCTCTAGCTCTCTTAGGAAAGACGGCAAGATGGCAAGTGTTGCTTGCCAAGTTTGATATAGTGTATGTGAACTAAAAGGCCATCAAAGGTAATGCCATAGCCAACTTCCTAGCAAATCAAGCTATGGAAGATTATAAATCATTGAATTTTAATTTTCTCGATAAAGACTTGATGTGCATATCTTAAGAGAAAGATGAGTCAATAGAAGAAGAAACTTGAAAGATGTACTTTGATGGTGCTGCTAATACCATGGGGTATGGAATAAAGGCAATATTGATTTCCCCAAGTGGAAACCATTATTCATTTACTATTAGACTAAATTCTAATTGCACAAATAACATAGTTGAGTATAATGCAGGTGTTATGGGATTACAAGCTACTATAGAATGAAAAGTGAAATTCTTAAGGGTGTATAGTGATTCAACTTTAGTGATATATCAGTTCTAAAGTGAATCGAAAATCTATATGGGAAGTTAGTGCAGTACAAGAAGTTAATTCTCAAACAGGTAAAAGGGTTTGAGATGATTGAAATCTTAGCATTTACCTAAGGAGGAGAATTGGATCACAAATGCTTTGGCTACTTTGTCTGCCATGATAAAGTTGATTAATGGGGCTGAAGTTATGCTGATTAAAACAAGTATTCATGAAATCCCTGCTCATTGCCATAATATGAAGGCTAGAAGGGATGGTAAAACTTAATATTATGATATTCTCTAGTATATCAAAGATCGATAGTAATCGAATCATGCTAATAAAAATGACCAGAGAACTATATAGAGAATGGCCATAAATTCTATCCTTCTTATACAAAAAAGTCAGGACCAAATGCTTTTATGGAGTGTAGATGCCATTGAAGCTAAAGAGATAATGAGAGAAATCCATGAAGGGACATGTGGAACATAAGTGGAAACATGATGGCCAAGCAAATCATGAGGCTAGGTTATTATTGGTTAACTGTATAAAGTATGCATGTAAATGTCACAAGTTTTAGATATAGACAAAAAAGATATATGTGCCTCCATCAGAGTTGCATGCGATGACATCTTTTTAGCCATTTTAAATGTGAGGCATGGATATGAGAGGCTTGATTACCTCTAAGACTTTAAATGGGCACTATTTCATCACGGTGGTAATAGATTACTTCACCAAATAGATGGAAGTTGCTTCTTAAGCAAATATGACTAGGTCAATGGTATGTAAATTTGTCAAAAAAGATATCATATACTAATATGGAATACCAAAAAGAATCACTACTGGTAATGATTCAAATTTGAAAAACAAACAATAAGTGATGTGTATGCATAATTCAAAATCAAGCATCGTAAGTTGGCAACATACTGCCCAAAAATGAATGGGATAATAGAACCAGCCAATAAGAACATAAAGAAGATTGTGTCAAATGACTAAGACGTATAAAGATTGGCATGAAAAGTTGCCATTTACTTTGCATACCTATCAAACTTTAGTTCATACCTCTACAAGTGCTACCCCATTTTTCTTGGTCTACAAGATGGAAGCGATGTTACCAATATAGGTGGAGATTCCATTATTACAGGTTTTGATGAAGTCAAATTCGAAGAGGCTGAGGTTGGATCCCGTATGAGTAGCTCAACTTTATGAAGGAAGAAAGGTTGAAAGCTATTCGTCATGAGCAGATGTATCATAGGAGAATGATGAAAGCACATGATAAGAAGGTTTGCCCTTGACAATTTCACAAGGGTGAGCTTATGCTTAAAAAGATTCTTAATTCAAAAAGCTACCCAAGGTAAGTGGACTCCAAATTAGAAGGGGCCTTATATGGTGAAAAGAGCATTCTCTAGAAGAGCCTTAATATTATCAAGATGGATGGAAATAAGTTGCCTGGTCTAATAAAAACTAATAGGTTGAAAAAGTATTATATTTAAAGAAGATGGTGTAAAGATAAATGCCAAATTGTTAGATTTGTGCTAGGGGTAAATACCAAAGGTTATTGAATTTATAGGATTCCGCGCTAAATGCCAAAATGTTGGGTTCATATGGCTATGAAAAATTATTCACTCTTATTTAGGATGATGTTTGTAGCCAAAAAAAGACTCAGCATAGTCTAAATGAGTTTTTTGGAGAAGTACATCAAAATTAATTGATTTTTTAAAAGGTATCCTAGAAAGTTTAACCAAATTCATTCTCTAAAAATGTAAGATCTTGCTAGTCAAAACACGTACCTATTGAAACTCTTTCTTTGTTAAGCATTTCCTAGACCTATTTTGTGAATTATTAACATTTTTAAGTGATTAATTGTTGAGCATTTTCAATTGATGAAATGAACTCATAATGAACTTTTTTCTTGGCTTATCCTTATGTTGTGTCATTGCTCGTTGATTTGTTTAATGATCATTAGTAAGTTAATAAGGGATGAACTTAGGATGCCTTGATATTTTGATAAGAAAAACCAATATTTCATCTAAAAAATAGTATATGTTTCACATTCTGGTGATATAAGGTTTGAAATTACTTAATGAAGAAATGGAATGATTCAAAAATAAAAAAGCATGAGAATGAAAGGAGAAAATTACGGGGAAAGCAATAGGATTTGAGATTGATGATAATAAAGATTAGAGGATATTACCTAATTGAAAAAAATGGGTATTGAATGTTTTTGGAGGAAAGAAATATGAGAATGAAAGAGAAAGATGGTAATAGAAGCCATGATTGAATTTGAAAAAGATGAATGAAAGAAGAATTGTCATGACAAGTGTTCCTCTAAAGCAAAACAGATCGTGAATGACATTGAGATGAATCCTGCATTGTGATTGCATATTAACATGAAAGTAGGAATCATGCATATGCATTCATAATGCATTAAAGAAAATTGCTCAAAAGAAAGATATCCCTAATGGTGTCCATGGGAACAAGGATTATTCCTTCCCAGTGAGTTAAATCAAATATAGTTGAAACACAGAGAGAAAAAAAGAGCAAAAGTCTAATTTAGTTCGTCAAGTGGAAAACCAATTGTGGCACTTGCGTAAGGAGGTTATGCCCTAGGATAAGCCCCACATAGCAAGCCTTGTGTAAACCCAATCAAGTTGGCCCATAAAAGAAAGATAAGCCTAATGTAACTAGCCAAGTTTTAGCCTAGTCAAGTTGGCCCATAAAAGAAAGATAAGCCCAACGTAATCGGCCATAGGTAAGCCTAGTTAAGTTAGCCTTTAAAGAAGGAAAAAGCCTAATATAGTTGGCCATATGTAAGCCCAAAGAAGTTCGCCCACAAAAAAAAAAAGCCTAGTTTAGTTGGTTAGATAGAAAACCCACAAAATTGGCACCTTGTAAAAAGGTTATGCCTTATAAAAAGTAATTTGTTTGTCCACTTCACCTGGTTATGTGGAAGACCTATGTAGTCGAGTTTGAGTCAGTGTCGTTTGATTAAGTAGAAGGTCAAACTGAGTTTTTTCTTTTGTTAGCTTCACTTGGTTAGGCAGAAAACTAGTGAAGTTAGTTGTCTTCTTCATTTGACTATGTGAAAGGTCAGTGAAATAGGTTTTTTATTAGCTCCATTCAATTAGGCAGTAGATTAGATGAAAATTTTCTTTTATCAACTTCACTTAGTTAGAAGACTACTAGAGTTTTTGGTCTTTCATACGCTTCATTGAACTAGGCTAAAGGCCGATAAAGTTAGTTTTCTTTCGTCCTTTTCATTTGGTTAGGTAGAAGATGAATGAAGTAGGTTTTTAAGTTAAGTCCTCTTCATTCAGGAATATATAAGTCTATGAAAGTAGGCATTGTGTGTAAGTCCACTCTACTTGGTTAAGTGGAAGACCAATAGAGCTGACAAACCTTAGCCCTTTTTATTTGGTTAGGTAAAAGACTAATAAAGTAGGCAGCGTATTAGTCCACTTTATTTGGTTAAGGAAAAGACCAGTAAAGTCAGCATTTTTAATTTTCTTCTTAAGTCTAATCTATTTAGTTAGGTGAAAGACTAGCAGAATTGGAACCTCATCAATTAAGCAGAAGGTTGGTGAGGATTGATGTTCTGTTTCATTAATATAGTTAGATAAGATATTGTATGTGTAAAAAAAAGAATCCTGTAAGGAGGCATATTAGGTCCTAGACAAAGTCATGTCTATTTAGTCTTTGCCTTGTTCCTAAGTTTTTAGGAAAAACCAAAGAAAGACAACTGTAGACACCCTTTGTCCAGGCCCTTAATTGATTTTTTTCTTAGTTTTAGGGGTTAAATGAATTTTCTAGTTCTGGATCCTCTCAGATGAGTTATAGATAATAGGAAGGTCCAATTGAGGTATTGGTAGGAAAGTCCAATTGAGGTATTGGTTGGTTTCTATGAGCTTAGTTTAACATAATAAGGCATCCGAACTTGAATGTCCAATTTAGAGGGCAGATGCTGGATTCGAAAAATTGGGTCGTAGGTCTTAAAAGTCTGAAAATGTTAAAAATTGATTGGTTAGACTGGTTAGACTCTCTTGAGGTGATTAGAATGGTTATTGATGGCATCTGCGTGAAAAAAGACTTATTTTAAAGTAATCAAAGGTCAACATAATGACAAAAATCAATTATCGATGCATGTTTCTTGATTTGAATGATCAATTCATGCTTTTTGATGCCTATACATGTTTCGACCATAATGATTTATTGTTTTACTTGATTCGGCCTTGATGATTCACAATGGTCTAGTGCTTGCATCTTGATTGGAGCTATGATTCACTTGATTTCTCATTGTTTTAAACATAATCTTATCATTAATTGCAGAAATCTAGCTTGACTCATGATTAATAGGTGAGATCAAGTGTTCGAACTAGATGAGATCTCTAGATCTAAGTTTTGGCCAACCTCATTTCTTAGGATTTTGATTATTCAAGTTTAATTAGCAGGATTTGATGATATTGAGTTGAAAATGTGAAGTTTAGATGATGAAATCATGATCATTTGGCTTAATATGATGTTCAAACACCTTTAGAAGCTTGATCTATAGTTCAATTAGCCTAGATTCATAAGATCTTAAGATTAATTGATTTAATCTTGCTCGATCTTACTAATTTGAGCTAATTTGAGCTAAAATCTAAGTAAATAGAACTTGAATAAAATCATAAGTTCTTAAACTTGTTAAAATGTTCGAACAACCTAGAAAATCCTTAGCAAGGTTTAGCCATGGTGAAATTAAGATAAGCTTAATTGGGCTTTGCATAACTAATGCTTAAATGATGAAACCTAGATGAATTAAGTTAAGTTGGACTTGGGTAAGCTGAAATTCATGCTTAATTAAATAAATTTAGAAGCTTACTTATTCAATTGTAGAGTTTAAATGTTTAAAAGCATGCTTTGATTGTTAATCATGTTGATTGAATTGAATCCAAGCTTGTTATCTTGTGTTTGATAGTTAATTGATGAGAATTGATGTTTAGATGAGCATGATTGTTTCTAGGTAGATTTGGCCATGTTGAATTTGAGTTTAGGTTTTGTGAATGATTAGTTGCTGGAGTCATAGGTTATTATTCTATGCATTTTATAAAATGCATATTAAGATGTTTAAATTAGGTAAAACCTTATTTTCTTAAAAGATCCCCCAAGGGCAAGCTTCGATTCACTTAATCAATAAGTGAATCAAAGTTTGGTTTTGTTTAATAAGCCCTTTTATGAGTAACTTGGGGATATTAAATAAATGGCTTAAATTAAAGCTGATTTGGAGCAAATAAAAATATTTTGAAGTGTTTAAACATGCTTTGTTAAGAATAAATTTTATATGATGTTTAGGTGAGTCAAATTGTGTTGTTTAGAGCCAATTTGTTTGCTGGTTTCAGCGCACAAGTAAGTGGCATTGGTGTGCCTATCACTTCTTAAGAATAAATAATAATGAATAAAAGCAATAAAAGCGGAGACATTCATAAGACTCCAAAGCATGTGACCAATGTCGAAAAACATAGTTCTAGGTCTTGGCACTTAGAATTCTTTGTTAATTCCTCATATATGACATTTTTCGAGTTTATTGGGTCTCGTTGTTGGATGTTTGAATGTCCAAAAATGTATTTTAAAAAATTGACAAAAGGCTTCAAGATCACAAGTCGCATTAGAGCTACTATTGTAGTCCAGCATAGTAAACTCAAAAAATGATATATTTTGTTTAGGTCATAGACCTTAAGAATTTTATTTTTTTTTTATTTTTCATATAATTCTCATTGAGTGGGCTACGTAATAGGCTTTTGAAATGTCTAATTTCGTGATTGGATGAATAAAAAAAAATCCTGAAACCTGAGCTGCTCGCATGGCTCTATTTCAGCACCTGATTAGTATTATGAAATGTTTTTGATTAGGATAATCATTTTGTGTATTTTTCTCATATTTTTAGATAAAAATAGAATAAATAAGCTTTTCAAGAATGTATGGCTCATCTGGTGGGTATTCCGGATGAATTGGGAAGAAATTCTAGAAAGCAGGCTGGTCAAACATGTCGTTTGATGTAGTAGTGTCTAATTAAAAATTTTGCGTGACACCAAAATGATTTTTTGGCTTTTTTTTTTGGTTTTTTATATTAAAGAGACATCATTTATAGAATTCAATTCGGTGATTTTATGTGATAGAAATAATCCGAAATAAATTGGAGAGCTTGAAAGGTCAAATCTGTCCTTGTTTTGATTTTTTTTAAGTTTAGTGTCTACTATTTTGAGGCATTCGGATTACTCGGGATTGATTGCGAAAGTCAAATTTGGTGTATCAATAAGTCCAGGTTTGTCTTATAAAAGGTCCCTAGTGGTTCACAATAAAGCTTCCAAGTTGAATTAAATAAAAGTTGATTTTTTAATTTTGTTTTCAAAGTTGTGATTTTTTCAATATAGTCCAAGTGTAGTATTTTGTAATTTCTTTCGAATGAAGTCAAAATTGATAAAAAAAAATACTAAAAATGGAGTCAATGGAGAATTTTCTAGAGTTAAATATTTTTATGGAATTTTTCCTTTTTAATTGATTTTTGCTCTAAATCAATTGTAAATTCGAGCTAGTCTCAGTAAGAGTTTTGGGATACATTTTTAGTGATACTTGTTTGATTTTGATGAAATAAAAAGGGGGATTATGATTGAACACATATGGTTGAAACCATGAAAAAACAAATTCGGATCGGATATGTGTGATTAGTCAGAACCAAGTACTAAGCATCACAAAAAGGGTCAAGTCCTTACTTCTGGTGTAACCGTCTCCCGAGCCTAACTTTATAGATTTTTTATATACGCAGATCATAAAATCGTTCCTTTAGAGTTTTATAACTCTATAGTGAATAGTTTTGATAGGTGACCAATCATACTTATATCCAGAACAAATCGATAGCAACTTATTAACCTAATCACTCTTGTATTTCAATATAGGAGCTTCAAATGAGCGATTAGTTCTAACTGAGGCCCTATGATGATTCGAAGTGTTGTCTACTCTAATATGCTGAGGTTCATATGTCAACATATTATGATAAATGCCACATTGCAAACACATGTTTTTTTCTTAATCATGAAAAAATGATTAACGACGAAAAGGAAAATGAAAGAAAAGGAAAAGGATTAATCCAATTAATTAAAGAAAAGTTAGGAATATAAATTTGAAATTCTTGATAATGTGTGCATATATTAGTCATTTTGAGACCTACATGTTCATATATTTTATGCATGAATTTTATTCCATGATGCATATATTCATATATCTATGTTTATCTTAAAATTCTTGATTTTCAAATTTTCATGTGATGTATGAGTATTGTTGTGAATATTTTGAGTTCATGAGTTCATTTGGTAAGTTTATGTTTCATTTAATATGTCATACATGACATTGGTTTTCACATGAAAAATATTTTTCAGCTAAAATTTTGAGATGGCTAAATGGTTTATGGAATTTTTATGAATTTTCCTTTAATTTTCAAGATGACTTTGGATTGATTTAATGTTAACATAATGTTTAAGGGGTCAAATTATATTTTTTTAAAATTTTTTAAACCTATATAGGGGTGTTTCATGTTTGGCCGAATGCTTAGGAACCAATTTACAATTTTTCCAAATTTTATTTCACACATTTTAGGCTATTCCATGCTGAGCCAAAACATCAGGACCATATTGTAATTCTTCCCATGCACTTGTGTTTGTTTAAATAATTTTCATGTATTTTTAAATCAATATAAGTGTCATTCGTAATTTAAAAAGTTTAGCAGCCTTCAGTGAAACCTTGCATTTGAGAGTTAATTAGGTTATTTCCATTTTGAGATTACCAATTTAAGGCATCTTGGTCATTTTGATGTATTTCATGCATTTTTAAACCTTTTTGCAGTCAAATCATAAATTTAGAGAATTTAAGGACTTGTTAGCAATTTTTGTTATTTAGTTCACATTTACCATATAGGTTGCCCTTTTAAGGTATGATTGTCATTTCATGTCATTATCGAGTCTTTAAAGGTTATCGAAATACTTTTATGTTGAAGGTATAATTTAGGGGGCATTTTAGTAATTTTACCACCAAATCCTTTAGCGTCACCGAGACATTTCCATGATGAAGGTGTGCTTTAGAGATAAGTTTGTCTTTCATGTAATTATCAACTCCTTTAAGTTTATCGAGATACTTTCATGTCGAAAGTATGTATACCTTGAGGGCATTTTAGAAAATTTTACCTCAAAACCGAGTCCATTAGGGTCATAAGGATACTTCCATGTCAGGGGTACACTTTAGGGGCATTTTGGTCTCTTCAACCAAGTTCGAGTCTTTTAAGTCTAGTTTCGTACTTTCTTTTGCAATCGGCTCTTAGGGCGAGGTTTTTTTTTTTTTTCATAAAACCAAAATTTTTTAAAATCAAGGCAATGTTAAGTTAAAGTCGTACATGGAATGTCTCTGAACAGATGGGAGGGGTTTCACAGATTATTTTAATAACTAGATATTATTCTCAAAAATGAGTAAAATTAAGATTTTTTGAATTTAATGAAACAAAATTTCTCATTTATCTGACTTCATCTGGCAGGATACGAATAATATTTTTATTTAAAAAATATAAAAAACCTGAGATTCTTAAACGGAATAATAAATTTTGGTTTAGCAAAATTTTAAAATACGAGAATTATAATTAAATACCGAATACCAAAA